>JAJOZX010003538.1:0-494150 GCA_023014485.1 Bathynomus jamesi | reverse complement strand
ACGTAGTTGAAGTGCAAGACAGTTTAGGAGGGTTTTCAACAGATCCACCAACGCGACTTACCATCACTCGAATTAGAGAGAAGTTTGAAGCCGATGGAACTGTTCAGAATGTCCACAAGAAGCGTTCCGGAAGACCACGGACATCGACAAGCCCCACAAAGCAAGAAAGAGTACTGGAAACGTATCACCAAAGTCCAAGAAATCTGTGCGGCAAGCGAGTCGTGAGGTAGGAATTTCAGAATCGTCTGTCCCAACGCATTTTGAAGCGCTGTCAATGGAAAAGTTACATTCCAAGATTAGTCCATGCTATTAATGAAGATGATCCGGACCGAAGAGTGGAGTATTGCGAGTGGTACTTGGCACGATGTGGATGTGATGTGGATTGGACGAAGGGGTTTCGTAGAATACCCTCCGCGTTCACCAGACCTCACACCACTAGACTTTTTTTTTATGGGGATACTTAAAAACAAGGTCTACGCTATAAAACCTGCAACAGTCGCTGATTGAGAGCAGCCATTGAACGAGAATGCACACAAATACCAAACGAAATGTTTCGTGATGTTTGCGATTCCATTGCTTCGCGTTATCAGCAGTGCCTGGACCAGAACGGACGTCAGTTTGAAAACAGGCGTTGACAAAACAATTAAATAATGTCTGTAGATTCTATTACATTTTGAAAATGAAATGTATTTTAATAAACACTGCCTTTATAATTATTTAAAGTGTGTATACATTTTTTTGGGACGCCCGGTATATACATATATATATATATATATATATATATTTTTTGGGACGCCCGGTATATACATATATATATATATATATATATATACACAGGGTGTCCCATAAGTCCGGCATCATGGGAGAAATTCATATTTTTCTATTTCTACAAACCATAATTTCATATTTTTATCTTCTACAGGCCATAATGTCTGTGAGCAAGGAGGAACGAATCCAGATAATTCTACTCATAGGAAATCGGAGTCAAAGAGAGGCCGCTGCTGAATTTAACAGACTGCATCCAGACCGCGAGCCAATAACACAGAGTTGTGTTAGCAGACTTGTTGCAAAGTCTCTTTGACTCCGATTTCCTATGAGTAGAATTATCTGGATTCGTTCTTCCTTGCTCACAGACATTATGGCCTGTAGAAAGATAAAAATATGAATTATGGTTTGTAGAAATAGAAAAATATGAACTTCTCCTATGATGCCGGACTTATGGGACACCCTGTATATTTTATATATATATATATATATATATATATATATATAATATATTATTTATATATAATTTTTACCTTGGATAAGGTTCATTTTCCTTCCTTCGAGATGTAAGGTAGTGTGGTTACATACCGTGTGAAAAAAAGGAAAAAAGTCGGGTCGAATTGCGAACAGATAAGTATTATAAATACTCTACTTTTACAGATCTTTTGTCGGTAGCTTAATTCTATATTCATTTAGTATAAATTTGTGTACAAGAACCTGTTTCTGCTGCGTTTCAAAAACGCGGTAGACCTACGTTGTAATTTATTAATTTCCAAACGCTCGTTTTTTTTTTTTTTTTTTGTAGTTTAACTAATTAAAAGCATGGCACCCCCGTCAAGTACTTGCAGTCGCTGTGAAGGGAAATTTGCCGCTTACGTGTTTACAATGGCTAATAATAATGAACAGTTAGTTTGCAGGTGGTGCTCAAGCATGGAAATGCTGAGGAACGAGTTAGAACGTGAGAAGGAGGCCAGAGTAAGGCTTGAAGAAAGCGTGATGCTCCTGACGCAAAATTAGAATCCCTTGAGACTCCTGTTACGACCTCTCCTGCCTCAGTTTCTACTAATAATATAAATGGTTTTAGGCGAATTTGTCTAAAGATACGATTCATCTACAACAATTAGTCTACAGATACAATTTATCTACAATAATTTATCTACAGTAATTTGTCTACAGATACAATTTGTCTAGATAAACTATTATTAATATTGGACCTAGTATGTTTCATGGACTGCTCTCGATTTTCCTACGAAATTGAAAACAAGGGCAATCGATGACCCTGATTTTGTTTCTGCAATCGGTTTTCTTGAGAAACCTGACCTGACCTGAACGAATCGAGTTTCTTATACTATTGTTTTTTGCAAGATATCGCACTAATTCTTGTCATTTTTTGTGAATTTGTATGGCGTAAGCGCCACACCAGCTCGGACTTATTCAAAAAGATGTTGGAGTGTATTGCGTCGTTTCAGTAAATAAATTTATTCAATATCCAATAACATTTTTCTTATCATTTCTCAAGAAAACCGATTGCAGAACAAATTTTTCATTTTTTAAAAAATTAATAATAATTACATCAAATAGCTTTCATTTTTCCTCTCTAGACAAATTGTATCTGTAGACAAATTATTGTAGATAAATTGTATCTGTAGACTAATTGCTGTAGATAAATTGTTGTAGATGAATTGTATCTTTAGACAAATTGTTGTAGACAAATTCGCCGGACACCAATATAAATATTATTAATAGCCCTCTCTCTTCTCCTAGTTCCCAACCCTTCGTTCGAGTGCGTAATGGAGCACCATTGAGAAAACCTAAGACATGTCTACCAGTAATAACAAACAATAAGTTTGTTTTTTGTTTTAGGTTTCGATGATGCTGATGAACCGGAAATACGACTCGTTGGCGATTCCATTGTTCGAGGGCAGCTCGAGGAATTCTGTGGGAGAAACCCTCGTCGTAGGTGCCGTTACTGCTACCCTGGTGCAAGGGTGGAGGATATAACTAATAGTGTTGACCAATTTACAGACGGTACCTCCGAGGACACAACGTATGTTATTCATGTCGGTACTAATAACGTTTTAAATTCTAGATCGGAAGAACTGCTGGCTAGGTACAGGGAATTACTGGAGCAATTAAAGGAAAAAACTAATAAGATTGTTTTAACAGGTATACTTCCTCGAATTATCCAACGTAACGATTTCTACAGCAAGGCGACCTATATTAACAATAACCAAAAGTCTCTTTGCCAACAGGAAGGAGTGCATTTTGCGAATTTTTGGAACAGTTTCTACGGCAGGAGGGACTTGTTCCTCGGAGATGGACTTCATCTTAATGACGTTGGAGCTGCGCGTTTAGGAAGACTATTTCATAATACTGTCTCTTCTTTTCAGGCTGCCGTAACTCGAACGATCCCAGCGTAAATTCCACAAATTTCCCCTGCGCTCGCGAAGGTGTCGCAATTACAAACAATTTGAAGGTTCTATCCTTAAATGCTCGTAGTCTACGAAGTAAAAGAAACTAATTTTTTTCTTTAATTGCTTGTAAAGACTGATATAATTGCGATAAATGAATCGTGGCTTAGCACTGAAACTCGTGACTTTGTAGGGGAGTATCAAATTAAAGGTTATAGACTTTTTGTTAAAAACAGAATAGGTCGGCGAGGAGGCGGTGTTATGTTGTATATCAAAGATAATATTGCGAACGTTATAGAAGTAAAGCACACAATTCCAGAACCGATAGATTCGACTATAGCAGAACTTAAATTGAACGATTTCAAACTTCTTGTTGCGGTTATATATAGGCCCCCTAATCAAACAGCTGATACGGACGAAGCGTTATATCGTGAACTAAAGAGAATAATCGGTAGTGAGCAGGCTTTAGTTATGGGTGACTAATTGCGCCAACGTGAATTACGATACAATGCAGGGAGACGCGGAAGGTAATCGTTTAGTTAATTTTCTCGAGGATAACTTTCTTATTCAAAAGGTTGGGGAACCTACGAGGTTGGACAGTATTTTAGATTTAGTAATAACAACGGATGATAGGCTAATTACTGATCTTCAAGTAATAGAACCGTTAAGCAATAGCGATCACAATATGGTAGAGTTCCTCCTCTCAGTAAGTCACTCGAAACCAGCTAACTCGACTAAAATTCCTAACTTCCAGCACGCAGACTTTAGTAAATTTCGAAATAAATTGTCACGTCAATTGGGAAAACGTAATGGGGAACTCCAACGCAAAACTAATGTGGGAATCGTTCGAAACAGTATTTAGGACTATAAATGAGGAATGTGTACTGTACAAAATTAAGCGTGCGAAAGTAAACAACAAGCCCTTGTGGTTTACTTTTAGAGTAGGAGACATTATAAAGAGTAGAGACAGGGCTTATAGGCTACATAAGTGCGATAAAGACAATTTGTGGTTACGAAACAACTACATATCTCTAAGGCGTGAAGCGGAAAGTGTAATAAAAAAGTCCAAGCGCGAATTTGAAATCTCCATAGCTTGTGACGGTAAAGAAGACCCCAAGCGATTCTTTCAATACGTCAACAGAAATCCAGTAAAAAGTGTGTTGGGGCCGTTGAAAAATGTTAACGGAGATCTAGTTTCTGAAAACAAGGAAATGGCTACCTTGCTAAACGAATTTTTTACGTCAGTTTTTACTATAGAAGATGTAACGAACATCCCTACGGTCATAGACATAATACCTTTTGATAATGGTAATATTTTGGATAATATTGTGGTTAGTGAAGGGGAGGTAATGCGCTATATTGATAAAATGAAAACGCGTAAATCACCGGGGCCGGATTCCATATATTCCATACAACTAAAAGAATTAAAAGATAGCATTGTTGTGCCGCTAACAAAGATTTTTAATGCATCTATTTTTGAGGGGTGCGTACCAGATAATTTCAAGTTAGCAAACGTAACACCTATCTTTAAGAAAGGCGATAAAGGTGCGGCGGGAAATTATAGGCTAATCAGTTTAACGTCTGTTGTAGGTAAGCTACTGGAATCAATAATTAGGGATCGTATAGTCGAACACTTAGAATTGCATAAACTAGTTAGAAATACGCAGCATGGTTTTAGGCGAAACAAATCTTGCTTAACTAATATTTTAGAATTTTTTCAAAGCGTGGTTGACGTTTACGACAGTCATCGGGCGGTTGATGTAGTGTATTTAGATTTTCAAAAAGCGTTTGACACCGTGCCGCACAAAAGACTCATTGAAAAAACTAAGGCTCATGGAATCGGGTGTAGTAATAAATTCGCTAGAAGAGTGGTTGCGAGGTAGGAAACAGAGGGTGGTCGTTAATGGAGCGGAGTCGTGTTGGGCTAATGTAGCGAGTGGCGTTCCTCAGGGTACTGTATTGGGCCCCTTGGTTTTTCTGAAAACAAGGAAATGGCTACCTTGCTAAACGAATTTTTTACGTCAGTTTTTACTATAGAAGATGTAACGAACATCCCTACGGTCATAGACATAATACCTTTTGATAATGGTAATATTTTGGATAATATTGTGGTTAGTGAAGGGGAGGTAATGCGCTATATTGATAAAATGAAGCGTGGTTGACGTTTACGACAGTCATCGGGCGGTTGATGTAGTGTATTTAGATTTTCAAAAAGCGTTTGACACCGTGCCGCACAAAAGACTCATTGAAAAAACTAAGGCTCATGGAATCAGGGGTGTAGTAATAAATTCGCTAGAAGAGTGGTTGCGAGGTAGGAAACAGAGGGTGGTCGTTAATGGAGCGGAGTCGTGTTGGGCTAATGTAGCGAGTGGCGTTCCTCAGGGTACTGTATTGGGCCCCTTGGTTTTTCTTATATATATTAACGACTTAGATGTCGGCCTAGTCAGTACAGTTTCAAAGTTTGCGGATGACACGAAGCTGGGTGGTAGGGCGATTAATGACGAAGATAGAGGTAAAATCCAGGAAGATCTGAATAAAATCGTTGATTGGTCAGTCACATGGCAAATGAGATTTAACGTTGATAAGTGCAAAATTTTGCATATAGGTTCGCGTAACGGTAATTTTACGTATAGTATGCCAGGGAAAGATTTAACAAGCGTAGAGCAGGAAAAAGATTTAGGAGTTATAGTCACTGGTGATTTAAAAGTAGCGAAACAAAGTACAGCAGCGGTCAATAAGGCGAACAAAGTGTTAGGTTTTATAGCTCGAAATTTTGAGTACAAATCGGACGATATTATAGTTCCTCTTTATAAATCATTAGTTAGACCCCATTTGGAGTACGCGATCCAATTTTGGAATCCGCATATGCGCAAAGATATAGACAAAATCGAGAGTTCAAAGACGAGCAACTAAGATGATTCCGTCGCTTAGGTCAAAGTCGTACGAGGATAGGCTTAAGGAGTTAAAATTGACTACACTCTAGACTAGGAGGCTAAGGGGTGATCTAATCCAGGTTTTCAAAATTATGAATGGGTTCGATAACGTAGATAGAGATAGCTTTTGCGAAATATCTCAATATAATAGGACTAGAAATAACGGGTGTAAGTTGACAAGTAGAAGGTTCGAGACAGCATTTGCCATACACTTTTTTACGCATGGAATAGTTTGCCGGTAGAAGTAATTAGTAGCACGTCTATAAACATGCTTAAAAATCGATTTGACGCATATGTTGATAGATTGGGTATAGTTTAAGGTAGTAAAATTAAGGCTTTGTGGTGATAGATCCCACAGCTCAACACAAGTGTTGTGGGATATAGGGAGGCAGCATCTTGGGTTAGGGGATACTCTCTGTCCTTACACACCCCTTTTAGAGAGATTCCTCTGCCGAGCGGCGCCCCCCATAGTACTGTGAGGTATTGAAAAACTCATGATCTTCACTTGCCCCACAAACACCTTGAAATGGGAGACCCAAAATGGGTGCACACACATTTCTACATTACTGTACAGTCTTTACAGCCACACCTACACTTTTCCTCCTAAGTATATATATTGTAATGTATATGGTTGTAAATGTTGACTTGGTCCGCAATCGATATGGACCGTGACTTAATTTTGGTTGGCAAGGTACTAGTATTGATGGATACCGTAATGAAATTGACTGGATTCTTTGGATCTGATATATTTGCATGTCGGTTATAAATAGATATAGAGTGTAACATATTTGTGGATCGTAGTCTATTATGACTTGATCCTCTGGATCCAGAGATTCTATCTTTAGTTTTAAATCGATAATTAATTAGTTTTAAATTCATTATTTAGTTTCGTAAAAATTGGTCGTTGCCAATGTACAGGCAGTTCTTACATAAATTTCTTATGTTCTTGTGGTTCGGAACCCACGTAAAATTGTAGGTCCCCTCCGCCACCACGGAGGACATACACAATGCACAATTACGAACACAGTTAGGTAGACCAGCCATGAGTGGATCCTAGGGTCTTTGCTGGTCTGAAACATTATAACATAACATTATATATATATATATATATATATATATATATATATATATATATCCCCGCAAGGGGGTTCTAAGCTCGTGCTCTTGAGTGCTCTTTGTGCTCGTTTGTACGTGCTTGTTCCTGGAGGTTTCACGTGCGCCCTCCCGGCCCTAGCACCCAAGGATGATGGGGCTCGACCCTGCAGTCCTTGTCATCCTTGGTCTTTTTCCACTTCGACTGTCCCCTCCACCCTTTCTTTTTCCTCTGTCTTTCCTCTCACTTTTTTTTTTTTTTTTTTTTTTTTTTTCCCCCGCCGAGATATGCCCTTTTAAATAGAGGCGAATCGGTTCTTCCCGAACTTAAAAAAAAAAAAATATATATATATATATATATACAGTGGTGTAGTGCTGTGGGAACGGCGTTCCCTTACTTTTTTTGGTAGACGGAACGGCGTTCCCTCACTATTTCAAATAAATCCGAACTTACAAATCTCTAACGTCATGAAATTTTAATTCCCACCCCTAGAAGAAATATGAGAAAGAATCATTAACTGTTTGTTTCATTTCTTTTAGCTTCGACTGAGGCAATGCTAGCCTATAAAGATCTGGTGAAACAGTCACCACGGCGTACCAGTTGTTAACTTTTTTTCAGTTAATCATTCCAGTTGTTAGCTATTTTTATTGATCGTACTGGATGTATATCTAATGACACTGGAAATACTGCATCTTCAACCTTGGAATATATCCTAATATCCATTGCATATTACCTCAAAATATTCCTGAAATTGGTCAGATTTCAAAAGATTTCCCGGGGAGCTTACAGTGCCCCCGGGCCCCCAGCTGTATGGGCTCGCCGCGTTCGCCATTGTCTCCCCCGCATCTGAGTAACTCTTTCAAAATGCGTTCCCTCACTTCTTTATTTAGCACTACACCACTGTATATATATATATATATATATATATATATATATATATATATATATATATATATATATGGGTGTCCATAAATGATTACCCTGATTAAAGCATGCTATAACTTTTAAATAAACACTCATATTCAAACACAGTTTTAATCATAAGGAGATAAACATACAAAGTTTTGATGCATAGTTAGTGAACTTAATAAGCTTCTACATGTGCACCCCTAGTGGCACGTAAAATGTCTAAATGGTATTCACACTCGCGCCACACATTTTCCAACATTTGTAGGTTAACTGTTGCAATTGCATCCGTAATCCGTTCTCGCAATGTCCTGATATCTGGAACAACTGTTGCATAAACCAAATCTTTAACGTGACCCCAGAGAAAGAAATCCAGCCGGGTAATGTCTGGTGATCTTGGGGGCCATGGGATTGGCCCGTCCCTGCCAATCCATCGATTTGGAAATGTTGCGTCGAGAGTTTCACTAACATGCGCCCAATGAGGGGGTGCCCCATCTTGTTGGAAGATGACAGTTGGCTGCCTGTCCTGCAGCTGGGGGATGGCGTAATTGGTGAGCATATCCAGGTACACAGTTGCGGAAACAGTGTTCTCAGCGAAGATGAAAGGACCAATTATCTGGTCATGCTTTAGTCCACACCAGACATTGATCTTCGTTCTGCCCCGAATATGCCCCCTTACGGCACGTGGGTTTTCCGATCCCCAAATACGCACATTGTGTCTGTTGACTCTACCACTAAGATGAAACGTAGCCTCGTCTGAAAAGCAGACACGTAACAAAAAGTCATTAACCTCGTCAATGCTGTTCAAAATGTCAATAGCGAATTGTTCACGTTTTGGACGGTCATCAGGCTTCAGTTCTTGAACAATTTGTACCTTGTAGGCGTGTAACTTCAAACGTTTGTGTAACACCTTGTGCACCGTAGACTTCAGTGTCTGTAGTTGGCATGAAGCTTGTCTCACCGATTTCCTTGGTGACCGTGTGAAAGCAGTTTGAATGTTTTCTACCGTCCCATCGGAAACTGATGGTCTACCACTGCTCTTTTCTTTTTCCACGTTTCCAGTTTCCAAGAATTTTTTCATCCACGACTTAATTAACTTCATATCAGGTGGATTCTTTCCATACTTTGTTCTGAACCTTCGCTGAACACTGACAGGAGATTTTGTTTCTGCAAGCCACACAACACATTGTGCCTTCTCTGTCACAGATGCCATCTTAACTGAACAGCTACTACAGCGCTCCTAGCGGCGAATGCGGTAGACGAAACACACCAGTACAGAAACTCTATGCGTGTACGAGGATAAACATTTATGGACATCCTGTATATATTCCTGCACTTCTCAAGTCATCCATAGTTTACCAATACAAGTGTGGCCACTGTATGGGGTCATATACAGGTAAAACTAAAAGACACTTAAAATCTCGTATTTACGAACATCTCGGTAAATCGGTCCGTACAAATTTACCTCTTGACAAACCACCTAATTCTCTCATACGTAACCATTCACACAACAATAACCACCCAATTTCACAGTCTAATTTCGCCGTACTTTCTGCCGGGACCTCTGACCTTAAGCTCAATATTATGGAATCTTTGTTTATTTATAAATTAAAACCAGACCTAAATTCTGATGAATCATCGGTAGATCTGCTATGTTTTGGTTGAGGTACTAGTTTAGGATCTTTTCCGTTTGACTGCCGCCATTGAAACATAAGAGGTGAGTGCCCCCAGCCTTCTTTACTTAGCCTTATAAGGCTAACTAACGAAAATATCACGACCTAACCTAACCAATCGTTAGGTCAACTGTACGACCTTCACGATTGGTTAGGTTAGGTCGTGATATTTTTGTTAGTTAGCCTTATAAAGCTAACTAAAGAAGGCTGGAGGCCCTGATCTTCAGGTGATCCCCTTATTTTTCTGAGTACACGATTAAAACTTAAAAGTTAAGCATGGATCTTGAAAGTAATTAAAATTGTTTATAAGAAACAAAATTTGAAGGGGAAATTAAGAAAAGCTTTTTTATAAAGTAACTTATTTTGTATAAGACATTTCAGTTAAAATACAAAATACAAAAAGTTTAATTATGTTTCAATGGCGGCAGTCAAACGGAAAAGATCCCTAGTTTATTTTATTTACCTTCCGTTTAGTTTTAATGCTTTTATATTTTTCCTACCAACTTTTTATAATTGTAACTTTTTAATTTCATTTATTTACCTTTTAGTTTTAATGTTTTACATTTTCTTAGCTACTTTTTATAATTTTTAACTTTATTTTAAATTGTTATTAAGCAATTTGTATTTGATGTGATTTGGCATTTTATTGCTTTAGCCCTGAAGGTGGATTTAGTGCGCTCCAAAACGTTGGTACTATTAAACTTTGAAGGATGTTTATTTTTTCTCTGGTGTTCCTGTTTATTATTAAACTGCGTTTTCCACGCCATCAATCAATAGCTGATATATATAAAAAAAAATTTCCCAGAGAAAATGTCATATTACAATACAAATCAAACTGTTCTAAATAGTGTAAATAGTGGAGAATAATGGGAAAACAGACTTCGCAATTGAGCGAGTATTTTCGACATTTTATCATATTTGATCTAAACTGCGCGAGCGACAGATTGGGTGTTGTAAAGGCGGAGATTTATAAATGTGTCTAGGAACAAAGCGAACGATCTCATTCAGAAGAGCCCGAAGAGGAGTGATAAGTTTTAGTACTACAAACTATGATAATTTTTAGCCTATACATTAGATGATAGGGTCAAATAAGAACTTGTTAACTTTTACTGGACCTCTTCAACTTAATTTGCATAATTTACATTATATTATTCCTACAAATAGTAAAAATAGTTTATATGACTGAAATAAGCCCATCATGTTAAAAAGTTTTAAGGAATTTTTTTTTTTTTTCAAATTTGCGCTTCCGCCTCTTTCCCTCTTTTAAGAGGGGGAAATGCAAATTTGAAACAACTCAAAAGATTTTTTTTTAACAGGGTTTTTTTTTTCTGTGACGTAAACGTGGGACACTTGAATTGTCCCTAATTCAAGCCCCACCCTGGTATGTACGAGTGTTTAGTATTTAAGATCACGAGGCACTTATATTTTAAATGCATCTTTAGAAATATCGACTGACTGGCTCTTTTCCCATTTTTGTGAAGTAAGAAGTTTTTGTAGGATAGGGGAGGCATTGCCAGCATCCGTAATTCAGTGGATAACAGTTTCTCTGTAAAGACACTGAGGTCAGGGGTTCGAATTCCGATGATAATGATAGTAATAATCGAGGAGTTAACGCAATGGGCTGCGTTAGTTGGCCTGAACGCTGTGCTAAGTTCTGGCGGCCTTCCTGACTGCCTGCCTATTATTATTATTATTATTATTATTATTGTTATTGTTATTGTTATTGTTATTATTGTTATTGTTATTATTGTTATTGTTATTATTGTTATTGTGGAGGCACAAGGTTAATCTGTTGACTTTGGTGTAATAGTAAAGAATATGAAATTCGGAGATATACTTATCCTGTTGAATGGTTTATCCGATTTTGTACTTTGTTAGGTTTCGACTGTACAAAGAATTCACGAAGCATTTTTAGACGATGACGAAGAGGTGAAACCGAAGCTTCGTAAAGTGAATTGCGACGATGATGATGATGACATCCGACCAGTGCCCTATTCGAAGCCTCAAAAGACGTACGATAAATACAGAGGATTGTTGAACCGAGAAAGAAGAAACATTCCATCACATCCTCTTCCACTTCCAGAATCTAAAACAGGTCCTGAAAAACTTGACACGAAAAGTGTCAACCAAAGTTCCCTTAATATTGATATTTCCTCTGTAGAAGTAACGGACGTTGGTGATTCTAAAAATAAAGAACTTCGTGTAAAAAGTATTGATTCTGAGGAACAAGCCGTCCCTGAAGTTGCTCCAAAGAAACGGATTGTTGGACCGTCTTTACCTCCTCCTGTAAGTAGTACTTTTAATGTGGAAAAGTTTGTTTAAGGAGGGCAGATTTTGGTAACGGGTAACATCGGGAATCCCTATTTACCCAGACGGAGGAAGGGTGATCGTGGACTCCCGAAAGAGAGTAAGTGGCCGGCCCAACTCCAACCACGGTAGGAGTCTAACACAGGCCTTCGCAGCCTGAGTCCAATTTCCAACCAACCGAGCGAAGGGAGCTCAACTTTCGATTTTTATAAAATGAAAAATGTAATTATTACTTCCGCGTGTGTGTATTAATGTAAAGGGTAAAGAGAGTAAAGTGGTAAACTTGGGGCCGGTGAGACTCAAACCTGAGTTGCGCTGACTCTGAAACCACACAATGAGGTTTGAATCCCACTGGCTTCTAGTTTCCCACTTTTCCTTTTCCATTTTAAGTGCGGTTCTTGCACTTCATCGCATTCATATGTTGTCTATTAATATTTGTTTTCTAAAGGAGAAAGTGGTGGAATTTGCGAAGCCGTACATAAAGCGTCGTGTGATCAAAACTCCTAAAAAGAGCCCGTTCGACTTTGAAGAGAAGCACGAAACCTGGGTTCCTCCCAAGGACCAAACCGGAGACGGAAGGACGGCCTTGAACGATAAATTGGGCTACTGAAAGTATCCTACTCAGAATTCCGATTTCATGAATATCGAAATATTACATGTTTTTATTTTGTGTAAAAGTGATGTATTAAAGTAAATTTTATTTTGGCGTTCGTGTATTTTTGTGTTTGGTAGAAATACCGCTTTGGTATTCATGATAAAAAGATTATTAGCCGACAGAGAGAAGATTTATGAATGTCTTCCGTCTTATGGGAAGGTTTTCACAAAATGTTATTTTTGGGGACTGAAAAACTAGCTTTCAAAGCAACTGCATCATCTCGGAGGAAGGTTCTTATCGAATGTCGTCTCTTCATGAGGGCTACGTCGTGACCACGTCGTAACCCGCTTCCTGTTAGATCAGCGAAGTTGGGTCTGTTCAGTAGTCGGATGGGTGACTGTCCTTCGTGTTCAGATGATGTAGCAACCCATAGATGGTTAAGATCCCACGCGAAGCTCATGGCCGGATTAAGGCTGTGAGGGGCCTAAGGCTAATAAGAGAGAAGAACCTATATATGTACTATATATTGTATGTAATTTATAAAATCTTCAAATAGAAATGTATATTTATCTAAATTTAACAACTAACAAAAATGAAAACTATGTACATTAAGGAAAAAACAGCATACAATTCAAATAGAGAATGATTTCACCTTTCCTGACTAAACTGTGATATCAAACAAAACATCCCCCTTTCTTCGACATGCTGAATGATTACAATAGGCCCAAATTCCCAACGTCTAAAAAGCAATTTCGGAAACAGATTAACCCTTTGAAGCCAGTCTTACAAAATGGATGAAAATCATAGATACATATCGACAATACACCACCATCAGATATAATGACACATGAAAACCTCTTAACTAAAACTTATTTTCCACCTCTGAAGATATAATTATACATTTCTATATGATATTACTTAACCAATCTTGTGATAAAGATTTAGGGTTTATGATATAAAAATTAGGGCCTAAGCCTACAGCTTTATTAGCCTAATAATAGTTAATCCGGCCTTAACAAAGCTGTTGGTCCCCTCCACGACATGACCTTTGCCGTTACGGAGGAGGTTAAACAACCCTAAATATTGTCAGTCGTGTTGTCATCATCAGAAATTAGAACTTAGGTAGTGAATAAAAAGTAGCTATAGATTTAGAGAATTAGGCCTTAAGAACATGAACAAGGTTTAAAAAAGTACGGTACCTATACCTGGTTCATAAAACGAAGCTGCCACGTAATTAAGATGAATTCTTTCTTCAATGGTATTACCCTCTGCTTACGACACATTGCCAACAAGAAAAGCACGCACAAGCAAGACTGGTAAAACTACTTTTCGCAGCCCCTTTCGCCGTGGTCAATGGTTTTTCCTTCATCTTCGTCGGTAAAACGGCGTCATTTCAAATACTGTTTCATTCTCGGGAAGACGTAACAGTCGCAGGGTGAGAGATCTGGCGAGAAGGGTGGATGACACTTATTGACTCACTGGATGTGGTTGTCAATGAATTAGTATTCAAGATCGGATTGTGTACAATAAAAAGTTTGTTTCATTTCAGAGTATGAATATTATGGATATAAAGGGATTGCCACTGGTATATGAGGCCTTCCTAGTAAGAAGAGGCTAAGCAACAAAAATAAAAAACGCCAGAAAACGCAGTTAAAGTTGTCCCATATCTCTCAAACTAATTTGAGTAATTATTAAATGACGTGACGCGCGTGTGTGTATATGTATATAGTCTAAAAGTGACTAAAGGGAAAGTTACGCAAAGAAAGCTGAATGGCAACACACAAAGATAAACAGCGGAACGCGGTCTGTTCGTTGATTTGGGCTGAACAAAAGAGATGTAGTTTTGTGTTTGACTAAATCGGTGCTAAGTTTAATTTGGTGATGTTTCTAAAGTGACTAATTTAAGCAGTTGTCTAATTATTATATCAATCAGGGGTAATGTCTATAGCTTCTAAATTTGTAAAGTAGGACTAGTAGTAGGTCGTTCGTGGGACGCTGGCATCTATGGTAAGCCCTAAAGAAGATCTAAATCAAAGCACCTGTAAGTACCTTTATTGTTATTTAAATAACTTAACTGGCGGATTCTAATACCCCCACGTTATAACATTTGGCAACGGGGATGGGATATATTTGGTTGGTTGGAAAATTGGATGTAGCCTAGTCTAGTGTGAGCCGTTCGATTTGGTTGGCTTGTGTGGGTAACCTACCGTACTTCCTACTCAGCCCTAACTCTAATACTAATTCCGACTCAGTCCTAACCCTATTACAATTTCCTATTCAGCACTAACTGGGGAGTAACTAGATCAAATTTAAACCCTACCTAACCTACTTCACGTCACTTGGCCTAAATCGGTTTTGTTCTAGCATGTCGGTGATTGGCCATATAAAGCCCTACGAAGACTCTGGGGAGGACTTCGATGCTTATGCCACTAGGGTGAGGTTTTTCGAGGCAAATTCCATTCCTAATTCTAAGAAAGTACCTACCTACCTTAACTATAAGAGGCCCTAAAACGTTTGGCTTAGTTATGAACCTAGTTGCTCCTAAAGCACCGGGAACTTGCACCTATAGTGAATTGGTACAGGCCAACCAATCATACAAACCCCGAGTAGTTCTCATCTATGAACGTTTCAAATTTTATTCGAGGCATCAGACTTTGAACGAAAGCATTGCAGAGTTTTTGGCAGGTGTAAAAGCCTATAGCCGTACTTGTAAATTTGGGGGACAAATTAGACGAAATGCTAAGAGATAGGTTTGTAATGGGTCTCAAAGAGGAGTCTACCCAGAGAGCCCTATTAGCTATACAGGACCTAACTTTTAGTCAGGCTGTAGCAATAGCTGGGGCTAGGGAAGCAGCTGCTAAAGATGTTAGAGCTTTTGGCAGTCACAGTGGTAAAGCCCAACACGTAAATAGCTTTAAATCTTCTAGGCCTGGCAGACCTAATGAGCCTACTGACAAACAAATAAAAGGTATGCAACAAATACGACTAAACCTACTAATTCGAACGCTAAACAGGAGGAAAAGCCTTACAAGCCATGTACTGGGTGTGGAAAACGCCACTGGAAGAAGGACTGTCCTTTTAAAGAAGCAGTTTGCCGAAACTGTAGTAAAATAGGCCACATAGCTAAAGTTTGTGTTTCAAAGAAAACAAGGGGTGAAAATTCTAATTATAAGATTTCTAGTGTTAATCCTCAAAATGGAAATACTTCGAACATTGGAGTGGAGTACCTATTTTATGAGCAGCAAAGTGGTGATAATACAGGTCCATATATTGTAGAGGTAGGCCTAAATGGAATTACAGTTCCTCTAGATTCTAGAACTAGATACAGGTGCTGCCCAAAGTGTCATGTCTAAAACAGTTTTTGACAAAACTTTGAAAAATACACTTAAACTACATGCATCTAAAACAATACTAAAAAAAATATGGGGACATACAAATACCTATTTGTGGAGAAGCATCCATCACAGTTACACTCAACAAGAAAACTTTGTCTCATCCCTTAACTCTTTCAGTGGTGGATGAGCAAGGGCCTACCTACTCTACTAGGCCGTGATTGGATTGATGCTTTGAAATTGCCCAGTGACAAAATTTTGCCAAAGGGTCGGGCAGATGTGCATACACTCGCATATCCATCTGACAGACTCATTGTTAATGGAGTTTTCTTCTCTTTTTGGGCCTGAAGTAGGCAAACTAAAAGACCATCAGGTCTTTATAGAGGTAGACCCAAATGTAATTCCAGAATTTTGTAAGGCTCGTTCAATTGCTCATGCACTGCGGGAGAAAGTAGATTTAGAAATTGATAGGGTGCTCAAATATAAAATTATCGAATCAGTCACACACGCTAAGTGGGCTGCCCCGGTCGTTCCTGTATTAAAACCTGACAAGTCATTGCGGTTATGTGGGGATAACCGTTTAACAGCAAATAGAGCAGTTCTTCTAGAGTGCTACCCTATACCCAAGCTGGATGAATTATTTAGCTCTCTTGCTGGTGGTAAATATTTCACAAAACTAGATATGTCCCAAGCCTATGCTCAACTAAGTTTAGATGAAAATTCTAAAGAACTAACTATCATAAATACGCACCGAGGCCTATATATGTTAGAAAATCTAGAAGAGAAAGAACCATTGTTGTTCCAAGGTGATCTACAGATCTACATAAGCTAAGGCTAACAAAGACCCTAAGATCCACTCTAAGGTTAGCCCGAGAGAAAGGAAAGAGTAGGGGGTTAAAAGAAGAGAAGAGAATAAGGGGTTAAGTAAGGAGGAACACCTATCACTCGTGGGTTAACATTCATTCAGAAAAAGAGAAAAAGACTCATCATCATCATCCGCCGGCCACTGCCGACAAGTCAGAAAAATAGTCGGAGAAGAACGCTTACAAACCATGCAAACACATTCTTAACTCACTGTCATACCATGCAAACTACAAACATGCAAGAAAAGAGAGTTACAGACATGCAAAGTAAGGAGGGGATAAGAAAAAAAAAAAGTAGGTAAAGTTAAACAAAGAGTGGGTTAGTTTACGCTACAAGCTACATCTACGTTCGTGTTAGTCTATTTTTTATTTTATTTTTTATTTTATTGCTGGCATCACACGCTGGCATGTCAAGCTGGCATTCATCGTCAACAGACTCATCCTCGAGCACCACCACCAGAGCTCCTGTTGCTAACTTTTTTTAATTTTAAACAACGTTAATATTTTTAAAATATCTGTCAAGACGGTTCTTAAACACATTAACGCTGGTAGAATGAACGACTGACGCGGGAAGATTATTCCATTTATCAATTACTTTAAACGTAAAGAAGTTTTTAGCGATATTAGTAATGAAACGTCTGCCACGCAACTTAAATCCGTTATTACGAGTATTACTATTATCGAAAGTGAATAATTTATCAAAATTTACGTTATCGATGTTATTAACGATTTTGAAAACTTCAATAAGCTCCCCCCCTTAATCTCCTAGTTTCGAGTGAAAACAGGTCTAACTCTTTAGTCCTATCTTCATAAGGCTTATTGCGCAATGACGGAATTAGTTTCGTGGCACGACGTTGAACCCTTTCTAACCTATCAATATCCTCACGCAAGTACGGGCACCAAAACTGAACTGCATATTCTAAATGAGGCCTGACTAGGGACTTGTAAAGGGGCAATATAATATCCTTCGATTTAAATTCGAAATTACGCGCTATGAAGCCTAACATCCTATTAGCTTTTGTGCAAGACTCCAGGCACTGGTTCCTAACCTTTAAATCCTGCAGATATGATGACTAAGCTGATTGATGCAGCATTGCTTGTATAGATTAAGTTAAGGTGTATATAGTACATCCATCTCATAATTGTAAGGTTAGTGAAAAATTCACTTAATTTAGAGCTAGCATTTTTGGGCTCTTGTGCCATCATTTTTTGGGGCGCTGCGCGTCTTTTCTACTCGTTTGTGGAATGCCGTACTTACAGGGTGTGGTCTTATAGAGAGCTCTCTTGCAATTAAGTTTGGTTGTTTAGATACAAGATTGTTGCATCGTGCAATAGTGCAGGTTGTGTTGTTGCTGCAAGGTTTAGAAAGAAGACCCTTTTGTTTTTTATCTTAAATTCATGCAACTGAGGCCTAAGGTAGGCCCACATCGAGTCAGCAACCCTGAGGTAGGACCTAATAGGACCTCTAAGTCCGTAAGTTTTTAATTCTAGCTTAACTTGGGCTGTAGGTTGAACTGGCCCTTCAGAGCTTGGCCGTTCACGGCTCAGCTGTGATTTTGAACCCAATAAAAAATTAATAATAACATGGTCCTTCAGAACCAGATTCTAGCCCAAGACTGAGTCAGTGACTATTTTTCGGCAAAGTTCTGATTATGCAAATTGTCGCCCAAGTTAGGCCTAGACGGGTTGAGCATAAATGAGTTAAGGTCCCAGGGTAGAAAGTTTGGTCGCCCAATTGCGAAACTTGGCCACACGTCTGTCGTTGTTTTTGGCCTACATTTTTACCAGTTTGGTTAATTTTGGTTTATTATTCGTAGGCGAAGGTTGTAGACTTCGGTGCGCCAGTTACTTGGGCGGAAAATTTGGTATTCCATACTGGTGGTTGGTCAGTACCCCACCCAGCAATTCAGTTTATTTTAAAAAAGCAAAATTTGCGTTTGATCAGTTTGGTTAAGTATTTTTGCCAATTCAGCTTATTTGGCATTGAGCCCAATTGTTGTTTGCATTGGAGATGAGTGCAGCTGAATTGAACAAGTTTAAAAAAAGGAGAAGCGCCTACAAAGGTCTAATTACAAAGGTCATTGCCACTATAGATTCTGCCATAGAGCAAGAGGATTTAAGCTTAGTGACTGCGCAGTTTTCCATATTAGAAACTAAAAAGGTTGCTCTAAGTGAAGTAAATGTTAAAATTGAGGTAGTCCAGGCAATCTAGAGCAAAAATAGCTTCAACCTGGGCAAAATTGCTTCAGAAGCTTTCTAAACTGTTTCCAGCTCAGGAACCATTGCAGAATAACATCCAAAATCCGACAAAATTGGACCCCGGGAACACCCCCAAAAATGAAATTCAAAATGGCGGACTGGCAGTTTCCTACGAAATACAATAAATTTTAATTTCACTTTGTAGAGAGAGTTATGACGTTTTTCTTGATCAGTAAAATGTTTTAAAACACATTTTCGTTTCTAAATTAACCTATATGACACTAAAAATTGTATTAGGCGGCTAGTATTAAACTATGACGTCACGTAATGAAATAAAATATACTGTATGGAGTGTATGTGAGAATGGACATTGCTACATCTTTATAAACTTATATTATATACAACTCTTTAATTCCTACTACCCACTATCAAATCTGCGTATTTGTGCTTGTCATTTTCTTTAAAACTGTTATTATGTACTCCTTTTAAATACTGCAACACAGTTTATTAATTTGTGTTTTCTGTTTCAGACTGACTCGGTGTACGGCTGACTCGGTGTGCGTCCGCCTTCAAGAATGCAGACCCCTGAAGAATTGTGCGTGATTTGTAAGGAGAAATTGGACAGCGGACAGGAAGTGGTTCACATCTCGCAAAAAGGAGCAGATGGTATAAATGCATCCAGCCGCAGCCGTGGAAGCGATGTTGTTGCAACAGCTGGAATAAGTGTTCACGTTGTATGTAGGAAAAGGTTTACGGATAAAAAGACCATTGAAATAAAGAAGCGACAGACCGCAGCCGAGGCAATACCAAGGAAAAGTGCTCGTTTTGATGAATACGCATTTTCCAGTGCTACTCACTGTTTGTTTTGTGATACCTTTGTGGACATTTTTTCCAAACACAAACCAAAATCAGAGCATGTCAAAATAAGAACTACAGAGTTCTCCGAAACCATAAAAAGGTGCTGTGAAAGCCGCTGCGATGAATGGTCGTTTAATGTAAAAGGCCGTCTGGAGTATTATCTTCGTGATCTTCCTGCTGCAGATTGTGTCTACCATCACACCTGCAGCGTAAATTTTCGAAGTGGAAAAAACATTCCTCGCGCATACTCCTCCGACGATCATGATTCGAAGAAAGGGAGACCAACTAATGAAGAGCAACACCAAGCATTCCTTCAGACCTGTGCTTACCTGGAAGAGAATGATGATGAACAACTGTTGATTGGAGACCTAATTTCCAAAATGGAGGAATATCTTCAAGGAAGTCAGAGCTCTGTCTACGAACGCAGGCACATGAAGAGAAAGCTTTTAGAACGTTACGGAGACAAGATCATAATATCAGGTGAAAGTGGGAAGGCAGATGTAGTAACACTACGAGAGACAGCTAATGAAATTCTTATAGATTATCACAAAAAGTCGAAAGAATGTGATATAGATATAGAGCTACAGAAGATTTACCTAGTAGAAGCTGCTGCAAAAATAATCAGAAGTGATATCAAGTCTGTCGACTCGCCTAGAAAAGATGTGTATCCATCTCCAAATGACATCACTGCAGAAAGTGCTCTTGATTACATTCCCAACAGTCTGAAATTGCTATTATCAAAAGCATTTGCGGGACAGGATGCTTAAAAAAAAAATAGGTGCAATTGGGCAGAGCATTATGCAAGCAACCCGTCCTAGAGGATTACTATGTCCACTACAGATCGGTTTGTCGGTTCAGCTACACCACAACTTTAGGTCAAGGTACCTTATTGACGTTCTCCATCAGCTGGGTTACTGTTCGTCGTATGCAGAAGTAACAAGATTCGAAAGAAACGCGGCGCTGGCAAGTGGGTCTGGCTCTTTTACTGTTGATGAAAACACTGCAGTCCTTCTAGCAGCAGATAACGTCGATCATGATGTCTGCACTTTGGATGGGAAGAATACCTTTCATGGAATGGGTATGATTGCCGCAATAACTCCGAAGATCAAGATCCACCCTTCTATTCACAGGCGTAATGTTGGTGACAATGACATTAAGAAGATTGCAACCGTTGACATTAGGGAATATAGACACGCGAGAAGCATGTTGAGGGACATCTCTCATTCCGCGAACTTCCAGTACCCACTGCCACCATAAGTCGACTTAGTCTTCTCTGGCAGATATCTTCAGCAGAAAGATCAGGTCCAAGTTGGTCCGGAACAATGCAGGCAATTCACGGTGGATCAAGTGTCTCACATCCAGGTGTGGTGTCGATCACGTTCCTTCCCATCATAGATATGTCGCCAACTGACATGACCTGCATATTTTCGACATTACTATATTTGAGCAAGATAGCACGCGATCAAAAAGTCCCATGCATTATTACCTTTGATCAGCCTTTGTTCTGGAAAGCTTCCCAAATCATCAATGAACAGAGAGACCTGCAGGACATTGTTTTAATGCTGGGATCATTTCACACTCTGATGAATCTTTTGGGAGCAGTCGGTACTCTTATGAATGGTTCAGGATTGTCTGAAGTACTTCAAGAAATATACGGACCAAATGCTGTGTAACACATGATGTCTGGAAAAGCTGTTTCAAGAGCGATACGTGGTCATATGATAGTAGATGCAGCTCTTAGTACCTTACTAGTCGCAGACGTTTTTCCTCGTAATGAAGATGGAACTCCTCATGACCTCCATAAGGAAGCTTGTGACCTGCTCGACGATGTTATGACCGCCAAACAATCAGTTGAGGATGTGGAATCTTCGAATGCATTGTCTCAGATTGCTACCACTTTGGATGCGAAGAAAACTGACCTACAATCTACTTCGCAAACAAGTCAACTCTGGTTGGAATATCAGCGAATGATCAACATTGCACGTTCCTTGATAACAGCAGACAGAACCGGCTCGTGGGATTTGCACTTGCAAGCTATGCTGGAGACCATCCCCATAATTGCAGCAGCCGGACATCACAATTACCTGAAATCGATATACCTGTACCTGCAGAAAATGTTAAGTTTGCCTTCTGAAAATCCAGCCGTTAACAAAATGTTCCAGGAAGGTAAGTTTGTGGTAAGAAGAAGCGACAGATTATGGGCCGGACTCGGCACAGACCTGGTGATAGAACAAGTACTAATGCGTTCCCTGAAAAGCAGAGGCGGACTGACACGCGGAAGTGGATTTACAGACATCCAAAGGACAACGTGGCTCTTTCCTATGCCTCTGTGTTCCACTTATAACTTAGCAATGCAGGAATACACCAGAGTTTTGTTTGAAAGTAGTGAACAGCACAAGGAAATGAGGGGAAGTAGACAAATCAGGGACAGTAATGACCTGAAGAAAGTACTTGAACGTCTGGAATCCTTATCCCCGTTCCATTCTACCTCGGGTCTCTGCAACATTGTAACAGGGCTAACTGCTGATCCTGGAGTTAACGTTCATCAATTGCATTCAATCGGTACGAACATTGTCGTAAAAATGATTGGGAAACAAGCCTTTACATATTCTGCCAAAAGATCTGACAAAGTGAAAACACTAGGATCTGCTTCTGCCATTGTGATCACTGATGTTTCAGATATAGAAGTAGATCCTGCACTACTGTTTCAGAGAATGATGACTGTTGCCACTGGCGGAGACATGAATCTTGAAGATGTCATGTGTTACGAACTGTGTGCATATCCTCCTGCATTGTTCGAATCACGAAGTATCTTGAGGAAACCCGATAAGTCTCAGCTAGCTCATGCAATAATCAAATACACTGACACTTTACGCATGGAAGAAGTTCAAGAAATTCAGTGCACAGACCAGTACGTATTGGATGGTGGATCTCTACTACATCGTGTTTCCTGGCGTCAAGATGAAACATATGACAGCATCGCCAACTCATATGCCGATTTCACTCTGAAAACATATGGAAAAGCAATCATTGTTTTTGATGGCTACAGCAGCTCTCCTACGATCAAGGACATGACCCACAGAAGACGCAGCACCAAGACAAGCAGAAATGTGAATCTCAGTCCAAGCATGAAGTTTGTTGGCCAGAAGGAACACTTCTTGGCTAATGAAAACAACAAGCAAGCATTTATTTCCCTCGTAGGTGAGATGTTGAAGAAGCACGGGTGTACTGTTCACAACGCAGATGGGGATGATGTGGACATCGTTCGTGCAGCAGTTTCTTCATCAGAAAATGCAACTACAACAGTAATAGGGGAAGACACCGACTTGCTGATTCTCCTTCTGTACCATGCCAAGGACAGTGGTTTCAAGTTGTACTATCGCAGCGATATAAGACGGGGACCATCTCCTAATCCTGTGTATGATATTCTCAGCATTCAATCATTGTTAGGCAATGACATCTGCAAGTACCTCCTGTTTGTGCATGCTTTCACGGGCTGTGATAGCACATCCAGAATTTTTTCGATCGGTAAAGCCAAAGCATTCGACACACTGATGAAGGTGGCTGAACTCCGTTCAGTTGCAAATACATTCTGTTCTGATTGTTGCCAACACTCTGACATTGAAGCCGCTGGAAGAAAGGCAATGCTTCTGTTGTATGGCTGCAAAACACTTGAATCCACTAACGCACTACGTCATCGAATGTTAGTTGAAAAGGTAGCTACAGCTAAATCTTTTGTTACACCCGAACGTTTGCCACCTACCGATGCGTCCACAAAGTACCACAGCTTTCGCACATACTTTCAAATACTAATCTGGAAGTCTACAGAAGAGAAGATCGATGCAGAACAGTGGGGTTGGTATGTAAAGAATAATTCCTACTACCCTACAGCCTGCGACAAGCCACCAGCTCCAAATTATCTACTCAACATGATCCGCTGCTCCTGCAAGACGAAATGTGCTACTTCAAGATGTGGATGCAAGCGTAATGGAATGCCCTGTTCAGCCGCTTGTGGCGAGTGCCAAATCAGTGGTTGCGATAACAACCCAAGTACCGGTAATCTATCCGATGATAGTGATGAAGAGGATTAATTTCTGTATGTTTGTGACCAGGTATCACTTCTTCTGTAATGAACATAACTTGAAACTGGGAAAAAAATAATTGTTGTATTATTGATTATAAAAATCTGTAAAAAGCTATATAACATTATATTTGCGTAATAACTGGTTGTGTTGTATATTGTTGAATTATTTAAAACATTACAACTGAAAGAAAAAGCATCAAATGTATCTCTATAAATAAAAGCGTAAATTATATATATATTTTTTTTTCGTAGGAAACATCCAGTCCGCCATTTTGAATTTCATTTTTGGGGGTGTTCCCGGGGTCCAATTTTGTCGGATTTTGGATATGTTATTCGGCAATGGTTCCTGAGCTGGAAACAGTTTAGAAAGCTTCTGAAGCAATTTTGCCCAGGTCTAACTACAAATTGCCTGGACTAAGGCTCTTGTAGAAGAGGATGAAATAGAAAGTTACATAATTTACTTTGAAGAGATTATTGATGATATAATTAAAGTAGGCCACCGAGCAAAAGAGTTTAGCAGCTCAGTACAGTTAGAGACCAGGTCTAATAATGAAACACAACACTCAACAAATGGTGTTTGTAAAGTTAAGGTTAACAGGTCTGCAGTTCAATTACCGAGGCTTGTACTCAAAACATTTTCTGGCAGTATTCAGGAATAGCAAGGATGGGCAGACAGTTTTCAATCAGCAGTTCATTCTAGTCAAGTGTTAAGTGCGGTGGAGAAGTTTAATTATTTGCAGTCCCTCTTGGAAGGGGAGGCAGCAAAGACAATAGCAGGATTAGCATTAACAGAGGCTAATTATAATGTGGCTTGGGATATATTAAAGAAACGGTTTGGTAAGTCAGAGATCTTAATTAAAAGCCACCTCCGTGAACTTTTAACTATACCTCCTGTTAATAATCCAAATAATGTCAAGGAGTTACGGCAGTTATATGATGAATTTGAAGTTAGAACTAGGTCCCTGGACAACTTGGGTGTATGAATGGAAAGGTATGGTATAATGTTGGTCACTATACTGGAGTCTAAATTGCCTAGCTGAATTTTGCTTGAATTAAGTAGGGGACACTCTACAGAACATGTGTACATCCCCCTTCAGCAGATGTCAAGTCTTTTGGGCACAGAATTAGCAAGACGAGAAGGAATTGAGTTTGCACAGTGGGATGTTAAACAAGGGGACAAAGGCAGGCACAGCACCAAGGTTTCTACAAAAAGGAATAGCCCAGGTACAGTGTCAGCTCTACATGCATCCTCTGAGAATAAATTAAAGGGAATCAAGGAATGCATATTTTGCGGAGGCAACCACAAGTCATATAAATGTGAGGTGGCTGAGGCTTTACCTTTTGAGGAGAGAAAGGACAGGGTAACTAAGTCCACAGCATGTTTTAAATGTTTTTTGAAAGGTCACAGAGCAAGGTTTTGTATGTTTAAAATTTTGTGCAAAAAATGTCATGGCAGGCATCAGCCATTATTGTGTGAAAACACTCCTAGTAGCTTAGTAGGCCTACCCCAGAGGTAGAGACATCAGTGGCACATGCCACTGCTATGAAAGGGAGTAAAAGTAAAGGGGGATTATTGCAAACAGCTGCAGCCTTATTAATTGGGAATGATGGAGAAGCTACTGTAAGAGTGTTGTTTGATAGTGGTAGCCAGTGTAGCTTTATTAAGACCAGAATTTCCAGAAAATTGAAGTTTAAAGAACTTAAGAGGGAAAATTTAAGAATTTCTGGGTTTGGGGGTTCCGTTCAAAACCGAACCAAAGTTAAGAAGGTAGAAGTTCTGGTTAAGGGGTTGTTACCACAAAGTCCCACTATCAAGGTCCAAGCTGTAGAGATTGAGGAACTTTGTGCTCCAGTCACTATTGTTTAGATATGGCATGTGTCCAAGAATTGCAAGTTAAAGGAATTAATTTGGGCAATAATAAGTTTGAAGGAACAGAAGATATCAGTCTTTTGATTGGAGCTGACTATTATTGGGACTTCATCACTGGTAATATTGTCCGCACATGTCGAGGCCCGGTAGCTATTGAAAGTAAGCTAGGCTGGATGCTACATGGTAGCTATTGCAATGAAATGGAGGTTAAAGCTCTTTTTGTTAAGATTGAGGAGAACAGCCATGGTTTGGAAAGTCATTTGAAAGCGTTTTGGGAACTTGAATCCATTGGCATAAAGGACAAACAGGCAAGTACAATGAACAGTGATGTTTTAGAGCAATTTGAAAAAGGGATTGGGTTTAGAGATGGTTGCTATGAAGTTGGGCTCCCTTGGAAGGATTCTTGCAAACCCGGTTCAAACTTTCAACTAGCTAATCGGAGGTTGGAGACTTCATTGTACAGGCTAAGAAAAAATGAGGAGTTGTTAATTGAATACAATGAGGACATCCTAAGCTATGTAAAGGAGGGTTATGCTGAAAGGGTGCAAGGTGAGCTGGTGAGCCAGGAGGCACATTATCTGCCACACCATGCAGTGGTACGGCGAGACAAAACTACCACCAAACTGAGGGTAGTTTTTGATGGCTCATCCAAGGACAAAGGTGGTGTGTCCTTGAATGACTGTTTGGATGCTGGGCCAAATTTAAATGCAGATTTATTTTCCTTGTTACTGAGATTCAGGTTTGGTAGAGTAGCATTGACTGCAGATGTGAAGCAAGCCTTTTTGCGGATAAAGTTAAAACCAGAGGACAGAGATGCAGTAAGGTATCTGTGGGTGGATACGAAAGACTTGTTGGAAAATGAACCAAAGGTTCAAGCATATAGAATGAAGTCCGTGTTGTTTGGCCTCACCTCTAGTCCATTTCTGTTGGCAGCTACTATGCAGTACCATTTTATGAAATATTCTGAAGTCTATCCTAACACTATTGAACACATAAGGAAAAATTTTTATGTTGATGATTTGCTGTGTTCCGTGGATAATACAGAAATGGCTACACAGATATTCATGGAGGCTAGAGCTATAATGAGGGAGGCTGGCATGGAGCTTAGAAAATGGCAGACCAATCATTCTCAATTACAACAGTTTATGAGTCAGTCCTGTGTAGTACCTGATGCAGCAGAAAGTATTGAGGATTCTGGTATTGAGGAGTTGTGGGCAATAGACGCAAAGTGCTAGGCATTGTTTGGCAGCAAGGAGGATTTGTTTACCTTCAATGGGAAATCTTTAGTAGAGCTGGCTGAGAATGAGACAAGGTGGACAAAACGTACAGCTCTTAGTTTGGCTTCAAAGGTCTTTGATCCTCTTGGATTCCTGGCTCCATTTGTGATAAAGTAAAAATTTGGTTTCAGAGCCTCTGGGAAATTGGACTTGGTTGGGACCAAGAGTTACCTGATCATATGGTGGTAAGGTGGAAATATTGGTTCAAAGAATTGGCACATCTTGGAGACATTGAAATCCCAAGATGGTACTTTGGAGAGTTGAACAATAGTCCAGATAATTTGGAGCTGCACATCTTTTGTGATGCAAGTGAGGAAGCCTATGCAACTTGTATTTATATAAGAGGCACATTGCAAGAGGAAGTAAGTTGCAGGTTGGTTGCTGCAAAGAGCAGAGTAGCACCTTTGAAAAGGCTTTCTGTTCCAAGGTTGGAATTGATGGGTGCAGTTATTGCTAGTCGCTAGTCGGGTTGCAGTTACAGTGCAAAAGTCTTTGGCCCTCTATGAAATTCTAAGCTATTATTGGACAGACTCCACTCTAGTTTGGCACTGGTTAAGAAGCCAGGCAAGGGAATGGAAACCATTTGTTACCAATAAGGTGGAGGAAATTCAAGCGCACACAGATCCAAAGCAATGGAAGCATTGTCCAGGCACTCAAAACCCAGCTGATTTACCAACACGAGGAATTTCAGTAAAAGATCTTGCACAGTGAAGTTTGTGGTGGAATGGGCACGAGTGGCTAAAACTTGGAAGTGTAAACTGGCCTTCTAATCAGCCTATTGTAGGAGAATGCCAGACTGAAAAAGCATGGGTGAGTGAGGTGAGAAAATGCACTGTGAACAGTTGTCAAGTTATGCAGCAGGACCCCATATTGAGGCTTGAGGACATTAGCAGTCTGAAAAGGTTGTTAAGAGTGACAGCATGGGTATATAGATTTACCAACAATATTAAGGGAGAAACAAGAAGGGAAGGAATTCTGAACAGTAAGGAGATTCAGCAAGCCAGGAAATACTGGGTGGTATATGTGCAGAAGGAAAAATTTGGTGAAGAGAGGGAATTGCTCACCAGCCGTCCATTACAGGTTCTACCAACACATTCTGCTCTCAAGGGTTTGGATGTGTTTTTGGATCAGGATTTATTGAGAGTAGGAGGTAGACTACAGTTTTCTGGGCTTCCAGAGGAGAAAAGGCATCCAATTTTGCTACCTTCTGGGGGGGCACTTTGTGGACCTTTTGCTCCTGGATACTCATAAGTTGTTACATGCTGGAGTTAGAGAAGTGATAATAGAGATCAGACAACAGTTTTGGATTCCCAAAATTAGACAAGTAGTAAAAAAGGTCTTGCATAAATGTGTGGTTTGCAAGCGTTGGAGTGCAAAACCTTTTTATGAAATGGTGGCTCCACTTCCAAGAGAACGGTGTTGTTGGAAAAAGTGGTTAGAAATAACCGCATATATTTCCAAATAAAATATAAACAAAATAAATAAAAATAAAAACCCTCGTTTCTAACCAACTAGTGAAGTTGGGTTTCCCTAATTAACAAAAAGAAGGAAAAAAAAAAGTTTCTGGGACAAAGAAAAACGGAGCTTTGTCCAGTCTTGAAAATTTTTGACCGCATGAAGCGGGCCCTTTTTTCTCAAAAAAATTAAAATGCTCGTGGTTACCCAAACCGGGAAACTGAGTCAACCTTCAAACCTAACAACCTTTAATTAAACCGTATCCTTAATTAATAACCACTGCAATTAATCAAAACCCATGTTTAACTAAATAGAGGCCTATCAGAACTAGGTGCAAGTAAGTTAAAGAAAATAACTAAGGTAAGAGAAAAACTAGGTACCTAGACGAAACTCGAACCGGGCTACAACGGCCCTAACTCAATAATTAAATGGCTGTTATAGCCCCTATTAAAACCTAAAGGCAATATAGCCCTAACTTAACTTAAATAAAACCTTCTAAACCTTAAACCTTTAAAACCAAAAACTTAAGGGCAATCCAGCCCTAGCCTAACTTAACCTGCAAAACCTAGGTCTGGGAAATAGCCCCTACAAATAAATAACCTAGCAGTGTGTTAAACAATAACCTAAAACTTAACAACGAAAATTAAAAACCTGGAAACTAAATGAAACTTATGAATCAGTTAGAAACTGAAAGGGTAACGTTCAACTGGCAACTTCATTTTTGGTAAGTCTAAATTAATTTTGATGAATTTAGCTTCACCATAGTTAGTAATCTGGCTGCTGACCAAATTTAACCTGAAAACCACTGCAACCTACAGTGAAAAAGTCTGTAGCTGTGTTGACAGTGTCTAAATAGGCCATTATTATTTCTATAATTACCGAGTCTATTTAAAGTAAACTTAACCTTAATACTACACCTAAATCAAAATAATCTCTCTCAAGCTAAATAATAAATTTTTCAATAGGTGTGTCTATTCTGCCCCATTTGATGTAGTGGGAGTAGACTTCGCAGGTCCAGTCTATGTGTATGAGCAAGGGGAGTCTAACAAAGGTTATATATGTCTTTTCACATGTGCTACCACCAGAGCAATCCATTTGGAGTTGGTAAGCAACTTAAGTAGTGATGTATTTCTTTTGACCTTTAAAAGGTTTGTGAACAGAAGGGGTTTCCCAAATAAAATCATATCGGATAATGCCAAAACCTTCAAAAAGGCTGCAAAGGAACTCCAAGAAGTTTGGTCCCTGCTAAAAGAGGAAGGATTCCAATCCTATTTTTCACACCAAGGGGTACAGTGGGAGTTTATTGTTGAGAGAGCACCATGGTGGGGAGGATTTTGGGAAAGGCTAGTGAGAAGTGTAAAGTGTCCATTAAAGAAACTTTTAGCTATGCTCATTTGAGCAAAGAAGAATTCTGCACTGTTTTATGTGAAGTAGAAGCAATGGTGAACAGTAGGCCTATCACTTTTCTTTATAACAGTATGCAGGATGCAAAGCCATTGACACCAAATCATTTTCTTTGTGGTAAACGATTAACATCAAGCCCCAGTGTGCCAGAAGACTTGCAGCCTATCCAGAGCACTCAAGGAGAGTTAACCAGAAGGTTCAGGTACCTTGAAGAGCTATAAGATCAGTTATGGAAGAGGTGGCAGATGGAATACTTGCCAGAACTCAATTATTACCCATCAGGCAATGTAAAGGGCTCCAATGCAAATTGTATCAAGGTGGGAGAAGTGGTAATGATTGGGGGATGAAAGACCAAGGCAATGCTGGGAGCTTGGCATAATTGAAGAGTTGTTTGTTGGCAAAGACAATTTAGTTAGGTCTGCACTAGTAAAGACTTCAGGAGGAAAATTAAAGAGACCTATACAAAAACTCTATGCTTTAGAAATCAGCAAAAACACGGATAGTCAAGATGAAACAATTGAGTTACAGCCTCATGAAGAAGGCTTGGCTAACCTTGCAGAAGGTAATGACAACAATGACTCTTCGGTGGGGAGTGTTAGAAAATCTAGAAGAGGAAGAAACATTGTTGTCCCAAGGCGATATGATGACTAAGCTGATTGATGCAGCATTGCTTGTATACATTAAGTTAAGGTGTATATACACATCCATCTCATAATTGTAAGGTTAGTGAAAAATTCACTTAATTTAGAGCTAGCATTTTTGGGCTCTTGTGCCATCATTTTTTGGGGCGCTGCGCGTCTTTTCTACTCGTTTGTGGAATGCCGTACTTACAGGGTGTGGTCTTATAGAGAGCTCTCTTGCAATTCAGTTTGGTTGTTTAGATACAAGATTGTTGCATCGTGCAATAGTGCAGGTTGTGTTGAGGCCTAAGGTAGGCCCACATCGAGTCAGCAACCCTGAGGTAGGACCTAATAGGACCTCCAAGTCCGTAAGTTTTTAATTCTAGCTTAACTTGGGCTGTAGGTTGAACTGGCCCTTCAGAGCTTGGCCGTTCACGGCTCAGCTGGGATTTTGAACCCAATAAAAAAATAATAATAACAATATAGGTACAATAGGCTATGCTATGGAATAGCATCAGCTCCGGGTGTACTTTGTTTTCTAGATGTCCTCATTTCAGGTTCATCTAAAAAAATACACCTAACTAGAGTAACCACAGTTCTAAAGAGACTCCAGGATGCCGGACTTAAGCTGAAGAAAGAAAAGTGTTGTTGGATCACTAATGAGGTTTCATATTTGTGGTTCCGCATAGATGCCTCAGGCATTCATCCAACGGTGGATAAACTAGAAGCAATAAAAAATGCACCACCTCCACAAAACATCACACAGTTACAAGTTTATTTAGGTCTCCTAAACTTTTATAGGAATTTTTGCCTAATGCATCGACTTTCGTTGAACCCCTAAATAAGTTATTACGATCTGGGGAACAGTGGAGACGGGAGAAAACCCAAAGGGAAGCATTTGAGGCTTCCAAGAACGTACTACTAAAGTCCACTCTCCAAGTGCATTATGATCCTAAACTTCCTCTCGTAGTTTCATCAGATAGCAGTTCTTATGGAATTGGGGCAGTGTTATCTCCATATTGATGGTGTAGATAGGCCTATCTGTTTTGCTTCTGGAACACTAACTGAGACTGAAAGGCGATATGCACAATTTGAACGTGAAGCCTTAACCTTAGTATTTGCAGTAAAAAAATTTCATTTCTACCTATGGGGTCATGAATTCAAACTAATTACTGACCATGAGCCTCTTTTAGGTTCATTTTCACCTACTAAAAATATTCCAGTTATGGCCTCAGGAAGGATTCAACGATGGACACTGATTCTACAAGCCTATAAATTTGACTTAGTACATCGGTTAGGCAAACTTCTAGGTATGGCTGATGCTCTAAGTAGTTTGCCTTTAGAAAATCCAAATGAATGCGTAACTATACCTACAGAATGGGTTCACTTGGTGGAGTTTTTGGAATCCACTCCAGTAACTGCAATACAGATAAAGCAGTGGACAAAATCAGACCCTATTCTGTCTAGGATCATCCATTACTCTTCAGTTGGTTGGCCTACTAAGGTTGAGAGTGAATTGCAGCCTTTTTATCCGAATGAAGGTAGGTCGAATTTAGTGAAAAAAACTCACGCTGAACACATGGATGCAACAGAAATGAAAGAGCTGGCGAGAGCTTATTTCTGGTGGCCCAGTTTAGATGGAGAACTCGAATCATTGGTTCGTTCCTGTCAAAACTGCCTAGAGAACAGAGATCTCCCAAGGAAAAGTTCACTTCATCCGTGGGAATGACCTACAATACCTTGGCATAGGATCCATGTTAACTATGCAGGTCCTATAAATAATACTTATTTCCTAGTCATTGTGGACGCCTACTCTAAGTGGGTGGAAATTTTTCCAACCACTTCCACGACTTCGGGTGTTACTATTCGCTTACTCCATTCGTGTTTCGCTCGATGGGGTTTACCTGTAGTTCTGGTTTCCGACAATGGTACTTGTTTTATCAGTGAGGAATTTCGTTCTTTTGGCCACCTAAATGAATTAAACATGTCCGGTCTAGTGTTTTTCACCCGACTACTAACGGTCTCACGGAAAACATGGTCCGTACTTTCAAGTCGGCCTTGCGTCATTCTCATGGGGAGGAAATGCAAGTGGTGTTGGATAAATTTTTTTAAATATCGACTAACACCTCACACAACGATGGGGGTGTCTCCTTCTAAACTCATGATTGGCCGAAGAATTCGTTCAGTTTTCGATCTGTTACGTCCAAACGAAACGTTACAACAACGAGTTTTACGCCATCAGGAAAAACAGAAGTTGTACCATGACACTATAAAAAGGAGAGTTATAGAACCACAACCTAATGATCCAGTTACGATTCGCAACTATGGGGCTGGACCAAAATGGGTTCTTGCAATGGTGCAGGAGAGAACGGGCCCTGTTTCCTTCAAGTGCCAACTAGAAGATGGTCGTTCTATTAAACGCCATCAGGACCAGATATGGGAACGTGAATTGCAGGATGACCAGAGTATTCCGGAAGAGACACCCGATCTTCTGGAAAGTGGTTCAATTCGCCCGCCTATGCAGGTTGCACCTATTCCTACTACATCAACCCCGCTCCGCACGGCGTCTAGGGGTCTCTCACCGCCCCCCCCTGACAGACTAAACTTGTAGGGGAGGAGTGAGGTGACGTGTATATATATATATATATATATATATATATATATATATATATATATATAGTCTAAACGTGACTAAAGGGAAAAGTCACTTAAAGAAAGCTGAATGGCAACACAAAAAGATAAACAGCGGAACGCGGTCTGTTCGTTGATTTGGGCTGAACAAAAGAGACGTAGTTTTGTATCTGACTAAATCGTTGGTGCTAATTTTAATTTGGTGATGTTTGTAAAGTGACTAATTTAAGCAGGAAGTTGTCTAATTATATTAGTTCGGGGTAATGTCTATAGCTTCTAAATTAATATAGTAGGACTAGCAGTAGGTCGTTCGTGAGACGCTAGCATCTATGGTAAGCCCTAAAGAAGATCTAAATCAAAGCACCTGTAAGTACCTTTATTGTTATTTAAATAACTTAATAACTGGCGGGTCTAATACACCCCCCCCCCCACGTTATTCCATTAAATATTTTACATTTAGCACATTTCATGTAATTCCATCGCGCGCGGTGACAATATTTTAGATTTGGTGATGACGAACGGCGAAAATATAGTCGATGGTTTAGAAGTAGGCGAGAGGTTAGGATGTAGTGATCATCAAATTCTTAGGTTTAAGTTATTGATAGAAAACACTAAGGATAGTAACGTAATAGAAGTCCCTGATTTTCGTAGGGCTAATTTTGATAGTTTTGCGAATAGAATGAGAGTAGTGGACTAGGATAACTTATTTATGGGTAATGACACAAATTTGCATTGGGAGGCGTTTAAAGAAAGTTTTATGAATATTGAAAGGGTGTTTATTCCTCGTAGGCCCAAGTGGTGGACTAGGGAAATAGGCGAGTTCATAAACGAGCGTAACAGAACGTATATACTTAATAAGCGCAATGGCACGGCAGCTAACTTTAATAGATATATCGAGCTTAGACGTCAGGTTAAAGGATCAGTTAGGAATGCTAAGCGTAATTTAGAGATACTTATAGCTGCGGATAGTAAACATAATCCAAAAAAGTTTTTTGAATACGTCAATAATCGTAAGCCGATAAAAGATAACATAGGCCCTCTAGTGGATGTTAACGGCGCTTTGGCTTCTGACGCTCAGGCGATGGCGGGTATTTTCAATAACTTTTTTGCGACAGTTTTTACCGTAGAAGACATAAATAATGTCCCCGACGTGGACGATATCGTTCCATTTAGTAGCGAGACTACTTTGGATGAAATAACTGTTTACGAGGGTGAGATTACGCATTATATCGATAGGCTAAAAGTTAGCAAGGCTCCAGGCCCTGACGCTTTTTATCCCAGACATTTGAAAGATTTGAAAGACATTATTGTAGGCCCCTTAACGAAGATTTTTAATCAGTCACTCGAAACGGGGATTATTCCTGAAGACTTCAAATTAGCTAACGTCACGCCCATTTTTTAAAAAGGCGACCGCACAGTAGCGAGCAATTATTGGCCCATTAGCTTAACGTCACTTGTCGGTAAACTATTGGAATCCGTAGTTAGGGATCGCATCATCGATCACTTAGAAAGTTGAGATTTGATTAATAGTAGTCAGCATGGGTTTCGACGCCATAGATCTTGTTTAACTAATTTGTTAGAATTTTATAAAGAAATAGTGCGCGAATACGATAGGCATAGAGCAGATGATTTAGATTTTAAAAAGGCGTTCGATACAGTTCCGCATAGAAGATTAATTGCGAAGGTTAAAGCGCACGGTATACGCGGTGAGGTAGCTAACTAGTGACTCAGGCAGTGGTCGGGGAACAGGGGTAAATTACCTAAATGGGGGTAAATTTAAAACTTTTGGGGGTAATGCGTGCGGTATGAGAGACACTTTGTGCTGATATTTTTTTCGTATATTTTTATTTTATTTTGTTACATAAATGTGGCGTTATTCTAAATTTTAGAATATTACGAATTTACTTCCTGATTACGTCCTCAAATATATTTTGGGGTAATACCCAAAAAAGTTCGCCGACCACTGGGTTAGAGGAATGGCTTCGTGCTAGGAGACAGGGGGTCGTTGTTAATGGTAGTGAATCGGGGTGGTTGGATGTAGGTAGCGGTGTCCCACAGGGTTCAGTGTTAGGCCCATTGCTATTCGTAATTTACATTAACGACATAGATGTAGGATTGACTAGTAACGTGTCAAAATTCGCGGATGATACTAAAATAGGCGGTAATGTTGTTAACGAGGACGATGGAAATAGGCTTCAAGACGACGTAAATAGGATTATGGAGTGGACGGATAAGTGGCAGATGCAATTTAACGTAGACAAATGTAAAGTTTTGCATATAGGTTCTCGTAACAATAATTACACGTACACGATGGATGATCAGAGGCGTAACTACGGTTGATCGCGCCCAGGGCAAATCAATAAATGGCGCCCTTAAAACCAGTGTTCTTTAAAATTCTGGCTGAATTCTTATAATGGTACTCAGACTGGTTACTCGTAATAATACCGCTAACAAAATATACTTTTAAGAAGTTTATTTTATGACAAATGAAAATGAAAAACAGTTATATACACATAAAACTGTACAAAAATCTGTAAAAATAAATTGAAATGAAAAAATACAATTCATAAAAATTATTTTTACAGTTTATACTTTAATGTTTTTCTATCCATATACATAACCGCGTATATTTACTATTAAGGTTGATATTAAATTTCTATTAATACAATTTAATTTTATAGAACCAAAGTATGGTTAATTATTTGCCGAATTACAACAGAAACGATTAATATATGTACAAGGAGAGGCATAACTTTTCATGAGAATACACTTTGATGTTTTCTTGAATTTTACTGAATTACCGATAGCAGAATTAGCAATTAGAATATTAGATACTGACAAAAATCATTCCAATTATATGGTACTTTAAAAGAAATGCCTTGTTTGCACCTATTATTTTTGGCTCTTTTAATGAATAATTTGGAACTTCACACTAAACATGTATTTTTCTTACTTTTGCTGATGCAAACTTATCAATAATGTCATCAAAATTTGTTATTTCAGTTTCCTCACGTTCAATGCTGAGCAAGGCTAAAGCAGAAAGTCTTTCTTGGTCCATTGAAGCTCTCAAATATGATAAGATCAATGTTAACTTGCTGAAAGATTGCTCACAGCTGGCAATTGAAATTGCAATAGTGAGCATTATCTGAATAGCTACTCTCAAATTTGGAAAAACATTTTCATCTCCATACTGAACAATAAACTTGAGGAGTTCCTCAGCTTTAGAAATCTGAACATTTGGGCGACTTTTCAGAAGCATCTTACAATTCAGGATTTCTTCATAAAGCTCAAAGCCGTCAATATCATTGCTATAAAACTGTCCAAGGTTGAGACAACTTTTCTTTAAGATATTTACGTCATGACTACTGTTGCTTTCATTTGAGTCAAACAATAATCCTCTAGCATCTAAAAGAAATCCAAATTTTGAATCCAAGTCATGGAGACGGACAAATCTTTCTTCCATTTCATTATGGAGACGATCAATAGTTTCTTTCATTATTCTCATCATTTCTTCTTTCGCAGTTAACCCTACATCCTTAACTTTTTCACCAGGCATTTGTTTCTTCTTTTTGGGGCGTCTTTCTACTTGAATATCCCATTCATCACACAGTTTCAGCCCTGCTTCAAGTGATTCACTGGCCAATGATTCTCGACTGCTTAAAAAATAATCTTGAAGGGCTTTTAAATCATAAGCAGCATCATGAAAGTTCATGGTATGATCTTGGAGTCGTTTTTGAACACGATCAATCCGAACAAGAATTTTGTTCCAAAATCCAAGCAAAGCCAAGAAATGAAAAGTCAAAATTTGATTCAGCACCTGCCTTGCATCACCTCTTGTATCAGCAGTTTCATTTTGATCATCAACCATGCCTTACAAGAGTTCCACTATAATATCAAAGTATTCATGAACAGGCTTCACAGCCTCTGTTCTGGAACTCCATCGAGTTTCAGATTCAGATTTGACAACTATTGGTATGGCATCTTTCAGCTTTTGCCAACGGAGAGTTGAACGTGAAAAGAATGAATAAAGCGACTGAATTGCACCAAAAAAAAGTCACCATCACTGCATCATGGTTAGCACTTAGCAGCACGCACTCCAACCAAATTGAGAGAATGATTATCGCAGTTTACAAAAATAGCTTTGCTATTTTTTCAATAATCCTCTGTTGAACACCACTTTTATAACCAGCCATAACTGCAGCATTATCATAGCATTGAGATCGACAGTCTTCTAACGGCATTTTGTCTTTTTCCATTTGTTCCAAAATCACTTCCACAATGTTTTCAGCATCCTTTCGTTTTAATTGCATAAATCCAAGAAAAGACTCTTTTATAAAAATTGTTTTCTCCTGAAAATCAATATCAACATAACGAACTGTTTCTGCCATTTGCTCTCGATGTGCTTGATCTGGAGTAGAATCAAACATGAGGCCAAAATATTTGGCCTTATGAATGCTCTGTAACAATTTCTGGCGAACAGTAGAAGCCATCAGCTGAATAAATTCATTCTGCACTAACGGAGATAAATATGATGTTCTTCCAGGGTGCTTTTCCACAATACTGAGATGGTCTTTCATCACAGGATCAAACCTTGCCAACAATTTTAATAACCCAAGAAAATTTCCAATATTGCTTTCCTCTTCCTGTCTAAGGGATTCCTTGTGACCACGCAATGCAAGGTTCTGAGTTGCTAAAAATTTTATGCAATGGAGAATTCTGTGGAGAACATCTCGCCATTTTTGTTTTTCTGTTGCAATTTGAGCTTGAAGCTCTTCGTCAATGATTCCTCTGTTTTCTAAAAGATTTCTTTCCATTTCCTTCCATTGGGTGAAGCAGTATCGATGATTTTTTGCATTTTCATGGGTGCTAAGCCTTTCTGGTGCTTTCCAATGATTGAACCCATTTTCTTGCTCCAATGAAGACTGATTGTCAATTTGAGAAAATAGCAAACAACAAAAGCAAAAAGCTGCTTTCTTCTCTGGAGAATAAACAAGCCATGAGCGCCAAACTCCTTCTCCACATCCATTTCCCAACTTTCTTTTAAACCATCTTTCATTCATTGATCGGGTTTGTGTGGGAACAAATGGCCCTTCACTATTTTGAAAATACTTCGAACCCAATGTGACCATTTCTGTCCTCAGGGCATCTGATAAAATTACTTTTTTTGATATTTTATCAAACTCCAAGAAGCCTACATCGTGATGCTGAATCGCATCTGGTATAGGCTGTGCTGTTTTTTCCTGCTTTTCGCTACTCAAAGTTTTAGTATCTTCTGGCTTCTTGAAAGACACTTCTGGTTCTTGAAAGACACTTAATTCTCCTTCTGATACACTGGCGGGTTGGTCAACACTCATATCTGATGCAGTTAATGCTGATGAAGGACCAGCTTGTTGCTGTTCAAGAAATGACATCATGAAGCCACTTGACTTTTTAGCTTCTGTTTCTTGCATTTTTCTTTTCTTCCTGCCTTCTGCTCCACTCAGCTTCTTTTTCGGACTTTTCGGTATCGGCAATGTTCGCTTCATGGTAAAATTTTCTGGAGAAAGAAACAAAAAAATAGAATAAATTAATAATTCATAATAAAATTCTAATAAAAATATAATGAATTAATAAAGTTAAATGAAGTTAAAAATCTGAAATTCATGGAAATTCGATGGCTAGAGATATGGTACCGGTACATTTCCAAAAGAGCATGTCTTTACTCTTAATTTTTTTTTTTAAATCATAAAAATGGCGCCCCCCCAAATTTGGCGCCCAGGGCACGCGCCCAACTGCCCCACCCTAGTTACGCCACTGTGGATGATAGAGAGTTAGCGAGCGTTGACGAGGAAGTAGATTTAGGCATACGCGTATCTAAGGATTTAAAAGTTAGGCACCAGTGCCTGGAGTCTTGCGCAAAAGCTAATAGGATGTTAGGCTTCATAGCGCGTAATTTCGAATTTAAATCGAAGGATATTATATTGCCCCTTTACAAGTCCCTAGTCAGGCCTCATTTAGAGTATGCCGTTCAGTTTTGGTGCCCGTATTTGCGTGAGGATATTGATAGGTTAGAAAGGGTTCAGCGTCGTGCCACGAAACTAATTCCGTCATTGCGCAACAAGCCTTATGAATATAGGATTAAAGAGTTAGACTTGCATTCATTCGAAACTAGGAGATTAAGGGGGGAGCTTATTGAAGTCTTCAAAATCGTTAATAACATCGATAACGTAAATTTTGACAAATTGCTCACTTTCGATAATAGCAATACTCGTAATAAAGGATTTAAATTGCGTGGCAGACGTTTCATTACTAATATCGCTAAAAACTTCTTTACGTTTAAAGTAATTGATAAATGGAATAATCTTCCAGCGCCCGTCGTGAACTCTAACAGCATTAATGTGTTTAAAAACCGTCTAGATAGGCATTTTAAAAATATTAACGGTTTAAAATAATAAAACAATTAGCAACAGGAGCTCTTGGGGTCGTAATCGGGAATGAGTCTGTTGACGTCTAATGCCAGCTTGTGACATGCCAGCGTGTGATATGCCAGCAAAAAAAAAAAAAAAAAATTAGACTAACACGAACTTAGTTGTAGCTTGTTGAGTAAATTAACCCACTTTTTGTTATTCTTTATACTTTGTTTTCTTCTCTCCTTTATTGCATGTCTGTAACTCTCTTTATTGCATGTCTGTAGTTTGTATGGTATGATAGTGTTTGAGTTAAGAATGTGTTGTAATGCGTTCTTAATTTACTTCTTTTCATCTTTCACGCCTTTCCAGCCTAGTGGGCTGCATCCTCTACCTCCCTATGGAGTGGAGGATCGGTCTGCAACAGCTGGAAGAATGTGTTGCTTTGAGTTAAGAATGTGTTGTTCTTGAGTTAAGAATGTATTGCATGGTTTGTAAGCGTTCTTATGTTACTTCTTTTCATCTTTTTCCGGCAGAGTGGGCCCTACCTCCCTCTGGAGTAGAGGACCGTTCTGCAATCTTTCCTATTGCTATGATGATGGTGAGTCTTTTTTCTCTTTTTCTGAATGAATGTTAACCCACGAGTGATAGGTGTTGCTACCTACTTAACCCCTTATTCTCTTGTCTTAACCCCCTACTCTTTCCTTTCTCTAGGGCTAACCTTAGAGTGGATCTTAGGGTCTTTGTTAGCCTTAGCTTTTGTAGATCTGTAGATCTAGTTAAAATTTGAAGTGAATCCACAGTGTTTGGTATTTGACCAAAAATTGAAAATTTTGTCGTTTTCCCATTTTTTGACAAAAATTCGATTCGGCTCAAACTTCCATGAAATCATCATAATGAAAAGTAATGAAAGAAATATAAGCTCTTTCTTTCATACTTTCATATCGATTTTAAATAAAGATTGATTATACCAAGGCCACCCGCAGCCTGACAGGTCATTATAGGCACTACCAAAGTACAAAATATATAACTGGCGAATTATGATTAATATCTCGCTTATTTTTTGCCACGTACATTTCACAGGGTATGATAGTTACTGCTATGTAAGTCAGATATTGAAAACAACGGTAAATACGATAACACATTTTATTCATGCTTCACTCAAACTCAGTATATTGCATCACATTTAAATAAATTGGCTGTAAACATAATAAAACACTCAGGAATAATTTAAACTCGCAGAGTTTAATTTACACTCTGTTCATGATTTTTTAATACCTGTTTTACTAGAGCCCACTTGGCCCCCGAATATGAACTATAGGCACGTGCCTTGTGTGACTATGCCTGTTGGCGTCTTTGTATATGGTTGGGTAAATATGTGAAAATGTACTATATCTCCAAAATTATTTTGTATACAGTATATAATTTTAACTAATAATAATATTATTATTATACTATTATATACTTTTTGTTATAAGTTGTAAAAACAAAAGAATATTTTGTATGTATCAGGGTTGGCAGCCAAAAAACCAAACCCAAAAACCAAACCCAAAAACCAACCCAAAACCCACCGGAATTTTCAGTAAGTTTTGGGGTTTTTGGGTTTTTGGTCCGAGATGTTTATTTTAAAATAATTTAAATTTTTCTGATTGCTACATTATTCAAGTGTAGCTAATTAGAATGTTTTGGCATGTTGATTATTTCAAGTAAGCTGATTTGTAAAACAGTTCTTGGATCTTTTCCGTTTGACTGCCGCCATTGAAACATAGCCTTCTTTAGTTAGCTTTATAAGGCTAACTAACAAAAATATCACGACCTAACCTAACCAATCGTCAAGGTCGTACAGTTGACCTAACGATTGGTTAGGTTAGGTCGTGATATTTTCGTTAGTTAGCCTTATAAGGCTAAGTAAAGAAGGCTGGGGGCACTCACCTTATGTTTCAATGGCGGCAGTCAAACGGAAAAGATCCCAGTTCTTAAATTATGCAATGTGTAAATAAAGATTATGAAAAATTGAAAAGTTTTATTGGCCTTTTAAATAGTGTTCCAGACTACAGACACAAATAGAGTACAGTAAAAGTAATGAATGCTATATAAAGGTGTATATATACTGTATATTATTTACAAGTATTACTTGATCTTAAATGCTTATGAATTCTAACAAGCATCTTCGCCTTCTCTCCCCTAAGCCTATTTCTTAGCTTGCTCCATACTATACCAAATGTACTAAAGAATCTTTCAAGAGAACTAGAACTAGCAGCACAGCTTTGCAAATTTTTAATAAATGTTGCAAATCTTGCAGGCAAATTCTGGCCCTTTGTTTCCTTCATCTCAACATACATCCACCACTTGTAGCCTGTCATACTGTTAATAAACGAGTCGCTAAACATATACCCTGGAAAAATATTATTGTCCTTCAATCTAAAAGAGCAATAAGCTGGCATGAATTCTGGATGTCTCTCATTCAGCTACTCCTCTGCACTTTTCTCCATCAGGTTGCTCAATTTCCTTCCTGAAATTAAAAAAAGTTTCAAAATAGTATTAAGGTAACTTAAAATGTTAGCCGAGTTTAAAATTTAAATTAATTAATTTGAAGTTAGTGAACCAACCTTAATACTTTGGGTGAGTAATATATGCAAGAAAGTGACATGGTTCTGAAGCTTTTTCAAATCTGTTTGCAATGTAATCTTTGTATGCAGCTAGATTGGACCTTTTCCAGTTTGTGTACCGTTTTTCATATAATTTATTTTTGAGAATATTTTTGTTAAAACTAACGAAAATATCACGACTTAACCTAACCAATTATCAAGAGCGTACAGTTGATCTATTAGTAAATAGTAAATACTATTCCAGAAACAAACAATGTTATAATTAATAATAGATCAACTGTACGCCCTTGATAATTGGTTAGGTTAAGTCGTGATATTTTCGTTAGTTTTAACAAAAATATTCTCAAAAATAAATTATATGAAAAACGGTACACAAACTGGAAAAGGTCCGCTAGATTTTCCTCTTCTAATACATTAAGCCATATATCAACAGCATCTGCCAATGTTGTGTTATCTCTTTGCATCTAGAAAGTAGAAAATATAAAAGTATTGAAGTAAAGTAGTAGGGAACTAGAAAGGCATAAAAATACCTGGTTAACTCTATTAACATAAATGCCTACTAAAACGTAACAAACCTTATCTAATGCCACTCCAATAATTTGCAGTTGAGCCTGTAAATTATGAGCTTCTTTGTGAATCATTAAATTGTCCAAGAGCTTTCCAGTATTGGTATTTATTTCCTCCAAGTGTTCCCTTCTAAGGTCAAAATAGTGGCCATGATTATTTAAATAGGTTTTGATGCAATCTAATTGGGAATTCAATCTTGTATCATTTGGTAGCTGAGGAACCATTCCACCTTTTTCCATTAACCAACCCTAACAGAAAAAGAAATCATTCGGATATACTTCTGATTTACAATTTTATAAGTAATTCACACTCAACTACCATGCTAATTGATGTTATGTAAGCATAAATCATAATGGGGTTTAAATTTTAAGTCTACAAATATGATATCTATTGAGTGTGTTAGGTGTTATGATAAATGAAAAACTAAATGCCAAAAATCATACTTACATGAGGTTGATGGTGATTCCTGAAGTGTCTACTTACTTGAATTATATCATTTAGCACTGTTTTAGGTCTGACTTCTTTTTCAACCAAGCTTAAATAATGTGCAGAACAGCCGTAACTAAATTAGGATATTTTTCTTTCAATAGCTCCTTCATTTTTACCATTTTATTTTCATTGTCTGTGCATACAGCAAACACCTAAAACAAAGATTAATTTTATAAATTTCATCTAAAATTTTAAAGGATTGGCAAGAAACTACAGTATTTTAAATGAGTTTTCAGAAAACGTAAGTCTCAAATTTGTTAGGTGTTAGTCTAAGTGTGTGTTATTCTATTATTATTAGGCAAACTATCCTGTAGTGAATTAGAAATATGTAAACTAAATACCAATACTTAGGTTATCAATTTACTATTACTATTTGGTTTAAACTATTAATACTTACATCTTTTCCATATCTTTCTTTCGTTGTTCTTATTGGATCTAGTGCTAAACCAGCACAATATTCAGATGTTTTTTTTGCACTTCCATCATCTACAGCAGATATTAAAAAGGATTTTCACCCAATGTGAACACTAGGGTGAACACTAGGGCAATTATTGGCTCATTTGACACATTGCTCCAACCATCTTGAATTAGAGTTACAGTAGAATTGACTAGGTCTTTTTTCATTGATTAGCAAGTCATCAGATAATTTTTTCTGCTTGGAGGACAATATTAGCCTGGTCTTAAATTTTGGACCCATTTAATAAATTCTTTATTCTCTACAACTACAAATGGAATATTTGCTGAAAAGAAAAATCTGGCCATTTGCAAATCTAGTTGTTCTTTTTGATCTACAGTTGTTCTAACCACACATGGCATTATATGACCTTGTGTTTTCTTGGCTGGAGTACAATGAAAAAATGGCATGGAAGATTCAGAAGTGGTTGAAGTGAATGAAGTCTCACTACTGTGAATTGTAGTGTCATCATGATCCAGGCTTTCATATGATTTGCTTGAAGAGGGTCTACTCTCAAAACTACCATGTCTATGTGTAGGAGGAGGAGTTGCTGATGTAGCTGTATTTGTAAGCTCATCTGCTTCATCATCACAAGCCTGTACCCATTTCTTATTGCATCGATCTAAGTGATGCTTCACTCGTTCTATTTTTTTTCGAAAATACACATCTGCAGTATTTCCACCGAACTCTATTTGGTTGGTCACTCAACATTTCTACTTCATCTCATTCAGCAGCTTTAAGTCTGCCACCAGTATGTGCAGGTCTGACTTTAGGCATTATTAAATAGATATTAATTGACTAAAACTGATCTCTGAAAAAAAGATGAGCAAAAATAAGAATAATGTCTACTGTCTAGGCCTGTAAACAAATTGTAATAAAAATTCAGAAAAATACACTACCGTGTTGATTCAAAATAGAACAAAAGCCACACTTTATGCTAAATGAAAACACAATACGTTTCGACAGCACACTGCTATCTTCTTCAGTTGAAAGTGACCTGAAAAACAAACAAAAACCCAAAAACCCATGGGTTTTCGAGCTTTTGGGGTTTTGATGAAAAACCCAGGTTTTTGCAAACCCTGGTATGTATACTTTATTATTAATTAACCATATACTATATTAACAGATAGTCTTATAATAATAATTAAAAGACTTGTAGGTATACCATTTTTAGCTTCTTTTATGTTTCAAATAAGAAATATATATACTTATGTAGTGACCTTCATACTGCCATGACCCCAGAGCAGAGTATGGGAGGGAGAGGGGGGGAATGCATTAGGTATCAAACAGTAGCGTGCGGTCCATGGAAGCAAGGGAAGCAATGCTTCCCTATTCAAAGAAAGAAGAAAATGCTGTTATACTTTAAAGTTTAAACAGTTCAATATGTGTTAATAATTTGTACAAAATCATTTTATTATACTATTTATAGCATTTGATTGGTAATCAGGTGGATACATAGTATATACATTGGTTGCCGTTCGTGCAAGAACCTTTAAGAAAGCCGACGCAAAAAATCTCGAGTTGGACAACAATTGACGAAATGCATCCTTTTTCCCAATGACTTTCGCTTTTTTTTTACTGTTACAAATTGTTTCTTTCCATTCTAAAAACTCATTTAATGTTTAATAATGTAGTATTTATTGAATACAACAAGTTTCATATGTAGTTTTTCTACTAAAAAATTCCATGGCCATGTTAAGCGAAAAAGAATATATATATTTATCGTTATTTTATCCTTCCCTATGTCAAAAAGGAAGCAATTTAGAAATCGCTGTCCAGATCTTATAGTTAATTTTCTTGAAATATCTGGCAACTTTTCGTGCTGTCTGCTGTCATTCTCTCATTTAAAGCGAATACATAACTACGCTAGAAATGCGCAAGGGGAAGAAAGGCTTGCAAGTTTAGCTTTAATCTCAATTGAGAAAAAGCTTCTTAAGGATATGAAAACCGATGCCTTTTACGATGAAATAATAGATATATTTAATAAAAAGAAAGAAGAATAGAATTAACCTATAAGTAAAGTAAGTAGATGATTATATGTGTTTTGTTTTTATTATATACGAGTATTTTAAAGTTTTATTTTTATTTTATATAATCTTTGTTGTTTTTGCTTGAATTGCTTCCCCTTGACGAAAAATCACCGCACGCCACTGGTATCAAAGCCCCAGCTCCTAGGCTGGATGATAGAGAAGGATGTGATTGAAGGTAAAGGGGGCCGGAGTCACTCAAAAGTAGCATCAGAGCTCGTGATTACTCTCCCGAGTCTTGCATACTGCACATAATCGTCTATGTTCAAAAACACGACTTTCTTTGGAAGCCGCAGATACAGAGAAGAAATGTCCCACAAACATAAAACATTTAGTAAAGTCTAGTACAAGAGCGCAAGACAGATGCAAAACACTCCCAACATTCATGGTACCTCACTTGTAGAGTTTTGGTCCACGCTTATTGGCTTCCAAAACACTCGCGCATTTTCATAACATTAATTCCGTGTCTGTTTTTGTGCTCGAGGTTTCTTCCATTTGTCATGATTGACATTAATTTCTATAGTGTCCCTACTTGTGGGTACTGACATTATTTCCTACTAATCAATCAATGTAATTTGAACAGTGTAAGTTATTCAGTTATATTCTTCTGTACCATTTGAAAACTGCAGTAATACATAATTCTTCATTCTTATTTATTTATTTATTATTATTATTATTATTATTATTATTATAATCAAAAGGAAAAACCGCGCCACATACCTTTTTTCTCGATTATTCGTACAAACAGTTTGGTGACTCCAAACACCTAAACTATATCAATTATATTCCGCAACCTATTAAATTATATCCCAACAGTACCCAACATTTATACTGCTGACATCCGTTACAAGTATATAACCAATAAAATACTTGCAAATAACTTGTTTTTTAAACAAAGAAAAATACCCAACATTCGTAAAAAAATTATAAGAGAATGTACAATCTTTTGAAATATATGTAATCTACAGCTATATGTCCTCATACTTAATGTAAACAATCCCTATGTCCTGCATCATCTAAAAGATTTGTCAAATAACCCCATTCTGCGAAAGAAACAAAATTTGCTTGCAAATGGCAGTTTTATGCTATTAGTGCAGTAGCTTAGACCCTGATTTTTGAAGTAAGTGGACATTCTGGACAAAAGCACCAAACTTGGCTCAAATGTTGTTCAGGACCTTAGCTACCAATTTTTCCCCGGAACCAAGACGCACAACCCTATCTTGGCTGCCATTTTGGAAATCCAAGATGGCTGCCAGCTAGAAATCAACAAACTATTGTGAGGAGTAATTGTAAATAAATAGTCCCTAAACCTACATATTTCGATGCCAGTGTAGTGAATACTCTTATTTTAGTTTCAAGTTAAATGTTAATTTTACCGTCTTGAATTTCGGAATAGATATAAATTCATTTTAAATTAGTTACCCATCATAATTCAATTGTGAACCACATTAATACTAATTTTATGTATACTATATTATTTTATTGTATGTAAACATAATTAATTATATATCACAATTGTCAGTTAATTATTTATATTCAAATATTTATTTTAATCTAATACCATGTCCATTTTACAAATAAATAATAGAAAACCAAGGGTTATATTTTCCACCTTTGGTACTGTCGCAGTTTCGCCTAACGGACTCAATACGGCTAGTGAGATAATCACTGGTTGGCACTTAATCAGCGGCAGTGCTTATGGCTACATCATCCAGGTTAACCTATACCGGATAGATGCGCTACGGTCCCAAGCCGTAGCTTGCCTAGGCCAACGACGACGACGTAAACCAACAATTGGTGACTCCGGAGTTGGATTCCCCCCTTTTACCCGAACGACTAGGATTAGACTGTAACGTCGTTCGTGCCCATCACCCCCTTCACCCGAGCGACTAGGACCAGACTGTAATGTCGCTCGTGCCCTCTGCCCCTCACCCCTGCCCGTGCGCTCTATGCCTGCGCTCGTCTCAACCTCCACTCCTTCGTTGGTAACTTGTCGTCTTGCTTGTACGTCAGCAAGCATAGGAGAAGATGCCTGACGACGCTGGTGCCATCTCCCACTTGAGCGTAAAGCTCCCCGTCTTCTGGCCGGGTGATCCATTTATTTGGTTCCACCAAGTGGAATCACAATTCAACTTGGGAAGGATCACCGCTAGCAGGACGAAATACGATCATGTTTTGTCCTCTCTACCAGCGAGCATCATCTCTGAAGTCCGTGACGTCATCGTATCTACTTCCACGAGTGAGGACCCGTACAACGATCTGAAGTCTGCCATCCTGTGCCGCACCACTGTCTCCGAGCGTGAGAAACTACATCAGTTAATCTCAAAAGAAGAACTTGGAGACCGTAAGCCCACTCAAATGCTGAGGGCTATGCAGTGCGCTCTAGGCGAACGCGCACAAACCTTCGATAAGGACATCTTTAGACAGTTGTTCTTGCAGAAACTTCCTCCATCAGCTCAGCGTGTCTTGGCCACTATGGATCCTGCTACTCCAGTTGATAAACTAGCAGCAACTGCCGACAAAGTAGTGGAGATTGACACAGCTCCGGTCAACAACGTGAACACACAATCGGAACTGGAGTTGAAAGTGAAAGAGTTAAGTCAACAACTCAACCACGTTTGTTCTCTGCTACAAAATCAACGGCAAAGAAGCCATTCTCGGTCAAGATTTACGAAGAGGCATCGTTCGAGTTCCGGGAAGATCTGTTTCTACCACTCGAAATTTGGAAAGAAGGCTAGGAAGTGCATCTCCCCTTGCAATTTTTCGTCGGAAAACCCCAGCAGCGAGTCCTAATGGCGTCTAGTACTCGCACTGCCAACCTGTTATTCATAAAGGACAGGAACTCTGGTGTCAATTTCTTGGTTGATACCGGAGCGTCAGTCAGTGTATTCCCTCAAAAATCTGGTCATACGCACTCGGAATCTCCGCCTCTATACGCTGCTAACGGTTCACGCATACCCACGTACGGTACTCTGTCGCGTGAACTAAACTTGGGCCTTCACCGATCCTTCAAGTGGATTTTCATCTGTGCTCAAGTGCAGCATCCCATAATCGGCGCTGACTTCCTCCAGCATTTCAAACTTCTGGTGGATCTTGACAAGCGACGCTTATGCGACCAGGCCACACTGCTTTCTGTTCTTGCCAAACAGGTTGCCCTTCCGGACGCCTCGAACTCTGCACTTTCCCTCGTTCCCCCTAATTCCATGTACCAGTGCCTTTTCCAGCGATATCCAGGAATTCTTCAACCGATGCAGATGGGTGATACCATTAAGCACACCATTACCCATCACATTACAACAAAAGGTCCCCCTGTGTTTGCAAAACCCAGACGTCTTGCCCCGGACAAACTGAAAGCTGCCAAATCGGAATTCCAGCTTATGATAGATCTTGGGATAATAAGACCTTCCAAAAGCAGTTGGTCCTCTCCCCTACACCTGGTCCAGAAGAAGTCAGGAGACTGGAGACCATGTGGGGATTACCGGTTTTTGAATTCGACAACCATCCCGGACCGATATCCGGTACCAAATGTCCAAGACTTTACTTCTCTTCTCCACGGCAAATCTATCTTCAGTAAAATAGATCTCGTTAAGGCTTTCCACCACATTCCCGTAGAGCCTTCGGATATTCCCAAGACTGCAGTTTGTACACCATTTGGGTTATTCGAATTTTTGAAGATGCCGTTCGGGCTACGGAATGCTGCGCAAACCTTTCAGAGGTTTATAGATGAGGTCACCAGAGGCTTAGACTTTGTTTATGCCTACATCGATGATTTGCTTGTGGCCAGCTCAACGGAAGAGGAACATAAGGAACATCTTTCACTCCTCTTTCAACGTTTAGAACAATACGGTGTTACTATTAATGCATCTAAGTGTGTGCTTGCACAGCCAACCTTGGAATTTCTTGGTCACACGATTTCGCAGCACGGAATTACCCCCCTTCAGGACAAGTGTGAAGTGATAAAAAATTACCCTATGCCAAGTAATCAGCGTGAGTTACGTCGGTTTCTAGGTTTGGTAAATTATTACCACAAGTTCATTAAAAACTGTGCCAGTGTTCTTGCTCCTCTACACGCTATGATCACACACAAACGCAAGGTAAAAAAATTGGTATGGTGTAGCGATAGTTTACAGGCGTTCGACAATGCCAAAAATGCTATCAATAGTGCATTGTCTCTGTCATTTCCTATCAGTGATGCCCCCCTAACTCTGACGGTCGATGCATCAGATGTTGCGATCGGTGGGGTGTTGGAACAAACCATTAACGGTCAACAAGCACCCATCGCGTTTTACTCGAAAAAGCTGCAGCCAGCCCAAACGCGTTATAGTGCTTTCGGACGTGAACTTCTTGCTATTTACTTAAACGTGAAGCATTTTCAACATTTCCTTGAAGGCCGAGAGTTTTGTGTTTTTACCGACCACAAACCTTTGGTCACTGTCTTCAATAAAAACAGCTGTAACCACTCTCCCAGAGTCATCAGGCAACTCGATTATATCTCGCAATTTACCACAGATATCCGCCACATCAAAGGTGTCTTGAACACTCCAGCGGATGCACTCTCAAGAATAGAGATTACTTCTGTTACCCTCAGCTCTACACTGTGGAATGCTATTGCACAGGATCAAGATAAGGATACGGAACTACAAGACCTGCTCAGAGAAGACTCCACTCACTCACTTTCCCTCAAGAAAATGAGTATGCCAGGATTGTCGGTGCCCCTCTATTGCGACGTATCAACAGCTGCTATTCGCCCTTATGTCCCTCCATGTCACAGAAAAGCAGTCTTCACGGATCTTCATAAGCCCTCCCATCCTGGTATCCGTGCTTCGCAACACCTGGTTACCTCTCGCTTTGTTTGGCCCTCGATGCGGAAGGATGTCAAACATTGGACCAAAACGTGCCTTGCCTGCCAGCGTGCCAAAGTCCAAAGGCACACCAGGTCCCCCTTTGACGCATTTCCGCCCCCATCCCAGCGATTTGAGGTAATTCATGTAGACATTGTTGGCCCTCTTCCAGTGATTCAAGGCCAACGTTATCTGCTCACCTGTCTCGACCGCTTTTCCAGATGGCCTGAAGCCATCCCACTTCCTGATATCCAAGCGGACACTGTTGCAAGAGCCTTTCTTCATGGATGGGTATCAAGATTTGGATTGCCGACAAAAGTCATCACTGACCAAGGTCGCCAATTTGAGTCTTCGCTTTGGAAGAAGTTTACCAGCTTGTTGGGTACAGTACATGCGCATACCTGTGCGTATCATCCGCAAGCTAACGGCCTCGTCGAACGCTTCCATCGCCAGCTGAAGTCATCCCTTATGTGTCACGAAGACTCCCATTGGATGGATAAGCTTCCACTCGTGTTGCTTGGTATTCGCTCTGCATTTAAGAGTGATCTGAAGACTACAGCGGCTGAACTAGTCTATGGAACAACACTGCGGCTACCAGGTGGCTACTTCACTGCAGGGGATAAGTCATGTGATTCTACGGAATTCGCTCAAACACTTTCCTCTCACATGCAGTCCCTTCAGCCTGTTCCCCCTCGATTGACTAGCCAACAGAACATCTTTGTTTCCCCAGCCCTCCAGTCTTGCACCCACGTTTTCGTTCGTGTACCTGTCCCAAAACGGCCTCTCCAATGTCCATATGACGGGCCCTATGAAGTTCTCCGACGTACGCGCAAATCATTCCTCATCCAGCGCGGTTCCAAGGTCGACAAGGTTTCTATCGATCGTCTTAAGCCTGCGTTTTTGGAATCAACCTTAAGCGAGGTACATGTAGCTACCAAAAAGGTCCAGAGGAAATCTGTGTCGTTCGGAACTCTTTGAACTTCCTCTCTGGTGGGGGAGTGTGTAGTGAATACTCTTATTTTAGTTTCAAGTTAAATGTTAATTTTACCGTCTTGAATTTCGGAATAGATATAAATTCATTTTAAATTAGTTACCCATCATAATTCAATTGTGAACCACATTAATACTAATTTTATGTATACTATATTATTTTATTGTATGTAAACATAATTAATTATATATCACAATTGTCAGTTAATTATTTATATTCAAATATTTATTTTAATCTAATACCATGTCCATTTTACAAATAAATAATAGAAAACCAAGGGTTATATTTTCCACCTTTGGTACTGTCGCAGTTTCGCCTAACGGACTCAATACGGCTAGTGAGATAATCACTGGTTGGCACTTAATCAGCGGCAGTGCTTATGGCTACATCATCCAGGTTAACCTATACCGGATAGATGCGCTACGGTCCCAAGCCGTAGCTTGCCTAGGCCAACGACGACGACGTAAACCAACACCAGGATTGCTATAAAATAATCAGAATTACCCTTAAATGTTTATTTAATGTAAAATATTTAATAATATAACTATATAATATGTGCTTTTCTGTTTTGCAGGTGATTTGTGAACATGGATTGGAGCAAATGCATGGTTTGTCAAGAGAGCAAAGATGAGACTCTTAAATGTCCACTCAATGCTGTGAGTGGTAAAAATCTGAAGCATATGCAACATTTATGGAGAATGTCAACGCATTCAAGAATCTTGGAAGACTACCAGTTCCTCTTCTTTTCAATGAAGAGGTGACTGTTGAAGATCTGGTTCAGAATAAAGCTGTGTGGCACAAGTCATGCCATGTTAAATTTAGTAAAGAAAAGCTTGAAAGGGCTACAAAAAAGAGAGAAAGGGCAGATGAAGGTGAAACCAGTTCATCTACGGGGAAGCGGGTTCAGCGGCATCCTATGGACAAAGCAACTTGTGTTTTTTGTCAACAAACACATGGGCACCTTCACGAATTCAGTACATTTGGCGCTGACGTCAATTTACGAATGATGGCTACAGAACTCAGTGACACAGAACTAATGTCTAGAATAGGAGGTGGTGATCTCATGGCCATTGAAGCCAAGTATCATCTGCAATGCTTGACATTTTATCGGAACCGTTACCGCTCACTTTTGAGACAAAAACAGAGCAAGGAAGAAGGCTATGAAGAAAACCTTCCAGAAACTGAAGACAACAACTTCCACCACGAAGAAGGACTATCTACACAGAGAAGATTCAAGGATCATGTTTCTAATCTCGTTGAAGTCTTCCGTGATATGGGAAATCCATTTTGTGATAATGGGAATGAGTTACTGGCCTTAGACACAAGGAATGTCATGGATGAATCTGTGGTCCATACAGTGAGAACTATAAAGGATTTGGGTAAGGAGCAATATAGCCGATACTACAAAGAAGTTGTCACAGATTGTACAAGGTCAATTCATACACCGATCAAGAAGAACTCGCTTGCCCTCTTCAGATGTCCTCGGCCGAAATCTCAGGTACGGAATGTTGGGGGAATCCAACTACTGAAGAACGATGTTGCTCTATTCTCTCATCTGTATATTGTTATGCAACATCGGCATAGTGACATGGATGCATTCTTCCAACACGAGAATCACCCCTTTCCTTCTTCCCTATCGGACGGTGGGAAATTGCGGTTTGGGAAAAAGTCTGACCTACTGAAAATCATTACATTTGAAAACAAGGACAACCCTCCAGATCCTTTTGATGTGAAACTTCTTGATGGAGCTGCCATCGTCCATTTGCTGTCTACTGCAGGTGTTACCAACTTTGAAGAGTATGCAGATCGTGTATTCGTCCCTTATCTCATCAAACAGTTAGAAACTTGCCAGCGAATTGACATCGTCTGGGATACCTACACTGCAAGCACCTTAAAAGAGACTACCAGAGAAAAACGGGGAAAAGGAATCAGAAGAAAGGTTGAAGGAAAAACCAAATTACCCCTAAATTAGCATGACTTCCTTCGAGACTCTAGAAACAAGCAAGAACTGTTCGCTTTCCTATCAGACAAGGTTGCTGCAATGGAAGTTCCTAACAACAAAGAAGTTGTTATTACATCAGGACCTGAAGTCATCATCAATGGGGCCGACCGCACAATGCCAAGATGCGACCATGAGGAGGCAGACACTAGACTGTTCATTCATCTTCAAGATGCAATAAAGGAAGGGCACATTAACTGCATGATCAGAACTGTAGACACGGATGTTATTGTCATTCTAATAGGAAAATTCCATCACTTGACGTCCATAAGATCTGAAGTAAATATTTGGGTTGGTTTTGGCACTGGGAAAAACTTCACTTACCATCATAGTAACACAATCTGTGCCTCTTTGGGTGAAGAGAGATGCACATCCCTACCACTGTTTCACTGCTTCACGGGATGTGATACATCATCATCCTTTTACGGAAGGGGCAAGAATACGGCATGGGCAGCATGGCACCATTACCCTGAGGTAACACAAGCATTCACATTCATGGCACGAAATCCATTTGCAGATGTTGACGCCGAAACTCCCCACTTCAAGCTTCTTGAACGGTACACAGTTGTCCTCTATGACAACACCAGTGACATTGAACGTGTAGATGAGGCAAGAAAGGTCATGTTCTGTCAGAAGGGAAAAGCTATGGAGACTATCCCACCAACTCAGGATGCTCTTCTCCAACACACCAGGAGGGTCACATACCAGGGAGGAATATGGTCGACCTGTGAGAGAAGTGAACAGAATCTTCCAACTCCTGAAGGATGGGGATGGACCTTTAGCGAAGAGTCCCAGTCATGGACACCAGTTTGGACCACAAGACCAGTAGCATCTAAAGCTTGCAGCGAATTGGTCAAATGCGGCTGCAAGAGCAAGAGTGGATGTGGCACCAGGTGTGCTTGCAAGAAGGCCAGGTGGAAGTGTACAGAACTGTGTAGCTGCAACTGTGCAGTTTAACATATAGCGTCGAGCGGGGTGAGTTGGGACAGTTCGGGACAGGGGGTGAGTTGGGACAGTAGGCATTGCAATGCTAAATGCCAAGATATTTCCATTTTATGGTGCCCATTTAATAGCCCTGCCCTTACTCTACAAATGTTGTTAATACAAGTTTTCTATAGAACCACGAATAATGCATGAAAATTGTGCAAATATGAAAGGGTAGCATTTTGACCTTTGTAGAATTTCATTTTTTAAAATGCACATATTTTGCCAATTTTCCTCTCCCACATTCAGTTATAGAGCTAAAGGTCTACTTTTTGGTGGGTGAAATCTTCAATTGTTATAGTTTCGTTGATTTTTCTTAAACATGGTTTTCTTGAACATGGTTTTTGTGTTAAAATATTCACGATTTTCACTGTATATGTTGTACGAAGTGTGATTTCTGCAGTAAACATACTTCTGATCAGCTTAAAAGTTGTTTTATTGATCTGATCATGCCAAAAAACATATAGTTTGATGCCAAACATGCCAAGGGAATTCTCTATTGAAACTTATATCAGAAATTCCATTTTGTCTATGGCGGCCATCTTGAAATCCAATATGGCGGCCAAGTAATGGTCTCTGAAGGTGGTTCCGGGGATATTTTTAATTGTTGGTCCAAAATATACAAGTAGGGAAAGTTTGGTGCTTTTGTCCGGATTGTCCACTTCAACTTGTTTAGCTGCCGTACTATATGGATATATACAAGAAAGATTAACTGTCCCATTTTTTATATATATTTCTTGCTACACCCACTATATTTTATCTGTGTATAAATTGACTATATAATGTGATAAGTAGAGCTGGTACACAGAGTTCTATTGCTAAATTTAATTTTAAAATAAAAAATCATCAGAGAATAATCTGGAACACACACACGCACACACATATGTATATACAGTGTATATACTGTACAGTTGCGCTCATTATTCGTAGGACACTCTTGAGAACAGATAGCGACACCGAGCATATATTTGTTGTGTGTACTACAAATGGTTGTAACATTTTATGAACGAATCTGGGGTTCAGCCTGATTGGTTGGTTGTCTAATTGCCAAATGTCTTTAGAACATAATTATTTCCATTCATCACTCTAGTTTACATATTACTAAGGAAACATAAATGAATAATTAAATATAAATTCAAGAAGGCGATATATATTAACAAGGGGGATGTCAATGAAATGAATAAAAATGGTCTTGTAAAAACTAAAAAAAAAACCTTCGGACGTGATGACAGTGTTCATGGTATTGGCAAGCCTGAACGAACTGAAGTTTCAATATATAAAAATAGAGTCGTTGGTAGGCATTCTTGCGCCCTGAGCAAATTCCACGACTTGCACCACCCATGCTCCCTGTATTTATTTATCGATTTATTTATTTACATTTAATATTGAACATAGATTCAGATATTATTTTGTGTTATCACAAAGACAGAGCAAAAACCTGATATATATATATATATAAGGTTGTAACATATATTCTGCTCGATTTTTTAGTTCATTCAGAACAAAAATTAAAGGACTTATAAGGACAAATTTGCTCGAATTTTTAGTTTATTCACAACAAAAATGAAAAGACATAATGACAAATTAATCATCAATATAATTCCCTTCTTTTTCTATAACCTCAGTAGTATGGGTGCAGAATGGGAGAGTGCAGAGATGTTGCAGAGATAATGATCAATGTTGCAATGCTGCAAAGGGGTGGTTGGGGTATGTTGCAAATGGGGTTATGCAACAACTCAATGCTGCAAAGGGGAGAGGGGAATGTTGCAGGTGCAACAATGGTCGTGAAACTTGGAGGCGGCGTTATCCCCCAAGAGAAAGACAGGAGAAGGAGAGAAAGGAAGAGAGGTGTTCACCTGGCAGGAGCCAAGTGCATATTAACACCAGCCGACCCGCCGCTGTTTTATTAGTTGTAAATCCGCCAGTTGGCTTAGAGGGCGTAAATGGCTTGTACAGGTTAAGTTGCCAGATTGTACTTTTTTAATTAAAGCCTGTATTATTGACTGTTGGCTTAGAAGACGTAAATGGCTTGTGCAGGTTGAGTTGCCAGATTGTGCTTTTTTTAATTAAAGCCTATATTATTGACTGTTGTTGTTGTTGTTTAGCCGATCAGCCCACCCTGATCGAGCAAGCCGGCGGCACGCAGGTAACCGATCGCCCTCTCCGGAGTGGACCAGAGGTTCAGCGCACTAGTGATGTTGTGTTGTGTTCGTTGTTGTGCTAGAGCGGTACAGTCCGTCATAATGTGTTCAATTGTTTGTGGTGTGTCTTGGCACAGGTGGCAGGTGTCGTCTATGGAGTTGTCTAATGTCTAGTCTGTGTTTATATGTCCGTAAGTTTGGGTGATGTCCACATCGGAATCGTGCTAAGTTAACTCGATCCGATCTGCTCAGGCTGATCTCTGACCTGTTAATGGGTGGCGGCTTCGCACCTAGGACCGCATTCGGACCGAGTCGTGTCAGTGCTTTGTGGGTTAGATGTGTGTGTATGTGTTTTCTGTACTGTGTGGTCTGTGGGGCGTGGTATGGAATGGAGTATTTCGTTATAATATCTCTCTGGTGTTACCTTAATGGTGCGAGGTGTTGGTGCATGATTGTACATGTAGTGGCAAGGGTGTTGTGGGTTAGTTGTCGCTGCTGCCATGAATTGTGTTCCCCTCATGTCTAAATGTTCCCTAACTTTTAGTATTTTTGTTTCTGTGTGCAGGTGTTCTATTGGTGTTGTTTGAGTGCATCCTGTAATGATACGAAGTGCGTTGTTTTGTATTGTTTGTAAGGTGTTTATGTGTGTGTTTGAGATAATGGGTGCCCAGCATGGGCTTAGAAGGCGTAAATGGCTTGTTCAGGTTGAGTTGCCAGATTGTGCCATTTATTTAATTAATTCGTAACAGTTGCTTAGAAATCCGTCAGTAGGTTTAGAAGGCGTAACCAGCCATTTGGTATAATTGTTTACAGCCAAAAGAATTAAATAAAACAACATTACATCATTCTGTTTATTAAATATTGTAAATATATAGAAAATAAATATACATTTGAATGATCAAAAAAATTAAAAATAATAATAGTATAAGAAATATGAACGAGGAATATGCATATAATAAAAAAATATAATCGTCAATATAACAGTATAGGAGAAATATATATATATATATATATATATATATATACAATTATATTATGGAAATATATAGAAAATAAATACACATTGGAATGATCAAAAAACAATAAAAAAAATAAAAAATAAGAAATAATATAACCATCAATATAGCAGAAATACACACACACACACACACACACACAATTATGTTAAATAAATAAATACATACACTATCTTCTACCGCACAAAATAAAAAATAAGAAATACAAAACGTATAGCCATCAGTATAGCAGTACAGGGGAAATATACACACACAATTATTTTAAATAAATAAATACATTTCGCTTTGTTTTCAAAACACTAAACTCACACTTAATCGAGTCTACAATTACATCGTTATTGCTCTGCATTACTCAGTGTACGCGGTTTAATAATATTTCACCGCTTACTGCGATCAACTGAGCACGCAGGGAAGCCCAGGTAGTAGCATGACTCACGTTGCTGGTCTTACAGCGGACGGAGCTTAGAACTTTCTCCTGTACACACACACACACACACACACACACACACACACACACACACAGGAGAAATTGAAACGCTAATTGAAACACGATTTATTTAATAAACGAAATATTCAAGGTGTATATATATTTACAAATACATGTAATAAATAAGTTAACAATAGACACATCAAAGATTATGTTGTACCTCATCGTCATTCACGGTTCTGTGGGAGAAGCGAAAAGCAAGACTGTAGAATATACGGGTCGTCACTTAAGTATTTATTATATTTTGTAAATAACCCACTTAGGAGTTTGACGTGTTAGAAATGGCTTCTATAGAAAAATTCGGGTTCACGAGCCCATTCACATGTATTATATCTGGACCTACAGGATGTGGTAAAACTGTGTTTATGCTTAAAATCATTAAAGAAAAGGAAGAGATGTTCTCAAAATTTGTGCATAAAGTTATATGGTGCTATTCGACGTGTCAATCAGTGTTCAACGAGTACCAAGATGATATTTTGTTCCACAAAGGTGCATACGACGTTAATTCGTTAAAGGGAAATGAACGTACAGTCATTGTAATTCACGAGCCCATGTTGGAGATGGATAAAACGTTTGCCGAGACATTTACAGTATTCGCCCACCATCTTAACATAAGCGTGTTCTTCATCAATCAGAATCTGTTTTTCAAAAATAGATACATGCGCGATATGTCGCTAAATACACAATATCTAGTCTTATTCGCGCAACGTAGAGATGTATCACAAATTGGGATATTAGCCAATCAAATGTTCCCGAATCAGCGTAAGGAGTTTTTGGAAGTTTATAAAGAAGCTACAAGCACGCGTTACGGATATTTGCTTTGCGACCTTCATCCGCGAAACACGTTTAGGGTGCTTCTAAGAACGAATATATTTCCAAACGAGCCTGAAACGGTGTATATTCCAGAATGACAAAGAGGTTAAAGAAATACCATGAATTAATAAAAATCTATCATCGACTGCCCCGGGCAATGCAACAGATGTTTGCTAAAAATATCGACTCTAACTTTTTAAAATGCATCTGTGAAATCTGTCTTAACGTTATAAATTGCAATGTATCAATGAAACTCCCTCAGAAGGCTCGCCTACGCCGTTAAAAGAACATAATACGTGCATTCGCTCATAAAAGTCAAATTGTAGGGAAGAAAAAACGAATTATTGTACAAACAGGAGGGTCATTCCTCCCCATCTTATTTTCAGTTTTGGGTCCTTTACTGATTAGATTAATATAATGAAGAAAGTGGTAGTGATTCCACACGAGGTGTACGCTTCAGTGCAAAGGAATCCAAACACGGATCTAGATCCCCGTAAAAGCAGATTTAAAAGAATGGAAAGCGAATTGCTAGCCCTATCAAACAGTGAAAAAACACCTCACGAGAAAAGAATCTTATACCAAGAAGCTCTGCAGAAATTTCTTCACGAGTACGAAAATTATAAGAACCCGACAGAGATAACCGTGGTTATTAGGCACAGCGCAGGGAGAGATGGACGTGGTGACATAGGACCTGTGCCCGACGATACAGCTGACCAACCAAAGATTAAGGGGTCGGTCAAACAGAACATCGAGCATGTATTAAAAAGCACCCTCCCACATACATTGAGGAATAAAGGTTTAAGTCTTTATAATCTATTGAATGAGGACCCAGCCATACAATGGACCGATACAGGCGAGATCATTGTAGAAGGATCAAAGATACAGGGATCGAATATCGTAGACATTGTCCATGATCTGGTGAGAAAGTGGGATAGGCCCTCACCATCAGGATAGAAGCATATTAAAGCAAGACTACAACAAATAAATGTCCCCAAAACATTGATAGGAAATCTGAACAGGATGAAAGACCTGGAACATGCGACGCACGTGACACAGTTGAAGACGCCATCACCCCCGGCAGTAACATCTTTGAAGAGGAGAAAGAAGAGGTTAAACAACGGTCAACCCTACCCACGTGCCTCTAAAATACGCAAATGGCTAACATATTAAGTAAACGCTATTATGACATTTCTAACCCGGAGGCGTAGATAGACTGTACAGAAGTGTTTACGGAGTAGGAAAAAAAGATGTTGAGAGATTTTTGCGGGAGCAGTACGCTTATACACTTCATAAGCCTGTGAGAAAAAGGTTTAAAACAGCCAAGACAACAACTGCTTCGATTGACTCTATTTGGCAAGCAGATTTAACAGACATGCAAAGATATTCTGTGTATAACGATGGTTACCGCTACATTCTATTCATAATAGATGTATTCTCTAGATACCTGTGGCTAATTCCTCTGAAAAATAAATCACCTGAAACAGTTGCTAAAGCCACCAAAACGCTGATGTTAAAAGAAAACAGGGTTCCTGGCTATTTTTGTACGGATATGGGGAAGGAATTTATAGGCCGTGCTTTACAGAACATGTTGACAGAGTTTAATATCAGCTATTACACTACCAATTCTATACATAAGGCTTCTTTAGCTGAAAGAGTTCAACGTACCATAAAGGAGCGCATGCATCGCTATTTTACACATAAAAACACAGATTTATAGACATTCTGGAATCATTGGCATCATCCTACAACGCTCACACCATCGCACGATTGGGACAACACCTAACGAAGTTTTAGAAAGAGGTACGCTTCCAGTGGTGAGAAGAGGTGGAACACCACCACCACACACTGCGCGTTTCAAAATCAATGATTATGTAAGGCTGTCGCGTTCGGGAAATAAATTCGCGAAGGGATTTGAGCAAGGATGAACACGAGATTTTTGAAGTTAGGGCTATGAGACCTAAAGGTGAGATAATGATGTATTACGTTGAAGATTTGAATGAGGAAGAAATCGTAGGAGTCTTACCGCGAGGAGCTGCAGAAAGTGACATTTAATTTGGGGAAAAATATGTTTAAAATTGAGAAAATTATAGGACGCAAAGGTTCAGGAAAGAGAAAAATGTACCTGGTGAAATGGCTAGGGTACCCAGAAAGCTTCAACACCTATATAAAAGCTGATGCAATAATGAAGCTTAAATAGTATGCAACATGGCTCCTAACCATTTCTACGTCACACTCCCGTCCTCCTCGTCCCTGTCTGTACACCCTAACAACACACTAGCCAACTTTGTAACAGAGCTCCATGGACCCATTGAATTGGGTCGTGATTCGTATGAGGTGGGGATATGTGAAATTCAGCTGGACACCCTCTTTTTAAATATTGATTATAAAGATACCGTTTTACGATTCTTAGAGACTGTAATGAGTGTGCAAAAGCCGGGGTAACTCGGGATGAAACTATACGTATCGCCCGGACTAAGGTTGCACGGTATTACAGTACAGAAGTAGCACTAGGGCCGGGTCGTTATGGTTCGGCTGAGGATGTTGTGAGAGACTTAAACGTAAGTTTAAAAAACTCAAATCTTACGAATGATTTATTATACGAAATCGTAAACAAAGGAAACCTTGCATACTCTAATCCTAAAATCAAAGGCTAACAGAAATATTAGAGACGAAGAGTGTTCAAAATTATAACCGAGGGGCGATATCGATCAGCCTTCCAAAGAGATACCTTTCACGAGGCACAGCATGACTTGTCCAGCTTAATGTATCAATTGAAGATGGAGAAATTGGGTGAAAGCTCTCAGCCCCCAGACATGTGCTATATTTACAGCAATATAGTGGAGCACCAGTTTGTTGGGGATACCCAGGCACGCCTGCTGCGCATTGCCCACATCCCCAACCATAGAGGAAGGAGTTTGAGTATTACATATGACAGACCCCATTATGTGAATGTCGCAACTAATCTAATAACCAATATCTCAATATATATAAGAACGATTGAGGGTAAAAATTTCCCATTCGGTGACGGGAGCTTAACAGTGAAGCTGCACTTTCGACGCACTGAGTTATAATGGACAGAAAGCCTTTCACCGTCTATCGAGGTGTGAGATACCAGCGTGGTAGTGGACTTGATCCATTTTTTCAACCATACTACGTACGGCTGTTCCTTTGCTGAAGACGGGTGCCAGATACCTCGGAAGAAAGGCGCTACAATCAGGTCTTTACACTGCAGAAGACATATTGGCTGGGGCTGAACCTAAAGAAGCTCTAAAAAACATTTAAAACGTGCACGGGATGAAATCGTCAAAGATGCAAAGAGAAAAATGCGTGGTGGTGGGAAGAAGAAGAGGACAGGCCGGGAGAAGGGATTACCACCACGTGGCATTAAGCGTAAAAGGATATCAAAAAAGAAGTGTTCTAAGCGAATGAAACCTATGGTTGACAATTTTTTTAACTGATATAAGCTAAGGACATTGATCTTATGAATCATAGTTTGTTTATTGTTTGTCGAGAGAGGAGGCACTATTTCTAACTCGTCATGGCACGCTTCATCCACCCGTGTAGTTCACAATGCTGTAAATCGGAACTATCCCTCTTTGAGATGCCTCTAACTCACGTTTCTATTGAACACAGTGACTTCATTACAATTAACCCTTTAAACACGATTAGTTCCCCGAGTGCCCCTATAGAATTCGTGATACCCAGCTCAGGCCCTTACTTTTTTGATCCAAGCTGTGTGCACATGTACGCTAAACTACGTATAGCCCATTCTGATGGAACGGACTGCGATGACAAATATGCTGTATACCCTAAAACAAACTTTCTGCACTCCATATTCAACCAGTGTGACGTATATTTAAATCAGTTCAACATATCGGCAGGCACGGGGTACTATCACCTACGAGCCTATCTGGAAAATGTCCTCAACTTTTCCAAAGAAGCGAAGGCTACCTTTTTACGTGCCGAGGGATATTATCAAACTAAAGACGAAAGTGGTATAAAAGACAAATTTAAAAATTCTAAAAAGATATACGAGTGTTTTGGACGTCTGCATACAGATTTCACATTCTAGGAGAAGTTGCTTGTGAATGGGGTGGATATGAAAATAAAGCTCACCCGCACGAGTCCTGAGATCTGCTTAAATCTGGATGCTGATCAAGAAGAGGGAGCAAAACCCGTTGTGGTTCACATTATGGAGACATACCTCCGTGTACGGCGAGTGAAATTATGTTCACCAAAACAACTAGAAATTGAGAAAATTTACTAAACGCTACAGTAAAATACCCTATTAACCGAATACAAATCAACCTATACACGGTGCCTGCAGGGTTGGCGTCGAAGCAGATAAAAAACATCGTCCTGGGAAATCTTTCTAAAAGGATGTTAATCGGAATGCAGAACCATGCTTCAATGAATGGAAAATATAAAAACAATGCCTTTAAATTTGAGAATTTCGGACTTAAAAATATAATTATACGTTAATGGCATTGCGTTGGGAGGAACATTGAATACGGACTATTCATCAGATACTGTGTTACCGCTTTGCGCGAGAGCCTATAGTAATCTGGCCCATATTGCAGGTGACTGTGATGAGCTCGGTAATGGGGTAACGCAGAAAGAATTCATTGATCAATTTAACCTTTATCCGTTTGACATTACACCTGACTTATCTGCTAGCGTAAATAGCATTTAAGTCCACAACAGAGCGGAAACATCTCAGTGAGGTTGGAATTCACCAAGCCTATAGACGCGCCTATTAGTGTACTAGTATACCTCGAGTCGCAAGCCCTAATAGAAGGAGACAGATTTATGGGCGTTATCACTGACTTTTAAAATGGATGCGAATACACTTCAGAGAGTAATGAATAGTGAACGAATCACACGTTCCAAATTTATCGGCGTGTTTGCGAAGAATGAAACATTGAATTTGCCAACTACGCGAGATTGCGATAGTCTTATTGTGAACACAGATGTCATCGGTAATGAAAGGATTCATTGGTTTGCAATCTATTTTAAAAATAGGGACCGCCTGTACTATTTTGATTCACTCGGAATTCAACCCTGGAGTGACCCTGTTACTGTAAAATTTCTCGATCAATTACATATTCCCGAAGTTGTATGGAACCCATTCCGGTTACAAGGATATTTTAGTAATACATGCGGGATGTTCTGCATTTCATTTCTCATGCCTATGTCACGTGGTAAAGACTATAAATTTTTAAAAATTATTCGACCAGTGTCACACTCAACGAAACGATGAAATGGTATGCAGACGGATAAAAAACCGTTTTCCAATTGTGCGTACTCGTTGTATAGTATGATGTTTTGTTCGTGTATATATATATTTGTAACGTTAGTTTGTATATTCTGTAGTTTAAGATGGTTGTTGTACTAAAAATATGATTTCTTTCATTTAATAAATTGATGAAAATACATTGTCTTCTTCCCCCCAAAAAAGATCGAAACAAAAAACACTTACATTATTTCGTTAATGATGTGACAATCGTTGTGCTGACTGCTCGGTAATTCCTCCGTATTCAAGTCCATGACACGAGGTTCTTCAAAAGATTGTATAACATGTATCAATTCCTCATAGGACCTTAAAGGAGAAAGAATAATGTTCATACTGAATCTTTTTTAATAAAAACATATACAGAGTATACATATAGTAAGAGTATTACAATGTGAAGATATCTTTGAACCGCTCAGAGAAGTTCCTTTAAGAGATAATTACGAATAACATTTGAATTTATAAAAAAAACATGCAAAAGATTGCTATAAAAAATTCAATGAATCGATTTTAGCATAATTGCGATTACCTAGATGAAGTATTTGACGAGATACTACATCCCTCCATATATATATATATATATATATATATATATGTTGAAATAACCCTCTTTCTGCAGTTTGTGAATAATTGACTCCAAAAAATAAAGTTATAGACACTTACATTTCTATGGTAGTCCCTTGCGTCGGATCGTAAGGAGCGTCATTGCAAATATCATCAACGGTTTGCGTTGGAAATAATCCATCCCGGTCAATCGCGTTAAAAAGAATAATTGTAGACAGTGCTACAATGTCACCGTCTTGATATAAATCCGGTAAACTATAAATTTCTTGATTCATGGCGGAGGAAATGTTTACTCACTGGCAGAGGGAATGTTTATTCACTGGTGGAAATAACTGTTGTGACTCCCAGCTGAAAATATTTCCTTTTATATGCACGATCACCAAGCAAGACTAAGAACGGTTCGTAATGATTGGTTGTCACTGTAACTGGGTGAGGTCTAATTTGTGTACCAATCGTAACACCGATATAACGGGTCCATGCTTTGGACGGCTAACGGTGTCTTTATATTCTCCGTAGATTTAAAGCTCGTATTATCTCTTGCTGTCTCTACCGCGGCAATATTTGCGCCCATACTTGGTTTTCCCCAACCCACCCCTTTATGCAATATCCCTCGCAACATTGAACAACCATCTCTATAGAAGATTTCCAGATTGTGAATTATTACGTTTTGCTGCCATTCTATTCTCAGTTTTCCCACAATACTAATGTGCGTTTTGCTGTCATGCTATTCTCAGTTTTTCCACAATACTTTTCTCGGCTTTCCCCAACCCACCCCTTTACGCAATACGCAATATCCCCTGCAACAACCATCTCTATAGAAGATTTCCAGAATGTGCATTATTATTTTTTGCGGCCCTACTAAATTGAGCCTCAATTTTTCGGACGTAAGTTGTTATAGAAATATATTAATTGCGGCCATACTAAATTGAGCCTAATTTTTTCGGATGCATTTCGTCATCAGAGTGGCACAGCTCAGTACCGCAGGAAACAAAATTAGCGCCGCTACTCTTCATTACTCTGACATTAATAGCACAGTAATATCCTATGACACAAACATCAAATCTAGAAGATTTTTGTGCATTGCATGTTTTGCTACCATACTATTCTTTTTACTTCTCGCGTAGGAGGGTGATTAATTTGTATTTAGTTATTGAATGTCTACTTGGGATGGTAGATAAATGGGTACCCTAGGTATCCTAGTGGTTAATACGCTGGGGTGATGGTTGAAAGATCAGGCGTTGACATTTCAGTCGCTACAGCGATTCCACGTTAAACTGTAGGTCCAAGGTGGAGTGAAAAGTTTGACCCTCGTCAAAATGAACAATTCGGGGAAAAGGAAAACCGAATTAGCTATTATTATTACGAATGTAATTTACACAACGGTTAGGTTCCAGTTACAAAAATCTCTCTCTCTCTCTCTCTCTCTCTCTCTCTCTCTATATATATATATATATATATAAGAATTTTAAATATTTTAAATGAGTCTAGAGTTTGATTGGTACGTTTTATTTTCCACTAACTGTGTACACGAGATAAGTGTGCGCATGGTGTGAATGAACTCTGTATTTTGAATGAGTCTAGAGTTTCATTGGTGCGTTTTATTTCCCACTAACTGTGTACACGAGATAAGTGTACGCATGGTATGAATGAACGCGGAAGCTGTTCTTTTTTCATTACACTTTTGCATGAAGCATCTTTCACAACAAATTTGGAAAGAGCTTCTGTAATAGTTGTCGGACACAATGTGGAAACTGTACATGAAAGATAGGGAGTTACAAGGACAAGAAGCACCTCAATAAGTAATGCATCCCCTGCAATTTCTGCCCGCCCGTGCTGCAGCTTAGTTCGGTTTCCACGTTAAACTGTAGGTCTAAGGCGGAGTGAAAGGTTTGACCCTGGTTAAAATGAACAATTCGGGGGGGATGCTAATCGAAGGTTACCAATAAAGTAGAACTTTTTTATTACATGAAGGATGAACAGGGTTAATAATGTAGTAAGTATTAGGAAAAGTCGTATGTAAAAGAAGCCAGTGTGTGTGTGTGTGTGTGTGTGTGTGCGTGTGCGTGCGCGTTCCTCACTTTCTCTGACGAAAATCTATCTCTCTCTGTATATATATATATATATAAGAATTTTAAATTCAGTTTTACCTCCACTACCAAAATTAAACGTAAAGACATAAACAACGAAGTTAATAGAAACATTTATATACTGTACATTGTAAGATTTCTCATGAAGCGAGTGGAGATGAAAGCGAGTATTTCGGTGAAAGTTTGGTCCACATTCCATTCTCGCCAGCTCGCTGTCAACCTTTGCGACCTTCAAAAAAGCCTCGGGTTAATATGGGTGAATCTTTTAAGTACCTGCCTCCTCTTCCTTCTCGTCTAACATAACGTGAAAATAAGCGTTATTGTATGAGAATAATTGTTATTGCCAAATTTAATATACATTTCAGTATATCTTCGACATATTATTAAACCTGTTTTCATATGGAAATTTAATATAAATGTGTGTGTGTATAGATTTTTCAAATCAAAAGAATTAATAAAATGAACGAAAATTTTTTTTACAAAATTATAAAGACACATTGTGAGTATATATATATATATATATATATATATACACACACAGAGGAATGACAAAAGTAAATAGACCTTTAGGTGAAGTTAGTTAAAATAATTATATATATATAAAGTGTGTATTAATATTTTTGTATGAAATTAGCTTGAAAACAAATGAATAAAGGAGTATGTTATTGGAATGATTTCTTTTTTATTTTTCTGATTTTGTACAGTAGAAGATAAAGTGCGTGTATTTAATTTCTATTTATTTATTTTATAAACAGAATGGTGCTTTATTTATTTCGGTTTAAATGTATTTCTATTAATGTTAATATTGTTTTAATAATTAATTCTCTTAAAAGAGAAAGTTCGTTTGCTTTGGCAACTCGTGTGAATTAAAATAAATGGTGATATGTAGCAACTCACCCTAATAATGTATACCTGAACAATTAAAATTAAAAGTGGTATCTGGCAACTCAACCTTCCTCTATATAAGGCCTGCTCGGCTTCAGAAGGAGCATAATGAGCGAACTTCTGCGGAATAAAGATCTCACTATCCTACCTTCTAAGGTTAAGACTTAGGTTAGTTTCCCTTTGGGAGAGTGAGGACATCCCACCTTCTCCCCCAAAGACCTCCTCCGTCTCTCCTTTCTCTTCCTCTCTTAGGATAAGGCAACCCCTTTGGGGGGAGGTCATCCTCCCTTCTCCCCCCGAAGCTCCCTCCCCTCTCCCCCTTGGCTCCTTCTAAGCCAACTGGCTGATTAAGCCAATTGGCTGATTAGAGGCCTATAAGAAGACGGCGGGTCGGCTGAAGTGTTAATATGCACTTGGCTCCTGCCAGGTGAACACCTCTCTTCCTCTCTCTCCTTCTCCTGTCTTTCTCTTGGGAGATAACGCCGCCTCCAAGTTTCATAACCCTTGTTGCACCTGCAACATTCCCCTCCCCCTTTGCAGCATTGAGTTGTTGCATAATCCCCTCCCCCTTCATTGTATACCCCCCTTTGCAACATACCCCAACCCCCATTGCAACATTGATCATTATCTCTGCAACATCTCTGCACTCTCCCATTTTTCGCCCATACTACTAACCTCCTCCCACCTGTAGAAAAGTTTTTTTATGCCACGTTCGAAGAAATCCCTTGGTTTCGAGTTAAAAAAAGAGATCACTTCGTTTTCGATAGCTTCCCTGGATTGCAACTTTTGTCTATCTAGATGGTGTTGTAGACTTCTGGATAAATGATAGTCTGAAGGTGCGATGTCCGGAGAATAAGGTGGATGAGGCATTTTTTCCAAACCAAATACCTCCAATTGGGCAGTGGTGATTCGAGCAGTGTGAGGGCGCGCGTTATCCTGGAGGAATAGAACACCTCTGCGATTAATTAATGCAGGACGTTTTTCTTGTAATGCCATCTTCAATCGTTGGAGTTGTTGGCAGTAGACTTCAGCTGTGATTGTTTGGTTATCTGGCAGAAGCTCAAAATGAATAATTCCTTGCATATCTCACCAAACGCATAGCAAAATTTCCTTTGGATGGGGTCCATTCCTTGGCTGAGGTTCAGGCTTTGTTTCATGACTAAGCCACTGATGTCGACGCTTAATATTGTTATAGAGGACCCATTTTTCATTCCCAGTGACGATCCGATTCAAAAACGGTGCCTGCAGTTGCCGAGAATGCAGTGATGTGCAAATATCGATTCGATGTTGAAGATTCGCTTGTGGCGCGGAACCCATTTTCCAACCTTCACTACTTTTCCTAACAACTTCAAATGACGATGAATGGTCATATGGCTAACGCCGAGTTGCAGGCCAAGTTCTCTTGCAGTTACCGTTGGGTTTTCCTCCACAGTTGATCTCAGCAACTCTTCATCTAACTCATTTGGTCGTCCTGTTCGTTGATAATCTTTCAGACTGAAGTCTCCATTTCTGAACTTCTCAAACCATCTCGTACACATCCATTCGCTCACAACATCATTTCCATAAACTCTTTGAATGTTTTTTGCGGATTCACTAGCGTTAGATCCTTTATGGAATTGATACAGCATCACATGTCGAATATGTTCTTTCGTGGGCTCAATGTTTTTTCAATTACTGTAATATCGTAGGGGTGGCGTTGTAACTGTATGAAAAACACCAGAGAAAATATTCATTAGCCTAATCCTACACTAGCCTAAGTCATTCTGTATCGTGATAAAACCTGTGCGAACCTGTCACCGCGTGTATTTTGCAACATTTCTAAAACTATTTCACATTATCTTGCGATTATTCTATTATCTATCCTCCGTTTTCTAATCGAGCAGAATTTATGTTACAACCTGATATATATGCGTATTGTAACAGGGTGCATGTAGTGATTTTTGAATGATCCGTTGGGTGGTTGGTTGTATGGTATGTAATACGTGGCTGAATTTCGTGCGTGCTTGGACTTTTGAATTTTGGTTGCTTGAAAGTGGACAGCTGGTTTTGAACTGTGGTAATTTTGGTGAATAAAGGGTGTAAAATTTAAAATAAGAAACAAGTATTATCGAAGGTTTTCCTGTAAAGGAATTTTTGTATTAGTTGAGTGATTAATGCTGTACATGATTGTAAATCCTAAAATATTGTGTACTTTGAGCTATTTTCAGGTATCTTTTAGAGTGATACATAAATGTTTTTGTATTAGATTTGGATGGACAGAGACAGCAGACTGTAACACCAGTAATTTAAGAAATGTTCTCTGCAAAAGAGGTAGGTTGTATGTTATAAATTGGTTTCTATGTATATATAATGTATATATCTACTTAAGCTTTTTATTATTGGAGAAATTATATTTATGCAAGTGGTGTTTTATTAGTTCTTTTCTTCCGAATTCTTTAGGAGACGGAGTTGGGAGCCAGACCTCGCAACTTCTCGCAAGCTCTCTAAATAAACTCTATTTTTACAAGTGCCAGTTATTTAAATATTTAATATTGTAGGTTTAAGTTTGTTTAGGTTAAGTTTAAGTTTAGTTTAAGTTAGGGTAATGATAACGTGTGTAGGTAGCCTGATTTGCTTTGTATTTACTAATATATAGTTTTATAATTTAATATTTTACTGTTCCAGGCTGGGAACATATATTTGTTTGTGTAATCCTGGTCACGGTAACAGTATATAAGCGGTTTATGAATGAAAAAACAATGTTTTGATGCATTTTAAATTTTAATATTATTATAACATTAGCAGATTGATGGGTATCTGTAGGTTTCATACATCACTGCTTAGAATATCTTCCAATTGGCAAATGGACGACAGCTGAATGGATACTACTGATATGGCATTGTTATAACCGGAGCAAATGCTGTTTCTAGATCAGCAACACTGATATCGTAATAAACAGTCAGTGTGAGAACTATTATTTAGAAACGAAGAATGTTTTGTAAAGAAGCAGCATCATAAATGTATATAATTGTTTTGAATTAATAAGTTCCATGTTATAACTTAAGTGTTGAACCACTACACCTGTGACTGTTGGCGGTCTCTCACCTCAAAGGAGAGAATTACAGAAAATAAAACTATTACAGTGATTCATATCAATAAATATAGAGCCATTTAAACTATGATATTCATAATTACCATTGTAGTTGAGAGATATTTTACACATGCGAGAAAATCTAGAAGAGGAAGAACCATTGTTGTCCCAAGCCGATATGATGACTGAGCTGATTGATGCAGCATTGCTTGTATATATTAAGTTAAGGTGTATATGCAGTATATACACATCTCATAATTGTAAGGTTAGTGAAAAATTCACCTAATTTAGAGCTAGCACTTTTGGGCTCTTATGGCATCATTGTTTGGGCACTCCTGTGGCATAATTGTTTTTGGCACGGGCGCGTCCTTTCTACTCTTTGTTGAATGCGGCACTTACAGGGCGTGGTCTTATAGAGCGCTCTCTTGCAATTCAGTTTGGTTGTTTCGATACAAGATTGTTGCATCGTGAAATGGTGCAGGTTGTGTTGTTGTTGCAAGGTTTAGAAAGAAGACCATAAATAGTGCCGCTTTTGTTTTTCTTAATTTTATGTTACTGAGGCCTAAAGTAGGCCCACATCGAGTCAGCAACACTGGGGTAGGACCTAATAGGACCTCCAAGTCTGTAAGTTAGTTTTAGTCTAGCTTAACTTAGGCTATAATTTAAAGTAGTCCCTCAGAGCTTGGCCGTTCAAGGCTCAGATGGGATTCTGAACCCAATCAAAATAAATAAAATAACATGGTCCTTCGAACCGGATTCTAGCCCAAGACTGAGTCAGTGACTATTTTTCAGCAAAGTTCTGATTGTACAAATTTTATCCTAAGTTAGGTTTGGACGGGTTGAGCATAATTGAGTTAAGGTCCCAGGGTAGAAAGTTTGGTCGCCCAATTGCGAAACTTGGCCGCTAGTCTGTGGTTGTTTTGGGCCTACATTTGGTTTTATTGTTCGTAGGCAGAGGTTGCAGACTTCAGTGTGCCAGTTACTTGGGTGGAAAATTTGGTATTCCAGACTGGTGGTTGGTCAATACCCCAACCAGGCAATTCAGTTTATTTGACAAAAGGCAAATTTTGAGTTTGGTCAGTTTGGTTAAGTATTTTGGCCAATTCAGCTTGTGTGAAAAATGCTCTGTATGAATTCGTCCCTAGTTAACCCACCGCTAATATCTCCAGTCTAACTGTAGAGTAGGTTAAGCCTATCCGGATCACTTTAACATATTGCTTCCCAAAGCATTCGGGAAGCAATATGTTAAAGTGATCCCTCCTGGGAAGCAATATGTTAAAGTGATTAACACTGGGAAGCAATATATTAAAGTGATTAACACTGGGAAGCAATATGGTAAAAAGAGAAAGGTTGGTTGGTTAGAAAGAGGTTGGTAATCTAGGAGATAACCTACCGACCGTAAACAAAGCTATAAATGCCCTAACCGGGCATTCTTTATATATTTAATGTAGGTTAACTGAATGCCAGGTTAGGTCAACTGTACGCCCTTGATGATTGGTTAGGTTAAGTCGTGATATTTTCGTTAGTTTTAACGAAAATATCACAACTTAACCTAACCAGTCGTCAAGGGCGTACAGTTGACCTAACCGGACATTCAGTTGACCTAACCGGGCATTCAGTTAACCTACATTAAATATGTAAAGAAAATGAAAGGATGCAAAAAGGAGCTACTCAACTCTTACTTGTGGCAAATGATGTGGCGTAACCGATTCTTCCGAAATCCATTTTTTACTTTGTGTGACCATATAGCGCAACAATTCTAATAAATTTACTTTCAATCTAATATTTTAACATGTTATGATTTACTTTTTATGCCTTTACTTTATTAAAGCGAACATTTTTTATCGTACTCCTTATCCTAAATATTGGGAAGCAATATGTTAAAGTAATTAACACTGGGAAGCAATATGTTAAAGAGAGGTTCCTGGGAAGCAATATGTTAAAGTGATCCGCCTATCCTTGTAGTGGTCAGCCTAGAGATTCCGGAAATGGTCCACAGCGGGCAGAGTAAATTGAGGTCCACAGTAGGATTCCTCACCAAAAGTTCCTCCGTTCGCCCGGCTTTTTCCACCAGCGTCCTTTTTTGAGGTTGGTTGATTGGTAGTGCGTATCAATACTACCAAGCACGCTGTATCACACAGTATACAAATACTAGTGTGGAGAATAACTCTGGTGAGCAACCAATTGGTTTCATCCGCCCAGTTATTGACATAAAAGGAGTTTAGTAATTGTTAGATTAACTACCTACCTACTCAGTGGACCATTTTCGTTACCTCCCAACTACTCGCATGTATCAGTTTTCCATAGCTTATTTGGTATTGAGCTCAGTTGTTTGTTTGTATTGAAGATGAGTGCAGCTGAATTGAACAATTAGGAAAAAGAGAAGCACCTACAAAGGTCTAATTACAAAGGTCATTGCCACTATAGATTCTGCCACAGAGCAAAAGGATTTAAGCGTAGTGACTGCGCAGCTTTCCATATTAGAAACTAAAAAAGGTTGCTCTAAGTGAAGTAAATGTTAAAATTGAGGCTCTTATAGAAGAGGATGAAATCGAAAATGAAATAATTTACTTTGAAGAGATTATTGCTGACATAATTAAAGCGTGCCACAGAGCAAAAGAGTTTAGCAGCTCAGTACAGTTAGAGACCAGGTCTAATAATGAAACACAACACTCAACAAATGGTGTTTGTGAAGTTAAGGTTAACAGATCTGCAGTTCAATTACCGAGGCTTGTACCCAAAATATTTTCTGGCAGTATTCAGGAATAGCAAGGATGGGCAGACAGTTTTCAATCAGCAGTTCATTCTAGTCAAGTGTTAAGTGCGGTGGAGAAGTTTAATTATTTGCAGTCCCTCTTGGAAGGGGAGGCAGCAAAGACAATAGCAGGATTAGCATTAACAGAGGCTAATTATAATGTGGCTTGGGATATATTAAAGAAACGGTTTGGTAAGCCAGAGATCTTAATTAAAAGCCACCTCCGTGAACTTTTAGCTATACCTCCTGTTAATAATCCCAATAATGTCAAGGAGTTACGGCAGTTATATGATGAATTTGAAGTTAGAACTAGGTCCCTGGACAACTTCGGTGTATGAATGGAAAAGTATGGTGTAATGTTGGTCACTATACTGGAGTCTAAATTGCCTAGCTCAATTTTGCTTGAATTAAGTAGGGGACACTCTACAGAACATGTGTACACTGTACATCCCCCTTCAGCAGATGTTAAGTCTTTTAGGCACAGAATTAGCAAGACGAGAGGGAATTGAGTTTGCACAGTGGGATGTTAAACAAGGGGACAAAGGCAGGCACAGCACCAAGGTTTCTACAAAAAGGAATAGCCCAGGTACAGTGTCAGCTCTACATGCATCCTCTGAGAATAAATTAAAGGGAATCAAGGAATGCATATTTTGCGAAGGCAACCACAAGTCATATAAATGTGAGGTGGCTGAGGCTTTACCTTTTGAAGAGAGAAAGGACAGGGTAACTAAGTCCACAGCATGTTTTAAATGTTTTTTGAAAGGTCACAGAGCAAGGTTTTGTAAGTTTAAAATTTTGTGCAAAAAATGTCATGGCAGGCATCAGCCATTATTGTGTGAAAACACTCCTAGTAGCCTAGTAGGCCTACCCCAGAGGTAGAGACATCAGTGGCACATGCCACTGCTATGAAAGGGAGTAAAAGTAAAGGGGGATTATTGCAAACAGCTGCAGCCTTATTAATTGGGAATGATGGAGAAGCTACTGTAAGAGTGTTGTTTGATAGTGGTAGCCAGTGTAGCTTTATTAAGACCAGAATTTCCAGAAATTTGAAGTTTAAAGAACTTAAAAGAGGGAAAATTTAAGAATTTATGGGTTTTGAGGTTCAGTTCAAAACCGAACAAAGTTAAAAAGGTAGAAGTTCTGGTTAAGGGGTTGTTACCACAAAGTCCCACTATCAAGGTCCAAGCTGTAGAGATTGAACTTTGTGCTCCAGTTACTACTTGTTTAGATATGGCGTGTGTCCAAGAATTGCAAGTTAAAGGAATTTAGGCAATAATAAGTTTGAAGGAACAGAAGATATTAGTCTTTTGATTGGAGTTGACTATTATTGGGACTTCATCACTGGTAACATTGTCCGCACATCTCAAGGTCTTGTAGCTATTGAAATAAGCTAGGCTGGATGTTACATGGTAGCTGTTGCAATGAAATGGAGGTTAAAGCTCTTTTTGTTAAGATTGAGGAGAACAGCCATGGTTTGGAAAGGCATTTGAAAGCGTTTTGGGAACTTGAATCCATTGGCATAAAAGACAAACAGGCAAGTACAGTGAACAGTGATGTTTTAGAGCAATTTGAAAAAGGGATTGGGTTTAGAGATGGTTGCTATGAAGTTGGCCTCCCTTGGAAGGATTCTTGCAAACCCGGTTCATACTTTCAGCTAGCTAATCGGAGGTTGGAGACTTCATTGTACAGGCTAAGAAAAAATGAGGAGTTGTTAATTGAATACAATGAGGCCATCCTAAGCTATGTAAGGGAGGGCTATGCTGAAAGGGTGCAAGGTGAGCTGGTGAGCCAGGAGGCACATTATCTGCCACACCATGCAGTGGTACGGCGAAACAAAACTACCACCAAACTGAGGGTAGTTTTTGATGGCTCATCCAAGGACAAAGGTGGTGTGTCCTTGAATGAGTTTGGATGCTGGGCCAAATTTAAATGCAGATTTATTTTCCTTGCTACTCAGATTCAGGTTTGGTAGAGTAGCAGTGACGACAGATGTGAAGCAAGCATTTTTTAGGATAAAGTTAAAACCAGAGGACAGATGCAGTAAGGTATGTAACTATGTATGGGTGGATACAAAAAACTTGTTGAAGAATGAACCCAAGGTTCAAGCGTGTAGAATGAAGTCCGTGTTGTTTGGCCTCAGCTCTAGTCCATTTCTGTTGGCAGCTACTATGCAGTACCATTTTAAGAAATATTCTGAAGTCTATCCTTATACTACTAAACACAAAAGGCAAAATTTTTATGTTGATTTGAGGTGTTCAGTGGATAATACAGAAATGGCTAAACAAATATTCATGGAGGCTAGAGTTATAATGAGCGTGGGCTGGCATGGAGCTTAGAAAATGGCAGACCAATCATTCTCATTTACAACAGTTTATGAGTCAGTCCTGTGTAGGACCTGATGCAGCAGAAAGTATTGAGGATTCTGGTATTAAGGAGTTGCGGGCAATAGAGACAAAGGTACTAGGCATTGTTTGGCAGCAAGGAGAGGATTTGTTTAACTTCAATAGGAAATCTTTAATAGAGTTCGTTGAGAATGAGACAAGGTGGACAAAACGTACAACTCTTAGTTTGGCTTCGAAGGTCTTTGTTCCTCTTGGATTCCTGGCTCCATTTGTGATAAAGTAAAAAATTTTGTTTCAGAGCCTCTGGGAAATTGGACTTAGTTGGGACCAAGAGTTACCCGATCATATGGTGGTAAAGTGAAATATTGGTTCAAAGAATTGGCACATCTTGGAGACATTGAAATCCCAAGATGGTACTTTGGAGAGTTGAACAATAGTCCAGATAATTTGGAGCTGCACATCTTTCGTGATGCAAGTGAGGAAGCCTATGCAACTTGTATTTATATAAGAGGCACATTCGAAGAGGAAGTAAGTTGTAGGTTGGTTGCTGCAAAGAGCAGAGTAACACCTTTGAAAAGGCTTTCTATTCCAAGGTTGGAAGTGATGGGTGCAGTCATTATTAGTCGCTTGCAGTTTCAGTGCAAAACTCTTTGGGCCTTTATGAAATTCCAAGCTATTATTGAACAGACTCCACTCTAATTTGGCACTGGTTAAGAAGCCAGGCAAGGAAATGGAATCCATTTGTTGCCAATAGGGTGGAGGAAATTCAAGCGCACACAGATCCAAAGCAATGGAAGCATTGTCCAGGCACCCAAAACCCAGCTGATTTACCAACACGAGGATTTCAGTGAAAGAGCTTGCACATTCAAGTTTGTGGTGGAATGGGCCAGAGTGGCTAAAACTTGGAAGTGAAAATTGGCCTTCTAATCAGCCTATTATAGAAGAATGCCAGGCCGAAGAAGAATCGGTGAGTGAGATGAGAAAATGCACTGTGAACAGCTATCAAGTTAAGCAGCAGGACCCCATATTGAGGCTTGAGAACATTAGCAGTCTGAAAAAGTTGTTAAGAGTGACAGCATGGGTATATAGATTTATAGACAACATTAAGGGAGAAACAAGAAGGGAAGGAATCCTGAACAGTAAGGAGATTCAGCAAGCTAGGCACTACTGGGTGGTATATATGATATACAGAAGGAAAAATTTGGTGAAGAGAGAAAATTGCTCATCAGCAGTTCATTACAGGTTCTACCAACACATTCTGCTCTCAAAGGCTTGGATGTGTTTTTGGATCAGGATTTATTGAGAGTAGGAGGTAGACTACAGTTTTCTCGGCTTTCAGAGGAGAAAAGACATCCAATTTTGCTACCTTCTGGGGGGCACTTTGTGGAACTTTTGATCCTGGATACGCATGATAAGTTGTTTCATTCCGGAGTTAGAGAAGTGATAACAGAGATTAGATAGCAGTTTTGGATTCCCAAAATTAGACAAGTAGTAAAAAAGGGTCTTGCATAGATGTGTGGTTTGCAAGCGTTGGAGTGCAAAGCCTTATCATGAAAAGGTGGCTCCACTTCCAAGAGAACGGTGTGTCTATACTGCCTCATTTAATGTAGTTGAAGTAGACTTTGCTGGTCTAGTCTATGTGTATGAGCAAGGGGAGTCCAACAAAGGTTATATATGTCTTTTCACATGTGCTACCACCAGAGCAATCCATTTGTAGTTGGTAAGCAACTTAAGTAGTGATGTATTTCTTTTTCTTTTGACCTTTAAAAGGTTTGTGAACAGAAGAGGTTTTCCAAATAAAATCATATCTGAATCTACACCTGGAAAATTCTAGGAGGGCTTTTAGTTGCCCCCAATACTGAACCAATTGTGCCCACCTTAACAAGAACTGGAAGAATGTGTAAAAAATATCACCTCCCACCAAACAGTCTGAGAAGGATTCAAACCCTTCAATATAATAGTATCTCTAGGCAGGGTTCTCGCCTGTTTAGCTCCTTGCCTCAGTACCTTAGAGATATAAGTACAGTCCCAGTAGATACTTTTAAAAAACACTTGGACATGTTTTTAGCCAACATACCCGACCAACCCACAGTGTCAGGGTATTCCTCTGCCAGACCAGCCCCCACAAATTCAATAGGGGACCAAATCGTATGGCAGGAGCGAGAGAAAAGAAGGGTGGCGACCCCGTCGTGGCCCCGCCTCAGGAGGCGCTGAGCGGACTTCGTGGGAGCAGCGCACCCTTGAGGCAGAAGCGCTTTAAGGTAAATTTAAGGTAAATGTGATAATGCAAAAAAACTTCAAAAAGGCTGCAAAGGAACTCCAAGAAGTTTGGTCATTGCTGAAAGAGGAGGGATTCCAATCCTTCTTTTCGCACCTGGGGTACAGTGAGAGCTTATTATTGAGAGGGCATCATAGTGGGGAGGATTTTGGGAAATGCTAGTGAGAAGTGTAAAGTGTCCATTAAAGAAACTTTTGGCTAATGCTCATTTGAGCAAAGAAGAATTCTGCACTGTTTTGTGTGAAGTAGAAGCAATGGTGAACAGCAGGCCCATCATCTTTGTTATAACAGTCTGCAGGATACAGAACCATTGACACCAAATCATTTTCTTTGTGGTAAACGATTAACATCAAGCCCCAGTTTGCCAGAAGACTTGCAGCCTATCCAGAGCAGTCAAGAAGAGTTAACCAGAAGGTTCAAGTACCTTGAAGAGCTACAAGATCAGTTATGGAAGAGGTGACAGATGGAATACTTGCCAGAACTCAATTATTACCCATCAGGCAATATAAAGGGCTCCAATGCAAATTGTATCAAGATGGGAGAAATGGTAATGATTGGGGATGAAAGACCAAGGCAATGCTGGAAGCTTGGCATTATTGAAGCGTTGTTTGTCAGCAAAGACACTTTAGTTAGGTCTGCACTGCTAAAGACTTAAGGACGAAAATTAAAGAGACCTATACAAAAACATTATGCTTTAGAAATCAGCAAGGGCACGGATAGTCAAGATGAGGCATTTGGGTTACAGCCCCATGGAGAAGGCTTGGCTAAACTTGCAGAAGGTAATGACAACAATGCCTCTTCGGTGGGAAGTGTTAGAAAATCTAGGAGGAAGAGCCATTGTTGTCCCAAGGCGATATGATGACTAAGCTGATTGATGCAGCATTGTTTGTATATATTAAGTTAAGGTGTATATATATCTATCTCATAATTGTAAGGTTAGTGAAAAATTCACTTAATTTAGAGCTAGCATTTTTGGGCTCTTGTGACATCATTGTTTGGGCACTCTTGTGGCTAGGGTTGCCAAATCCATGAAGTTTGAAAAAAAGGACAAAAACATAAATTCCAATATACTGTCTACAAGGTTAGGGAAAGAAGTAAAATTTTATTTATAATTTATTACAACTTATACTGCATGCTTTTTTATTGCATATTTTCTTAAAGTAAATATTTTTATTGATATACAGATATTGACCCATTGAGTCATGCATTGACAAAATTTATGGTAACAATATTTATTTTTAAATTTATACTTTTCCGCTACACGGAACGTTAACATTTAAGTGAAGAAATGAATTTATAAAATGTTACTCGACTTAAGACTTTATAATTATTTCCTTTTAAACAAAAGTTTTGTTATAAAACTGTTGTTTGGAACAAGATTGTTATCAGAAAAGGACAAATGGCGTCCTTTCCGAACTCAAGAAAGGACAAGGACAAAAATCTACAAAAAAGGACTGTCCTTTTCAAAAAAGGACGGTTGGCAACCCTACTTGTGGCATCGTTTTTGTTTGGGCACGGGCGCGTCCTTTCTACCCATTTGTTGAATGCGGCACTTACAGGCAATTCAGTTTGGTTGTTTAGATACAAGAGTGTTGCATCGTGCCATGGTGCAGGTTGTGTTTAGAAAGACGACCATAAATAGTGTCCCTTTTGTTTTTCTTAATTTTATGCTACTGAGGCCTAAAGTAGGCCCACATCGAGTCAGCAACCCTGAGGTAGGACTTAATAGGACCTCCAAGTCTGTAAGTTTGTTTTAGTCTTGCTTAACTTAGGCTATAAGTTAAAGTAGCCCCTTAGAGCTTGGTCGTTCAAGGCTGGGATTCTGAACCCAATCAAAATAAATAAAATAACAACACATGAACACAACAAATTTAATATCTTGTCCAGCCACCGTTGTTGTCTATGACTTCCTGCAGTCGATGTGGTAAAGCATATTTAATACACGGCCATGCTATCTAAAAAAAGAGGCCATTCACTTATTACGCCTTAAAAAGCAGTGACTCACCTGAACTAAAAGCAGAATTCCTGAAAATACGGCAAGATCTTATTCTGAAGTTTGAGTTTGCAGAGAGGAAACTCGAGACATTTTGGGCAAAAGTGGATGGAGGGTATCCTTTGCTTGCTGGAGAGGCAAAGAAAGTGCTGCTGCCTTTTGTGACAAGTTAGTGATGTGAGGCAGGCTTTTCGGCACTGATGGTCATAAAGAACAAACTGCGAAATCGGCTGCACATTGAAGGCGATTTACGCTGCATCTTGAGCGAAACTGAATCCAGTGTATCCCTCGCACTAGACTAGTAGTTAGTGGTGACGCGTTTTGCTTACTTTCTATGTAATGTTGTAGCCATTCTTTGACCAATATCATATGTGCTTAACTTATACATAAGGCACTGTACCGTATATATAGAAATACACGAGTATTATGTTAATAAAATTTGAATAATTATTCTCATCCTCAGTAAAATGAAGTTTTCTGTTTTTTACAGGGGGGTATTTTCCATTTGGCGATTAACAAAAGGGGTAATCACAAAAAAAGATTGGGAACCGCTGGTGTAGCAGCTTAATAACCCTTTTCCAAACTGTTTCCGCTTTCCAATAATTTCACCTTACTTTTAACATATGTGACACCACGTGACGTCATGACAGAGGTGTTAACAGGTATGGTGACTGAGAATAAGCTCACACTATTCCTAAATCTCATCGAAGCAACTACTCTGCAGAATGGATTATCATCACCAGAAAATTGCTGAAAGGGGAAAAATCATCGGCATGAAGAAGAGCGGGCTGTCTCCAACTCAAATTACAAGAGAACTTGGAATTTCTAGAGACACTGTTTATATATGGTTGAAGAGGTGGCAAGATGAAGGGAATCTACGAGATCACCGCAGAAGGGGGAAACCTCGACTGACAACTGCTACGGATGACCGGAGGATCTGCGATGTTGCCGAAGCCCATCCCTTTACCAATGCTGTTGCCATAAGGGAACAATTATAACTTGATGTTTCGACAATGACAGTAAGGCGGCGGCTACATGAAGCTAGGTTACACCATCGGACCCCGGCTATCAAGGAGAAGTTAAATCAGCAACATCGAGAAAATAGACTCTTTACTAATGATAGGTTACATAGGTTTGGTGGCGGCGTTTTGCTGTACATTAGTAATTCCCTTAGGATCGAGGTTAAGATAGATTTTCCAGCAGCAATTAATGCGATATGCGTTGAAGTTGCGACGCGTAGTATCAGTTTTAATTTTGTTGTTGTTTATAGACCTCCCGTTCAACCCCTCGATACCGATACTAGATTTTACTCACTTCTTGGTAACTTTATTGACAATCGGAATAGTATAATTGTCGGAGACTTTAACTGCCCTAATGTTAATTATGAGACTTTTACTGGTAAAGAGGAGGGTTTGAGATTGATTGAGTTCATGGAAGATAATTTTTTACGACAGATGGTTACCGAACCAACGCGCGGTGACAATATTTTAGATTTGGTGATGACGAACGGCGATAATATAGTCGAAGGTTTAGAAGTAGGCGAGAGTTTAGGATGTAGTGATCATCAAATTCTTAGGTTTAAGTTACTGATAGAAAAAACTAAGGATCGTAACGTAATAGAAGTCCCTGATTTTCGTAGGGCCAATTTTGATAGTTTTGCGGATTGGATGAGAGTAGTGGACTGGGATAACTTATTTATGGGTAATGACACAAATTTGGGTTCTTTTGCATTATCCTCCCAACACTAATTTTTTTATATAATGTTGGTTTGGTTCTGGTTATGGTACTTTATTTTCCTTCCATTATAAAAAAAATTAGTGTTGGTATTAGGTTAGGTTAGGTTAGGTTACGGTAAAAACAGCCCGCCGCAGGCGTTAGCCGTAGTTAGCCGGCTTCAAGTTAGGTTAGGTTAGATAAAAAAAAATTAGTGTTGGGAGGATAATGCAAAAGTACCCAAATTTGCATTGGGAGGCGTTTAAAGAAAGTTTTATGAATATTGAAAGGGAGTTTATTCCTCGTAGAAATCATGGTTGGCCCAAGTGGTGGACTAGGGAAATAGGCGAGTTCATAAACGAGCGTAACAGAACGCATAGACTTAGCTGCCGTGCCATTGCGCTTATTAACTTTAATAGATATATCGAGCTTAGACGTCAGGTTAAAAGATCAGTTAGGAATGCTAAGCGTAATTTAGAGATACTTATAGCTGCGGATAGTAAACATAATCCAAAAAAGTTTTTTGAATACGTCAATAATTGTAAGCCGATGAAAGATAACATAGGCCCTCTAGTGGATGTTAACGGCGCTTTGGCTTCTGACGCTCAGGCGATGGCGGGTATTTTCAATAACTTTTTTGCGACAGTTTTTACCGTAGAAGACGCAAATAATGTCCCCGACGTGGACGATATCGTTCCATTTAGTAGCGAGACTATTTTGGATGAAATAACTGTTTACGAGGGTGAGATTGCGCATTATATCGATAGGCTAAAAGTTAGCAAGGCTCCAGATCCTGACGCTTTTTACCCCAGACATTTGAAAGATTTGAAAGACGTTATCGTAGGCCCCTTAACGGAGATTTTTAATCAGTCACTCGAAACGGGGATTATTCCTGAAGACTTCAAATTAGATAACGTCACGCCTATTTTTGAAAAAGGCGACCGCACAGTAGCTAGCAATTATAGGCCCATTAGCTTAACGTCAATTGTCGGTAAACTTTTTGGATCTGTAGTTAGGGATCGTATCAGCGATCACTTAGAAAGTCGAGATTTGATTAATAGTAGTCAGCATGGGTTTCGAAGCCATAGATCTTGTTATCTAATTTGTTAGAATTTTATAACGAAATAGTGTGCAAATACGATAGGCATAAAGCGGCTGACGTTATTTATTTAGATTTTAAAAAGGCGTTCGATACAGTTCCGCATAGAAGATTAATTGTGAAGGTTAAAGCACACGGTATACGCGGTCAGGTCGCTGACTAGTTAGAGGAATGGCTTCGCGCTAGGAGAGAGAGGGTCGTTGTTAATGGTAGTGAATCGGGGTGGTTGGATGTAGGTAGTGGTGTCCCTCAGGGTTCAGTGTTAGGCCCATTGCTATTCGTAATTTACATTAACGACATAAATGTAGGATTGACTAGTAACGTGTCAAAATTCGCGGACGATACTAAAATAGGTGGTAAGGTTGTTAACGAGGACGATAGAAATAAGCTCCAAGACGATGTAAATAGGATTATGGAGTGGACGGATAAGTGGCAGATGCAATTTAACGTAGAAAAATGTAAAGTTTTGCATATAGGTTCTCGTAACAATAATTACACGTACACGATGGATGATAGACAGTTAGCGAGCGTTGACGAGGAAGTAGATTTAGGCGTACGCGTATCTAAGGATTTAAAAGTTAGGAACTAGTGCCTGGAGTCTTGCGCAAAAGCTAATAGGATGTTAGGCTTCATGGAGCGTAATTTCGAATTTAAATCGAAGGATATTATATTGCCCCTCTACAAGTCCCTAGTCAGGCCTCATTTAGAATATGCCGTTCAGTTTTGGTGCCCGTATTTGCGTGAGGATATTGATAGGTTAGAAAGGGTTCAGCGTCGTGCCACGAAACTAATTCCGTTATTGCGCAACAAGCCTTATGAATATAGGATTAAAGAGTTAGACTTGCATTCACTCGAAACTAGAAGATTAAGGGGGGAGCTTAATGAATTCTTCAAAATCGTTAATAACATCGATAACGTAAATTTTGACAAACTGTTCACTTTCGATAATAGCAATACTCGTAATAACGGATTTAAGTTGCGTGGCAGACGTTTCATTACTAATATCGCTAAAAACCTCTTTACGTTTAAAGTAATTGATAAATGGAATAATCTTCCCGCGTCAGTCGTTAACTCTACCAACGTTAATATGTTTAATAACCGTTTAGCAGTGGTGGGCACCGTTAACCAAAAAGTTAACTTCGTTAACCGCTAATCCGTTAACCAAAAAGTTAACTTCGTTAACCGTTAATTCGTTAAATATGTAACGGAAGTTACCGATAAACCGTTAACGTTAACTTTTATTATAAAAAAAATGAAAAACACAATATATATATAATTTAATTTTCCCTCTTCTTCTCGTTCTCCATTTTGTCCATGAGATGCATGTTGCCCTTCATGAAAATTAGCATATCAAAGTTTTCATCAGACAGGGATGATCTCTTGGCCCTCAGGATGTCCTTGCCCATAGAGAACAAACGCTCCACTGCAGCACTGGAGGGGATGGCTGTGTTGAACTTGATGAACAAGTCCACCAACACTTGCTCACCCAAGAAGGCAGCATCTGTCAGCAAGTCCTTGGAGTTGGTCTCCAGCCAGGTCTTGACCAAGTTCTGGGCCTTGCCCTTGAGTGACCTGTGGCTTCTGCTGCTCTCTTTTGTCTGGATGACAGCACTGAAGAAGTCATCCTCCTCCTCCTCGTTGTTGCTGCCTCCACTGTTGCTGCCCACTTCGTTGGACTGCTGCTTCATGGCCTCCTCGACTGTACCCTCCATGCTTTTCCTCACCCTGGCGACCTTGGTGTTGTCATACTTGTCCAACCAGATGAGGCGAAACCTGGGATGGAAGGCAGCAGCCAGCTGGCATTCGTCATCCTCCAGGAGGGGCCCAAACCTTTTGTCGATGCCTGCCAAAAGTGCGTCGACCAAGGCGCTGCAGTAGACGAGGCCCTTGGACTTCAAGTCCTTAAGCCTGAAGATTGTCGCAGCAACTGTTGGCAGCAGAGTCCCAAGGTAGGCTTGTTCCTCCCCCTGGATCTTGTCGAGTGCTTTGGCCACAGGTGACATGATCTGGAAATAAAACAATGGAGAATTAGTAAATTGTAGAAATTCAAATTTGTATTATTCTGCAATATTATTCTTGTATTTTACTCAATAATATAACGATAATTGAATGAGCAAAACTAAAACGTATCTACTGGCTGGTGTTAAGAAAAATATAACTTTATTGCAATAAATAAATATAGTTGGAATAATTGTATTCTTAAACGTTTACGTAAACAACGCTATTATTGTATCAAGGTCCTGCATTTAATTGTAACCAGAAAAAAAATAAATCGTGGAATTTCCACGAGTCCCGCTAGTTTATTATTAATTTATAAATATATTACCTTGACATACTCTTTCATTAAGTCGACATCCTGGTCTTTGAAGCTGTTGACCTTCAGCTGGGTCATGACTCTGTGGAGAGCAGGCCTCTTCGTCTCCAGGATTGTGTTCAGGACCACCACAGAGTCATAGGTGGAGTTCCACCTCGTCGTGTTGGGGACAACCAGCCTCCTCCCCACCTCAGCGTAGATGCTGTCTGCTGCCACAGTGCTGCGATCCTGCAGGTTCCAGAGGGCGCGTGCCTTGGCCATGGCAGCCCTGTAGGGCCCCTTGAACACTGAACTCTGCAGTGCAGCATCTGCATCCTTGCTGGCCACTAGGTTGAAGGTGTGGGCAGCACACCTCATGTGGGCTGGCAGGTTGATGGGATTGCCAACGATAGTGTCGACATCGTCAGGCTCAACCACAGACACAGCCAGGGAGTCTGCCAGGGAGACATACTCCAACTCCTGCTCGTCCACGGATCCAGACAACAGGGCAGCCACAGTAGCATCATCAGGGTCGGCGTCCACATCCTGAGCCACTGGCAGGCCTGGCAGTGTGTCAGCCTCTGCCCCAAACTGGACAAAGGCCTTCACAAAGTTGCTGCCATTGTCTGTGGTAGTCCTGGAATAGAAAGACATTCTAAGTTTTTTTTTATAAAATTACAATTACGAATTATCAAATATTACTATTGAATTTAATTTATAAATAGAAATAATCTACAATTTATTTAAAAAATTTCTGATACAAATTGTTAATAGACTAATAGTCTAATATTAATATAATATCAACTATCTAACCTGGTGACTTTTTTCTCAATGTGGAATTCATAGTGGACGTTGATCATGGCCTGTGCAAGCACATCATAGGTATGATGGCCTGTCAGCCTGATGCACGCGAGCACTGCTTGCTGCCTCTGCCTGGTGGTGGGGTCCAACCAGTGGACAGTCATGCCCAGGTAGCCTTTCTTGTGGGCAGACCAGCAGTCAGCTGTGGTGGCCACCCACTGAACATCGCCGAGAACTCTGAAATTTGAAAAAATATAAGTTTTAAATTTTTATTTTTAAAGTTAAAATTTAAATATTGGGAATATAAATTAACTCAAGTATAAAAAAGATAAAAATTATGTCAATTACCTGATCAAGTACTGCTTCAAGTCAGTATGCGAATTAACGATTCGCCTGCCCAGTGTCCTCCTCGAGATGGAGCTCTTGCTGGGGTTCAGCGTCTTGATCAGTCTCTCGAATGTGTCAGACTCTACAACGTGGAGCGGCAGCATGTTGGCTACGAACAGGTCCACAATCCTTTGATCCACAGCAGCCTGGGGTACGCCACTGCCAGTAGCAGCAATGCAAAAGGACTCGCCAATGGTTTGCTGGCGTGCTTTCTTGGCAGATGGAGGTGAAAACAGACTCGATATCAAAGTGCTGCTGTCGCTGCTGGAACCAGAGGAAAACCTCTGCTTGGCTTTTCCACGAGATGAACCTGCCTTGATCTTCTCATCAAACTGCATGAACTTGGCTGGGTGGTTCCTCTTGATGTGCTGCTTGAGGTTGTTGAGGCTTGTCAGGTGCCCCTTGATTGGCACAGTCTTGGGCAGGCACAGCTTGCAGTTGAAAATCAATTTGTCTCCTTCCCTTGACTTGAACAAGAAGTAGTCGTCCAGGTGGGGCCAGGGGTTCTGAGCTTGTTCTTGTTGAGATGCCATCATGATTTATAAAATTCAAAATCACACAAGTGTCTGTATTGAAAATCAGAAAATAATCAGAGCTGGACAGCGCAATCAAAAATTAAGTTGCGCAAGCGCAATCCACTGTTCACTATCATGCGCAATCTGACTATTTAGCTTGCGCAATGTTGCAAAGCGCAAGCGCAATCTTGTGTAAACACATGAGTTCAAGTTCAAATATTTCCACATAAAATTAAAATAGTCATCCATAAAATTGAAAGAAAACCAAAAGAAAACGATGTAGACTTATGCCCCTTTTGTCCTGTTGGTACTTAGAAGTTGACTCAATAAATCCTTTATTATTTCACACTTAAAAATAATAAACAAGAACAACAATTGTTTGAAGCATTCTTGAACATTTCAAGAACAAGATAAAAAATAAAATAACCCTTACCTTTGTTATTTGGAACAGATATGGCACAGAATATTCGGGAAGTAATTGCACTGAAATTTCTTCGGTCTTCACAGCAGAGATACTAAAGAGTAAACAGCCTCTGGCGCCACACGCTCACATTTACTTCTCAACGCCATCTATTATTCATAAAGAAACTAATTCACATTGGGACTTGAAAGTACCGGCAGGATCAACCGGGTAGAAAAATAATTATGGAGATTTTAAAGATGTGGTACCTAGAAGTACCGCCAGGACATAAAGGGTTAAGGTGAAAACGCTCCCACTGTAAGACATCAATTGACTTAATTTATGTCATCAAAGTGACATGAGAATTGAAATCTTACCTGATCAGTTTTATGGTTCTTGAAATGTATCAAGGAGACTACTAATAAGGTACTCACAGACATATTATAAATATACATGACTTACTTGACAACGATTATTTTTAAATATTCACTAGCACAAACATGTTGCGCAAGAGACAGACTGCAAATGAAACGAATGTAGTTATTTGTTGTAATTGTTACATATATATTATTGAAAGTGCCTTAAAATGCTCGTGATATTTCTTGAAAGAAGTTGAAACATTCAACTCAAATGGCAAATCTTTCCGCCTGATTTTACAGTCGACCATGTTTTGCTCAAACCAATGCCATAAATAACTACCATATTTGGTAAGACACAAATTGTGGCGACGGAAACAAATATATCGTCTGATTTTGCACTGCGGAAATGGAAATTCGTTCATCACTATTAACAGTGGCGGATTAATTGCGCACCTGCTCAGCACTGAAAATAATATAAACTTTTAAACGTTTATTTATGAATTTTTTGGGTTAACGGACTTGAGTTAACGGAAGTTAAATGTAACGGAAGTTAATTAGTCCGATAATGATTTTCAAAGTTAACTTAAAAGTTAAATCGTTAACGAAAAAGTTAACTTCGTTAATTAACGATTAACGGATTAACGGTTTGTGCCCAGCTTTGCCGTTTAGATAGGCATTTTAAAAATATTAACGTTGTTTAAAATAAAAACCAATTAGCAACAGGAGCTGTGGGGGCGGTGGTCGAGGATGAGTCTGTTGACGATTAATGCCAGCGTGTGATATGCCAGAAAAAAAAAAATTAGACTAACACGAACTTAGTTGTAGCTTGTTGAGTAAATTAACCCACTTTTTGTTATTCTTTATACCTTTTTTCCTTCTCTTTAATTGTATGTCTGTAACTCTTTATTGCATGTCTGTAACTCTTTATTGCATGTCTGTAACTCTCTCTATTGCATGTCTGTAGTTTGCACGGTATGATAGTGTTTGAGTTAAGAATGTGTTGTAATGCGTTCTCATTTTACTTCTCATCTTTCACGCCTTTCCAGCCTAGTGGGCTGCATCCTCTACCTCCCTATGGAGTGAAGGATCGGTCTGCAACAGCTGGAAGAATATGTTGCTTTGAATTAAGAATGTGTTGTTCTTGAGTTAAGAATGTATTGCATGGTTTGTAAGCGTTCTTATTTTACTTCTTTTCATCTTTTTCCGGCAGAGTGGGCCCTACCTCCCTCTGGAGTAGAGGACCGTTCTGCAATCTTTCCTATTCTTTCAGACTATTTTTCTGACTTGTCGGCAGTGGCCGGCGGATGAAGATGGTGAGTCTTTTTTCTCTTTTTCTGAATGAATGTTAACTCACGAGTGATAGGTATTGCTACTTACTTAACCCTTATTCTCTTGCCTTAACCCCCTACTCTCCTTTCTCTCGGGCTAACCTTAGAGTGGATCTTAGGGTCTTTGTTAGCCTTAGCTTCTGTAGATCTGTAGATTTGCTCAGCAAAATGTTGACAAAGGACTTCACTTTTGGAGCCGAGTGATATTTACTGACGAGACCTTTTCCTCCCCATCCACTGGCCGTCTTCATTGTTGGAGCAGAAATAATAATCGATATACTCAAAAGCACATCTGTGAGGAAGCACGCAGCGGTCATGTCACCTGTAATATGTGGGGATGGATTCATCTGTATGGTGTAGGAGAGCTCACCAAAATAGAGGGGAAGTTACTGCAGACCAGTATGCAGAAATTTTCGAAGAGGTTATGCTTTATTCCGTGCGTGCATATCCTCTGCCATTTCCTGAGCGAATCCTTTTTATGCAAGACAGGTCCACAATTCACACAGCACGGATCGTCACAAGCTAGTTCTCTGAGCAAACAAATATCGACCTTCTGGATTGGCCAAGTAAGGGTTGTGATAAGAATCCCATCAAAAATATATGAGCCAATATTGTGAATGTGTGGGAACTAGCAGAGGAACGAAAAACGGACCAGCTTTTACAACACACATTTAGTGAGTGGGAGGTGCTGAGGAGGAATCAACAGCTGGTATATAATCATGTTGCTTCTGTACCACATCGACTGCAGGAAGTTATAGACAACAACGGTGGCTGGACAAGATGTTAAATTTGTTGTGTTCATGTATAAAATATCTCTCAAATACAATGGTAATTATGAATGTGTAACACCTTTGAAAAATTGTCAAATATCATCGTTTAAATGGCTCTATGTTTATTGATATAAATCACTGTAATAGTTTTATTTTCTGTAATTCTCTCCTTTTAGGTGAAAGCCCGCCAACAGTCACAGCTGCAGTGGTTCAACACTTAAGTTGTAACATGGAACTTATTTATACAAAACATTTATATGCATTCATTTATGATGCTGCCTCAATACAAAACATTCTTCGTTTCTAAATAATATTTTTCACACTGACTGTTTATTACTATATCAGTGTTGCTGATCTAGAAACAGCATTTGCTCCGGATATAACAATGCCATATCAGCTGTCGTCCATTTGCCAATTCGAAGATCTTCTAAGCAGTGACGTATGAAACCTACAGATACCCATCAATCTGGTAATGCTATAATGTTATTAAAATTTAATATGCATCAAAACATTGTTTTTTTCATTCATAAACCGCCGATATATGTATTTATATAATCAGGTTTTTGCTCTGTCTTTCTTATAACACAAAATAATATCTAAATCTATGTTCAATATTAAATGTAAATAAATAAATGAATCAATTTGGAATTTGCTCAGGGCCCAATAATGCCAACCAACGGCTCTATTTTTATACATTGAAACTTCAATTCGTTCAGGATGACAGGCTTGCCAGTACTATGAACAGTGAACACTGTCATCACGTCCGAAGGATTTTTTTTTAGTTTTTACAAGACCATTTTTTATTCACGTCATTGTTTATGTATATATCCTTTTCTTGAATTTATATTTAATTATTCATTTATGCTTCCTTAGTAATATGTAGACTAGCGTGATTCATTCATAAAATGTTACAACCGTTTGTAGTACACACAACAAATATATGCCAGATGTCGTTATCTGTTCTCAAGAGTGTCCTACGAATAATGAGCGCAACTGTACACACACACACACACACACACACACACACACACACACACACTTTTTACGCAGGAAGGAGGGGCCAAGGGTGAATGCCCGCATCCGTACCCTCTCCCATTGAAGAAGAAGAGACAAAATCAAGGTCTAGGGTTTTCGAGATGCTTGGACACTGCATTTGAAAGATTGGAGGTCAAAGACGGGGAGAAAGATGGATTGAGGAAGCTTGTTCCAGACTTGACAGATTGAGAAGATGAAAGATTGAAAATACCGATAACCCTTGCATTAGAGAGTTGAACAAAAAAGGAATGAGAATGTGGCGAAAATCTGGTGCTGCGTGTTATTTTATTTATTTTGATTGGGTTCAGAATCCCAGCTGAGCCTTGAAGGCTAAGCTCTGACGGGCTACTTTAACTTATAGACTAAGTTAAGCTAGACTGAAGCAAACTTACGGACTTGGAAGTCCTATTAGGTCCTACCTCAGGGTTGCTGACTCGATGTGGGCCTACTTTAGGCCTCAGTAACATAAAATTAAGAAAAACAAAAGAGGCACGATTTATGGTCTTCTTTCTAAACCTTGTAACAACAACACAATCTGCACCATTGCACGATGCAACAATCCTGTATCTAAACAACCAAACTGAATTGCAAGAGAGCTCTCTATAAGACCATGCCCTGTAAGTGCGGCAATCAACAAACGAGTAGAAACGACGCTGCCAGTACCCAAATAATGATGCCACAGGAGTGCCCAAACAATGATGCAACGGTATTATTGCAGTTTCGGCCCCAATCGGTTCTCGGCAATTTTGATGTGTTGTTTAGCCGTATCTCTTCATTTCGGACAACTTTTTCTAATACTACTTCCGTCGCAAATGGATAATAACGGAGATAATAAATATAATAATGTCGGTCCGCCATATTGTCTCAGTTTAGCGATGGCTACAGTGTGTGAAGGTTGTGCTCTTACTCCGTTTGAAGTGATTCATAAATTTTTTAAGAATAACTGACTCGCTCGGTTTCTTTCGTTCTCACGGTGTTAGGTTAGGTTGGATTGAGTTGGGTTGGGTTATGAAACTTATGTTTTTCCTCTGTTTTTTGATGTGATTCACTCGAATTTGACAACCATTTCCATCGCAAATCACTCGTTTTTGGCTTTTGATGTTGGGAGGGGGGGTATCTAAAAAACCGAGTGATTTGCGACGGAAATGAATGCCAAATTCGAATGAATCGCATCAAAAAACATAGGAAAAACATAAGTTTCATGTTCAAAACGAATTGGGGCCGAACCTGTAAATTTACCGATGTAACAAGAGTCCAAAAATGCTAGCTCTAAATTAAGTGAATTTTTCACTAACCTTACAATTATGAGATGGATATATATACACCTTAACTTAATATATACAAGCAATGCTGTATCAATCAGCTTAGTCATCATATCGTCTTGGGACAACAATGGCTCTTCCTCTTCTAGCTTTTCTAACACTTCCCCCCCCCCCCTTCTCCGAAAAGGCATTATTGTAATTACCTTCTGTAAGTTTAGCCAACCTTTTCCATGAGGCTGTAACCCAAATGCCTCATCTTGACTATCCGTGTTTTTGCTGATTTCTAAAGCATAAGTTTTTGTATAGGTCTCTTTAATTTTCGTCCTGAAGTCTTTACCAGTGCAGACCTAACTAAATTGTCCTGTAAGTATCGCATTCAACAAACGAGTAGGAAGGACACTGCTAGTACCCAAACAATGGTGCCACAAGAGTGCTCAAACACTGATGCCACAAGAGCCCAAAAATGCTAGCTCTAAATTAAGTGAATTTTTCACTAACCTTACACTGATGAGATGGATATATATATATACACCTTAACTTAATATATACAAGCAATGCTGCATCAATCAGCTGAGTCATCATGTCGCTTTGGGACAACAATGGCTCTTCCTCTTCTAGATTTTCTAACACTGCGTGCTTTCCTTAAAGGAGGCGACATGCAGTTAAAGAGTTCAGAAGCGCAATGTCCGTTATTATAACAATAGTAAAAAAGAGAGTGAGGCAACATTGCGGCGAAGAGAGAGGGATTGAAGACAGTCAGTAAGAGGTGGGGATCTGATGAGACGTAAAGCTTTTGATTACATCCGGTGAAGTCGGACTGTGTCGGTTGAGCCACCACACACACACACATGAGAAGCGTACTCCATACAGGTGAGGGCAGAACTCCTGTACAGAGACAGCAATTGAGCGAGGGTGAAAAAACTACGGAGGCGCTACAGCACACCTAACCTCTTGCAAGCTGTTTTGGAAAGAGAGAGTATACGTGATCTTTCCAGGAAAGATGACGAGGAAAGGAAACGCCAAGAATGTGAAGAGAAGAGGAAGGATTGAGTTATGTATTGAAGGTAAGGGGATAGTCGTGTGTAAGATTGTGACGAGTAGACAGAATGGAAGAACGGAGTTTTTGAGACATTGAAAGCGACAAGGTTTTCTCTGCCCCAGTCAGAGATGGCAGGAAGATCAGAGGTCATGTGTATCCATAGTTGTCCTCCGCGAATCATAGAGTGACTGTTGAGAGGGACGCTTTACGAAGCGGGTGGAAAAGTGAAGAGTGGAATCATCGGTATAGGAGTGGATGAGATAGGATCTCGCTATTCTTCTCTATATCTGCTCTCATCATATTACATAGTTTTTTATAGTTATATGGAATAAAGGGGATTACATAAAATGGGGGAATGGGAGATGTAAAATCTGAAATACTGTAAACAATTTTCTTGGTAAAACCCAGGATCATAATAATAATAATAATAATTTTACTCAACGTAAAAGAACTATTGGGTTTCCCCCTTAATATTATATATATATATATATATATATATATATATATATATATACACACACACACACACACAGGGTGTTCTAAAATTATCTAGTAAACTTTTATGTGAACACAATATCTTAACAAAAATCACGCGATATTTAACAATTTTATTGGAAATACAGCACCAATAACAAAAGCAACAATAATTGTTATTTTAGATGTTCAAAGTGTCTTCCTTCAACTTCAACACATTGTTCACAACGTCCGACTACTGATCGACAGACATATAAAACTTTACTAGAGAATTTTAGAACACCCTATATATATATTATAACGTAAAGAACGACGCTTGTATAGGAGATATTCCGCGCAAGACGAAAGAGAGAGAACGAAACAAATGAAAAAATGAGGTAACCACCCGGGAATCGAACCCGGGATCTTCCGATTGCCGGTCAGATGCGATACCATTACACCATGGGCCTCACTCTTCCAAATGCCGTAATTCTTCTACATACTCGCAGAAACCAATGCCCCAAGGGGGCACCTCCCGCATGCCGTAACATTATATACATTCAACTGCAAAGAACACGCAGTATAAATAACGTAAAGAACGACGCTTGTATAGGAGATATTCCGCGCAAGACGAGAGAGAGAGAACGAAACAAATGAAAAAATGAGGTAACCACCCGGGAATCGAACCCGGGATATTCCGATTGCCGGTCAGATGCGATACCATTACACCATGGGCCTCACTCTTCCAAATGCCGTAATTCTTCTACATACTCGCAGAAACCAATGCCCCAAGGGGGCACCTCCCGCATGCCGTAACATTATATACATTCAACTGCAAAGAACACGCAGTATAAATAACGTAAAGAACGACGCTTGTATAGGAGATATTCCGCGCAAGACGAGAGAGAGAGAACGAAACAAATGAAAAAATGAGGTAACCACCCGGGAATCGAACCCGGGATCTTCCGATTGCCGGTCAGATGCGATACCATTACACCATGGGCCTCACTCTTCCAAATGCCGTAATTCTTCTACATACTCGCAGAAACCAATGCCCCAAGGGGGCACCTCCCGCATGCCGTAACATTATATACATTCAACTGCAAAGAACACGCAGTATAAATAACGTAAAGAACGACGCTTGTATAGGAGATATTCCGCGCAAGACGAGAGAGAGAGAACGAAACAAATGAAAAAATGAGGTAACCACCGGGAATCGAACCCGGGATCTTCCGATTGCCGGTCAGATGCGATACCATTACACCATGGGCCTCACTCTTCCAAATGCCGTAATTCTTCTACATACTCGCAGAAACCAATGCCCCAAGGGGGCACCTCCCGCATGCCGTAACATTATATACATTCAACTGCAAAGAACACGCAGTATAAATAACGTAAAGAACGACGCTTGTATAGGAGATATTCTTGCGCGGAATATCTCCTATACAAGCGTCGTTCTTTACGTTATTTATACTGCGTGTTCTTTGCAGTTGAATGTATATAATGTTACGGCATGCGGGAGGTGCCCCCTTGGGGCATTGGTTTCTGCGAGTATGTAGAAGAATTACGGTATTTGGAAGAGTGAGGCCCATGGTGTAATGGTATCGCATCTGACCGGCAATCGGAAGATCCCGGGTTCGATTCCCGGGTGGTTACCTCGTTTTTTCATTTGTTTCGTTCTCTCTCTCTCGTCTTGCGCGGAATATCTCCTATACAAGCGTCGTTCTTTACGTTATTTATACTGCGTGTTCTTTGCAGTTGAATGTATATATATATATATATATATATATATATATATATATATACATACAGGGGTTGGACAAAATAATATGAACACCTTGATAAGTGGCGGTTTTTATTCTTAATATGGAGTTGGTCCTCCTTTAGCGGCAATAACAGCTGCAATGCTTCGGGGAATTGATTCATACAGCTTTTGGACAGTGGCTAGAGGAATCCTGAGCCATTCTTCGAGCAAACCCTGCTCCAGTTCCTCCAAAGACGCCGGCGGTGGGAATCGGCTTCTGACCTGCTGCTCCAACTGACACCACAGATGCTCGATAATGTTAAGATCCGGGGATTGTGGAGGCCAATCCAAGCGTTCTACTTCACTAACATGCTCTTCAAACCAGTTTTTAACGACCCCAGCGGTGTGGATTGGTGCATTATCATCCTGGAAGACGGCGCCGCCATTGGGAAACAGCGTTTGCACCATGGGATGGACCTGGTTAACCCTACCATGCAGTACTACAGCTGGGCCAAGAGTATTCCACGATATTGCTGCCCAAACCATCACAGATCCGCCTCCATGCTTAACGGTTGGGGTCAGGCAGTCGGGTCATAAGCATCTTTAGGCTGTCTCCAGACGTAAACTCGACCGGAACATGGAAATAGCGTAAAGGAGGATTCGTCGGAGTAGACTACATTCTTCCACCGGTCCATTGACCAATTCTTATGGTCATTACACCATTTTCTGCGCCGCTCAATGTTGATGTGTGAAAGGAAGGGTTTGGCAATTGCAGCCCTCCCATGGTATCCAGCTCCATGGAGCTCGCGACGTACAGTTCTGGTCGATACCGGGCTTGCAAGATGCTGGTTAAGCTCTGCAGTCACTTTTGGAGCTGTGGTCTTATGGTTCTTTGTCACAATGCGCTTTAGCACCCGGCGGTCTCGATCACACAGCTTCTTCTTGCGTCCACTATTGCATTTGTCGGTGCTTGTCTTTCCATGGTTTTGGTATGCAGACATGACCATAGAGACAGTTCCTCTGGATACATTGAATATCTGAGCGGTTTTCGTCACCGATGCACCAGCCATCCGCGCTCCGACAATTTGCCCTCTTTGGAAGTCTGACAGGTCTTTCATAACTGCTAATTCATAATTCACTCAGATCTGTAAAAACAACGTGAGGGTTATAACATGACGTATACACTCTCTGTTACGCATTTAAATAGGTTTGCCAGTCATTTGACCGTTTACTTTGTGTCTGAGCAGTCCGTAAAGATAACCGGTGAAATCGGCGGGTGTTCATATTACTTTGTCTAACCCCTGTATTAGGGCGGGTCATACTATGCATTTTTTTTAAATCAATGGAGAGGGGTGTTCAAATGACATATTTTGGTGTATAGAACACAATTCTGAAGAAAATATTTAATTCTGATAACCCTAACCTACATCATTTTGCAGTTGATTATTATTAAATTGTTGATTATTTTACTATTGTAGTTACCCTAGAATATGTCTTCTCACGTTTTCTATCATGGCTGCTCACGTTATCTCTCATAGAGCATTGTTCTAACTAATTCATATAAACACATATAATGTAATTCATATAATAATAATAATATTTAAATACTCAAATAAAAAGGTGTGCCATTCCACTTAATTGTAATTATCATACAGTTTGGTATATGAAATATTTTTACGGTTTTCTGGCGCGCATAAGGCCATTTTCTGAGCCACCTTTCTCAGAGGCTAGAATGTAACGTTTCAGAACATTCTAAAACGTTTTGTGAAATATTTGAAGTGACTCATGATTTATGAAGCTATTTTACCACCTCGGCTTGCAGTGAGGGGATAGATTTAGTGATTATCTACTGATATTTTTTTGTTACTGTTCACATGTGAGTATTATTCTGTTATATTTTAGAAAAAGCTATTTCTACGCATATTATAGTGATACATTGAGCAAAATTTAATTAACAACTTTGATTTGAGCTAAAATTAGGTGGTTCATTTTTAGTACAACTGAGCAGTATGAGGCCTATTTCAATGTTCTAAAGAATATTTTTAGGATGTGTTTCTTTAGTTTTTTTAGAGTACATGAACAAATTATTTGCATTACAGACAACAGATAAATTAGCATTTTATAACATTTTGAAACCAAAAAAGCATAATGTGTTTAGCATTTGCAGATAAATTTGTTCTTGCCCATTTCAGCTCTTTTTTTAACCAAGAATTTTGCGCTGAAAAGAGTTAATACCTGTCTGTAGTGGATACTTAACTGTTGTATTATTGTTTTTATTTCAGTGTGAACTCATTAAGAAAATGGCTCAAGTCAGAACAAGGACGAAATCAAGTTCTCATCTGAGTAATCTTGTTGGCACTGGCCGGGAGCTGTTGGTGTCTGAACTGCCAACTGTGAGGGATATCCTGACGTATGGCATCTACTTGAGGAAGCAAAGTGAAGATGACAGGAGGAACTACCCAGTGGACAAGCTGGTGAGTGACATCTACCCTGGTCTGATTTGTCAGTGGAGCAAAGCTAATGCTCTTTTCAAGCCACCTGTTATCAATGAAAAAGTGACCATCATGTCCAAGCTCAAGGAGGTCTGGAATCAGGCAGTGAAGTTTTCTCTTGGGAAGGGCAAACTTGATGCCAAAGAGAGGTTCATTGTCAAGTTAGACAAGTTCTTTGATATTTTGACTTGCAAGTGTCAGATTACCAGTTGTGAGGGGGGAGGCTGTGAGGGCTGTGTTATCCAAGCCCACATTAACTGTTCCTGCAGCAGAGAGAAAAAGATTCCTGTGAAAGATCTTGCCTACATCAAGGGATAGAAAGAGAAGGTTGGAAGTAAGGGACCCCACCAAATAGGGGGTCCTGATCTACCAGAGCACAAGAGACAGGTGAGGACATTGAAAAGGTAGTGGATGGAAAGGAAGGCAGAGAAAAGGAGAAGGAGCAAGGAGGAAAGTGCTGCAGTAGCAGAGAAGGCAGCCAGGAAGGATGTTAAGAGATTTTTGGCAGATGGTGATGAGGATCTGGAATTGGAGAGAAGTGGTGATGAAGATGAGTTTGTTCCTGAAGTTGAGCTCTTCCCTCAAACTGACCCTGAGCCAGCAGCTTCGGCAAAGGTACAGAAAAACTATGATGAGATTCAAAACATTACCCTTGCTAGTGTAAGGTATGGCATAGGGCTGAGGCCAACTGCAGCGATAGCAACAGCAGCTCTGATTGACGCAGGAATCATCACAGGAGACAATACAAGTAAAGTGATTGACAAGAGCAAGGTCAAGAGAGCACAGGAGAAGTTGATGAGAGAGCTGGGGGAACAGTTCGAGAAGAAGTGCAGGGAGGAGGGGGGGATCTCTTGCATCCTCTTTGATGGGCGGATTGACCTGACCAATGTGATGATGGAAGCTGAGGGCAGTGACCAATCTTTTCCCGCAAAGATCAAGGAAGAACACTATAGTGTTGTTAGTGAGCCTGGCAGCTACTATCTGTTCCACTTTACCCCAGAGAAAGCAACTAAAGAGGAGTCACATGCGGAGAAGATTGCTAAGGTCCTGTTTGCCTGGCTGAAAGAGAGGGGTTATGATAAGACCTTGTTGGCCATTGGAGGAGACTCAACAAATGTCAACACTGGTGTGAAAGCTGGAGTAATGCGGAAGCTGGAGCTGCACCTGGGGAGAAAGCTGGTCTGGTTGGTGTGCAACCTGCACACTGTTGAACTTCCCCTGCGCCATCTCATTGTTGACCTTGATGGCCCTACTCTGTCAGACAAAAAATTATCCGGGCCAATAGGAAAGCTCTTTGATTCTGCTACAGACTTTGATATCAATCCAAACTTCACCCGAATCTCTGTTGGCCCTCCACTGATCAAGCTTCCTGACAAGGTCATTCAAGATCTCTCAACTGATCAATACTATGGCTATAAAATTGTCTGTGCAGTCAGGGATGGAGTACTTCCTGCAGGGTTGGCTCTGTTAGAGATAGGACCAGTAAACCACAGCCGCTGGCTCACCACAGCGAACAGACTTCTCAGGCTCTGGGTGTCAAAGCACGGACTTAAAGGAAAGAACCTGAAGATTCTGCAATTCATTGTGGAATTCATCATTGGAGTGTATTACCCATGTTGGTTCAACGTGAAGGTCAAGCACTCCTGGATCGAAGGGCCTAGGCACATCCTCTTTCAGCTGGACTGCCTCAAGTCCCAGAGAAAGGAGGTGCTGGACATTGTGATGCCAACTGTGAGGAGATCTGCTTGGTATGCCCACAGTGAAGTCATCCTCCAAACACTACTCTGCTCTGAGGATCAGAAGGAGAGGATTGAAGGGGTGGAGAGAATCCTGGCCATCAGGGGAGAGGGGGACCCTGACACTCAGCTGGGGGACTCCTCTGTTAGGAGCAGAAGGACATCTGACATCAATTGTGATGCTTCCAGCATCGGTGACTTCATCAGCTGGTCAGAAGGTGTGTCAGAGCCACCTCTCACCTGCTCTCTAAGCACCTCAGAGGTGAAAAACTTCATCAACACCCCCATGGAGGTGCGCAACTGGCCTTGCCACACACAAAGCATTGAGAGGGTTGTTAAAATGGTGACTGAGGCTACTGCTAAGTACTTCTCACAGGAAAAGAGGGATGGAGGGATCAGGGCTCAGGAGACCAGCAGGAAGCTGATGTCCAAGTCTGAGTCAAAGCAGGATTTGTGCAACCTGGCAAAGTTCAAGATGTCAGGAGAATGATCTTTGTAATTATATCCAGTGATATACATGCAGTTCACCTATTAATAAATATATGTAAAGTTGATTTGGCCTTGTCAATATAAATGATTTACCTTATATCTTTTAATATATTATAAAGGGGTTCAAAAGGGTAAAATTGGCAATTTAGAAATACAAAATGATGTAGGTTAGAGTTATCCTATCCAAAAAAGAAGCTCATATTTGAATTCCCCATGTAAAAACACATAATTTAGACACCCCTGATGGTAGGATTTCCTTCAGATTCATGTTGTCACCTGAGTACGACCCGCCCTACCCCTGTATATATATATATATATATATACACACATACATATATATATACTGTATATATATACATATTATATAAAATACATATGATTATATAGTGGCACTCGACTAATCTTCAAATAAAATATATGTTCTTTGCATTCTGGCACTTGGTGTGAAAAGATTGGCACCTCCTGAGCAAAAGAGTATAATATGACCAAACAGATACTAAAGAACTCATTCAAAAAAGCATCGCTTGTCTCTGTACTCAAATATTTAGTGTGCAAATTAAGATATAAATGAATGTGGAAGTAGAAAAAAATAGAAATAGAAATATATTCTGTAAAGTCTACACACACACACACACACACACACACACACACACACACACAAAAGCATCCTCGCATAAATGAGATACCGATATCTAAAAACTAATTAACCAAACCTATTTTAACCTAATCCAACCTTAGTAACGTCTAACCGAGAAGGGCGTGATAAGTGTTTCGGGCGCATTCGAACGTTCGAAGGGTGGTTTCTGTTAAATCATATATTATTTTATTATTATATATTATTTTACCGACAGTAAAAGTGGTTCCAAATGTTTTATATGCTTATTACCCCACTACATCTGTGAATTATCACACACTCGACCGCACTTATGCCCACACACACACACACACACACACACACACACACACACACACACACACGAGCATAAGCAAAGAAATATAAATGTACTCAAATATCAGCGTACACAGCAGATATTTCAGTGTAAATGCAACCGTGTGTGTATCAAATAAATAAATAATTTCATCAATTTACAAGTAATTTAAATTCTCTCTCTCTCTCTCTCTCTCTCTCTCTCTCTCTCTTTTTCTCGACCGTCACCTATACAGAAAGGTGAGATCGAGTCCGGGGAGAGATGACGGGCCTCCACCGGGGAGAGATGATGTTGAGCCGGTGGCGGACGTACCTTCAACTGAAGGGTGCGTCCAGGTACAGGTGGGTGACCCTCCTTTCCCCGTTGGAGGGGGCTCAGGCTCCTGCGGAAATTGCCCCCTCGTTGGTGAGGGGCTCTTCAACTCCAGACAGCTCTGGCTGTTCGGGAAACAGGTCGTGCTAGGGGGCGGTCAGAATAGGGAAGGCTCCCTCCGTGCAATGCTTTTTAATGCTAAGTCGATTAGGAACAAGTTCTGAGAGCTACGGGCGCTCTTAGCATCAGAATACCAGGATATCGTTGCTATCACCGAGTCCTGGATTCATATTGATCGTAGGGACTACGTTGGGGAGTTCGAAATTCCCGGGTATAGAATGTTTCGCAAAGACCGCACCCGTGGGGAGGGGGGTGGGGTACTAATATACGTCAGAGACACGTTGAGTCCGGTTGACTGCCAGTTCCGGTCGGAACGGGACCTGCTTGGCGTCGATCTGAACGTGGGAGGGGCGAACTATAGGTGAATCTTGGTGTACAGACCTCCGCATCTCCTCCTCGAGGAGGATACAGCCCTGTACACCGAACTCTGTAGCCTGCTAGGGGATAGGGTGTGTGTAGTTTTAGGAGACTTCAACTGTCGCGGCATAAAGTGGGAAGACAGGACTGCTGATGCTGAAGGGAGGAGGCTAGTTGACTTTGCTGATGAGAACTTCCTCACTCAGTGGGTCAATGAGCCTACACGAGGCGAAAGCGTTCTAGACTTAGTATTCACGACCGAAGACAACCTCGTCACTGGCCTCACCGTTGACGAATCGTTGGGCGGGAGTGATCACGGTCTGATTAGGTTCCGTGTGTGCGTCCCTCGGGTGAAGCGTAGTAACTCGAGAGGCAGTAAGATCGATCTACGGCGGGCGGACTTTGTTAGCTTCCGGGATAGCGTAGGTGAGATGGGATTAGAGGTCGGCGGTGATGTTGAGGGAGTGGACTGCATTCCGGGACGAGTTTATGGTGATGCAGTCTGCTGCCATACCCTCAAAACCGGTCACCCCTGCTTCAACGCAACCTAAGTGGTTCAGTCGTGACATCGCTTCGGATATCCGAAATAGGAAAGTAGCGTATAGGAGGGCGAAGGCCAATCGTTCCCATGAGAACACTGAAGCGTATGTCCGCCTGTGTAGGGAAGTGAAGGCGAAGGTTAGGCTAGCGAAACGTAACGAAGAACTACGGGTGGCAAGCCTCTGCAAGGGGAACCCTAAGGAGTTCTTCAGTTATGTTAATAGTAGAAAGCCCATTAGAAGCATGGTAGGTCCGTTAAAGGACCGAAGCGGCGTTCTGCGGATCTCCGACGCGGACATCGCCAATGTGCTTAATGAGTACTTTGCGGGAGTGTTCACCAGGGAGGACACCCGCGTCATCCCCGAGCCAGGCGTGAGGCACGATGGTGCTGGCCCGGATAGTGTTCGATGTACCGCGAAAGTCGTTGCCGATAGAATAGCCAAAGTGAGCGCATTTAAGGCTCCTGGGCCAGACCAGTTTCTCTCCAGAGTGTTGCGGGAGGTGCGCGACCAGGTGGCTCCCCACCTGGCTACAGTCTTCAACAAATCGTTGGAGACGGGCCAGGTGCCTGGTGACTGGAGGGAGGCCAACGTGACCCCTATCTTTAAGAAAGGGGATCACGAAAGTCCAGGGAACTATCTTCCCTTAGTCTCACTTCAGTTGTAGGTATATTATCAGAGGGGATAATAGCGGATAGGATCGTTGACCATTTGGGTTCGTACAAGCTGCTTGGGGACTCCCAACATGGGTTTAGACGGCATAGGTCGTGTCTCACCCACTTGCTCGAGTTTTTCCACGTCATGTTGGGTGAGTATGATAAGAGTAGGGCGATTGATATACTTTATCTCGACTTTGAGAAAGCCTTTGATAATGTACCTCACCGCCGGCTAATGGCGAAAGTCTGCGTGCTGGGTATCGGTGGGGAAGTTGGTAGGTGGATTGTAAACTGGCTGAAGAATAGGCAGCAGAGGGTTTTAATTAAAGGGGTTAGTTCGGGTTGGGCCTCGGTCACTAGTGGGGTTCCTCAAGGTTCCGTTTTGGGGCCACTGTTGTTTATCATTTACATAAATGATATCGACGCTGGCATCGTCAGTCGGATCGCCAAATTCGCTGATGACACGAAGCTTGGGGCCAATGTTGGGACGCCCGAAGCGATCGAGCAACTGCGTGCGGACCTAGGTAGGATAGAAGAGTGGTCCGAAAAATGGCAAATGCCGTTTAACTTGGGTAAGTGCAAAGTGATGCACATTGGCTGCGCCAATCCCAAGTCGGACTACTCGATGTTGGGAAGTAATATCGAGGCCACTGATTTGGAAAAGGACAGTGCGTGGAGGTGGAAAAGAAAGCTCAGAAGCTGTTGGGTTATATCAGGAGGCAATTTCAGTTACGGAACAAGGAGATTGTGCTCTCTCTGTACAATTCCCTGGTTCGGCCGCACCTGCAGTATGCTGTGCAGTTCTGGTCGCCCACCCTCAGGAAATATATCGAGAGGCTGGAGCGAGTGCAGGCGAGGGCCACAAAGTTGATCCCTTCCGTTGACATATGGGCTACAATCGACGGTTACGCGCCCTGAACTTGTTTTCGCTGGAAACTCGGAGGCTGCGCGGTCAACTCATCGAGGTTTTCAAGTTCTTACGCGGGTTCAACGATGTCGATTTTAGAAGCATGTTTAGTTTAAATGATAACCCAACTCGCAATAATGGTTGGAAGTTGGATTTGAAACGGTTTAGGACTAGTGTGTGTGGGAATTACTTTACGTATAAGATCTGTGACACGTGGAACAGGTTACTTTCAGAAGTTGTGAACAGTTCCTCTGTGGATCAGTTCAAGAAAAGGTTAGACCAAATCTTGCACACTATTTGAGGGTGTAGAAAATTTTCCGTGGCACACGTTGCCATTGGTACCTCCTCGGTATGGGCCGCAAGGCCTTTTGAGGTACTTCTTTTCCTTGTAACTCCTTGTAACTCATATATTTTAATTAAAATTTAATTCTGTAATGGACTCCGAAAACAGGCACTACGGTTTTTAATGAAAGTGCAACTTGTTCTTTAACTCGAATAGCAATCGAATAAATTTGTTTGAAATTGTCTCTAAATTTAAAATTTAGAACGACTTAAAATGAGGTAAAATTGAAAGAAATTAGAAAAGTGGTGAATCTCTTTTACAGATGTAAAAATGCTCAACTGCTTCCAATCCGGATGCCATTTCTCACGGAAAAGTTTTAATTGCATTTCTCTCTGCGGTCGTATGATGGCAATTCGGTTCGAAATGAATGTTCCTTTCGCAGCAACATGCCTTCGCGTTGGCTATTCTTCGAGCTTTCTTCCAGGTATTTGACAAGATGAAAAGAATATAATAAAGCTTCAAGCAATCCACTTCCTCGAATCAAATTCTGAGCGAAGTAAAAGTGGGAGTTATTCGTAAAGTTCGGAAGGTATATTTTATATAAAGGATCTGATTTTTTTTAATATATAAAATGAAATGAAAACTGCGTATAGCTTTTTCTACCTGACACTGATTTAATGAGCCTCTACGACACTTAAACTGAACGCGAGGGACGATTTCCCACCCAACAAGTGAACAGATCCAACGTTGCTTAACCTTACTCATTTTTTTTATATAAAATGAAGTGAAAACTACAGATAGCGTTTTATACCTGATGCTTGTATAGTCATGATTTAATGAGGAGGAGATTGTAGACACTAATCCACCAGGGAATTACTCCGGGGGGTACGTTAGGCAGGAAACAAGACATGCTGGAACTCTCGTTTCTCCTGTGACTGTCCTCCTTAGCTGATCTTTTACCGTGTCTCATCTACCCTGAGAGCAGTCTAGCAGGCTCTCAAATACACACTTCTATTCCTCACTACACATACATACGTCGTACACATTGCACAATCTTTAAAAAATTTAAAAAAACATCGTTTCTAAGAGCCGCGGAGTCCACTGGGGAGGGGACCATAAATGCCCCGCTTCTGGCTCCCTCGTCTCCGGTACCGGGAAGGCAGACACAGGCAGCGGGGCTCGTTCTGTTACTTTCCATTCGCGGTGTCCTGGACCTTTGCCTGATTTACTTTCTATTAACTTCTGCGACATTCGTGGCCTTTCTTTAAATTTCCAGTCTGTTGAACAACACCTTTCCTCTACAGCTCACTGTCTCTTTCTCACTGAAACTCAGGTGTATGAGACGACTGACAGCAACACCTTTTCTGTACTCTTCTACTGTCTCGACATTCAATTTCATTCCAAAGGTGGATGTTACATATATGTATGCAACGACCTAACTTCCTTTCGTATTCCAGAACTTGAATCTTCCAAAGCTACACCCTCTGGCTACGGCTTACATGCCAATCTCAAACTAAGTACATCTGCACTGTTTGCCTTTTTCCTAATTTTACTGACTATCTAAAACTCTTTAACTACCTCACTTCCAAAGCGGAATACATTTTGTCCCACTCTCCTTTCGCTGAAATCTCCATTTTAGTGATCTCATTGTTCCCCACCACCATTGCCATTCCCCCCGTTTCACTCTGCCTGGAGTCGTACAAAATCTTGCCTATCAGACAAAAATGTGAAAACCTATCCAATTCTACTTATTCTCGCTCTTTCTGACATCTAGCCAAAAACCTCTCCAACAACTTTACTTCTTTTTAGACTCCTCTTTTCTATTCTGAAGATTCAGTTGCTGTCTCTTCTCTTGATAAAGCTGAACTTTTCGATCAAACTTTCGCCTCCAACTCAACCCTGCACGATTCCGGTGCTGTTCCTCCATCTCCTCCTCCCTCTGACTTAATTATGTTTGAAATTAGAATCCCTTCCAAAAATGTTTTTTTCTGCTCTATCTGGGCTCAACTCTAGGAAAGCGTAAGGTTTTGATGGGGCCCTTCCTGTTTTTCTCAAGAACGGTGCTTCTGTGATGACACCCTGCCAAGGCAAATTCTTTCGTCTTTGTCTTTCATCTGGTACTTTCCCTTCCGCCTGGAAATTCTTTTTCATTCAGCCTGTCCCAAAGAAGGGTGACCGCTCTCAACCCTCCAACTATTTTTCCAATTGTTTTGATTTCTTGCCTTTTTGAAGTTTTTGAACCTATCCTCAGTAGGTAGATTTTTAAACACCTCTTTACTCACAATCTTCTTTCAGATCGTCAGAATGGGTTTCGCCAGGGGACGCTCTACTGGCGATCTTCTTACATATCTCTCTGACTCCTGGTCCTTTCGGGATTTCGATGAAACTTCTGCTATTGCGCTAGACATATCAAAAGCTTTTGATAGAGTCTGGCACAAACCCCTAATATCCAAACTGCACTCCTTCGGTTTACATTCTTCTGTTTGTGCCTTCATGTCTGATTTTCTTTCTGCTCGATCTATAGTTGCGGTTGCAGATGGCCACTGTTCTTCTCCTTTCTTTATTTATCAATGAACCCTTAGGTCGCATTTCCTGTCCTATCCGCTCCTATGCTGATGATTCCACCTTTCACTTCTCCACCCGCTTCACAAAGCGTCCCTCTTAGCAGTCACTCCATGTTTCGCCTGAGACGGTTATGGCGCATCTGACCTCTGATCTTTCTATTATCTCTGATTGGGGCAGAGAAAACCTTGTGGCTTTCAATGTCTCAAAAACCCACTTCCTTGATCTGTCTACTCGTCACAATCTTCCACACGATTATCCCCTTATCTTCAACAATACACAACCCATTTCTTCCTCTTCTTTTAACATTCTTGGTGTTTCCTTTTCTCGTGATCTTTCCTGAAAAAATTACATATAATCTCTATCTAAAACGAAACCCGGAAATTTGTACGCCAACATTTGTACGACAGAAATTTATACGCCAGAACATTTATACGACTGGAAATTTATACGCCAAGCATTTGTACGACGGTAATTTATACGTTATACGCAAGAAATTCATGATCAATTAATAAAATTGAATTTGAAACTAGGTAAGTTAAAATACAAATTATCACAAATTATGAAATTACATATTACAATAATTAAATGCATAATTGAAACTAGATTTCAGCTTATCAATTTAAGAGAAAATGTAACTAGCGATATACAGAACGAATGTCATTTAAAAAATCGGAGAACAAATCTTGCGAGTTTTTTTCTCATTAATCTCCAGACCTAACCTAACCTAACCTAACGAATGTCATTTAAAAAATCGGAGAACAAATCTTGCGAGTTTTTTCTCATTAATCTCCAGACCTAACCTAACCTAACCTAACGAATGTCATTTAAAAAATCGGGGAACAAATCTTGCGAGTTTTTTCTCATTAATCTTCAGACCTAACCTAACCTAACCTAACCTAACCTAACCACCTGTACCTATTCAATAACCATTTACCTACCTGTTAATCCTTTAATGCGCTGTGACACATGATAAAATTAAAAATTCTTCAAACTGAAATTCTTTTCAAAATATTTAAATAATGTTAACTTTTATTTATTTTATTTTTTTTTGCACCTGTGCTTATGTTTATATAAAAAAAATGAAGTCACGGTTATTATCATGGGTAGATCGCATACTTAAGTCAAAAAAGTCCGGTAGAGCGCATACTTAAATTACCGTCGTACAAATGTCAGTCGTATAAATTTCCAGTCGTATAAATGTTCTGGCGTACAAATGCTAGCGTATAAATTTCCGTCGTACAAATGTTGACGTACAAATTTTCACACACGATCTAAAACAGCTTGTAAGAGGTTAGGGGTGCTGTACCTGCTCCGTGGTTTCTTCACCCCAACTCAGTTTTTGTATCTGTACAGGGTTCTTGTCCGCCCCTGTATGGAGAAGGTTTCTCATGTATGGGATGGCTCAACCTACATAGCTCTACTTGACCGGATGGAATCAAAAGCTTTTCGTCTCATCTCCCTGCCTCTTCCTGACTGTCTTAAATCTCTCTCTCTCTCTCTCTCTCTCTCTCTCTCTCTCTCTCTCTCTCTCTCTCTCTCTCTCTCTCTCTCTCTCCCGCAGGGGGTATAAAGGTTATACACATTCCTTCTGGGTGTTGTAAACTTTATACTTGGGGTGTGACACTGTGACAGCCCTCCGGTCCCGAGTCGTTGGATTCTAGAGAAATTGGCTGCCAGTTCCTTTAGGTTTTCTTTCTCTTTCGGGAGGGCGGGTGAAGTCTGTTGTATAATCCTGTCCCGTGAGTTACTAGGACCCCATCCCATCACTACTCTGTCCTTTTAGCTTAGGTTAAGGATGCTCTCCTCTGACTGCAAAAAAAAAATTTCTTTTAGTATTAAGTCTTTTTCTCTTCTTTTACTATTAGGACCCTACTGCTACCTCGTGCGTGGGAAGAGAGGCTTTGGGACCTCTATAAATAACACCACTTAACGCTCGTAGGTCGTGAGAGACTAGGATGGAGGGGTCCCAGGCGTAGGGGCGCGATGAATGGACTGTGGCTAGTGCCCCGTTAAGCCCATTACTAACGCGTAATGCCGTAATGGCCTGACCAGCCCCCTGCGACCGTTCTTTGGTGACCAATTGATGGAGCTTGGCTGTACTGCTCTTAGGTGAGAGAGCTTTACTGCCCAGCTGGCTGCCAGGCCAGCGTAAACGCTCGGGCGTAGCCTCTGGGTCTGGTGGGATATCCCTTGGACACTGGATTCTAAGAATCTGGCCGCTTGTGAGTGACTAGTAAGACTTAATAAGGGGCTGCATCTCGCTGTCGCTCCTGGCGGGAAATCCGTGACGCCTGCATCGCGAGTGTTTGTCAGTCGGTAGCTGCGACACGTTTGAGACTGTCCTGCCCTGGGGAGACACTCGGTCGGTGCGGCAGCAGCGAGAGGTGTAGTCTTCTGGATGGGATGAACGTCACTTGCAAATAGGCGGATGCGTCTACGCGCGGGAAGAACTCACCACCCCCTCCTTTTTTGTATACTGGTCAGAACGTTTTTGATAGTTTTCACTGCTAGAACGCTTTATCTTATTCAGTGTATTCAGAGTTCGAAAAAAAAGTTACAATGACTGGACCGCAGAAACTGAAGGCTGAATGTACGAGGTGTGGAGTAAACCAGTGGGTGACGACCTTCAAAGAAGCCTGCTTCGAGAAGATCAACCACTCCATCATGTGCCGCTTTTGTGAACTCATGCAGTTTTACGAGAAGCTAGAGGAGAGGGTCCGGCGGCTCGAGTCGTCCAGATCGGCTGTTGGAGGTGCGGCGGTCACTGACGCGGCTGCGCCCTCCACCTCGGAGCTCATTGATAGGATAGCTGCCCTGGAAAGGCGGTTCAGCGATGGACTGGACAGAGCTCGGGACCGCGGAGAAAGGGTAGAGGTGCAACCGGGGGCCAGGGTACAAAATCAGTGTGAAGAATCGCCAGCGACGCACGTGGAATGCACGGAACCGCGGCGCAAGGTGGAGGGCAGGGAGAGCACAAAGAAGAGGCCGATAGAGAAAGGTGGGAAGGGGCCGATAAAGAAAAAGGGTGGGAAGGGGCCTACTGATGGCCCAAAGAAACCGAAGGATGTAGCTGCCAGTCGGGGTGGGCAGGGTGTTGTAAGTGCGTCTAAGGGTGGCGACGGGTATCGAAAGGTCTCGGGCAAGAAGGCTGCGAAGCCGAAGCCTGAGACCCCGGTTGCTCCTGTCAGGACCTCCAACCGCTTTAGTCTCCTGTGCTCGAAGGAGGAAGACACCGTTTTGATTGGGGACTCGCAGATCAGGGGCCAGGAGAAGTACTTTGCTTCTGCAAACCGGGACGGGAGGAAGGTAAGGTGCTTACCTGGACTGGGAACGGCGCACTTAAAGAAGGAGGTAGAGAAAGTGCGCGTGGCTAGTCGGAGGACTGTGATCGTTGTCTACGCTGGTGGCAACGACCTGTTCCTCAAAGGCGGTAGGGTAAGTTCGACGGAAGGGATCATCACCGAGATCATGTCTCTTGCGGATAATCTAAAACTGAAGACAGATAGGGGAATGTTGATAGGTATTTTACCGCGGATGAATGCCAGTGACCACGCGCTTAGTAAAGTCATTGGCATCAACGAGAGGGTGCAAGACTTGTGCGTCCCGCTGAGCGTGAGGTTTATTGACCCGTTCGACGCATTTTCGGGTAGGTGGGACCTTTACCAGAGGGATGGTGTCCACCTCAATGACAAGGGCAAAGGTATGCTAGGCGCGCTGCTCGACCGGCACCTATACAGAATGGTGAGGTCGAGCCCGGGGAGAGATGACAGGCCCCCACCGGGGAGAGATGATATTGAGCTGGTGGCGGACGTACCTTCAACTAAAGGGTGCGTCCAGGTACAGGTGGGTGACCCTCCTTCCCCGTTGGAGGGGGCTGAGGCTCCTGCGGAAGTTGCCCCCTCGTTGTTGAGGGGCTCTTCGACTCCCGACAGCCTTGGCTGTTCGGGAAACGGGTCGGGCTAGGGGACGGTCAGAATAGGGAAGGCTCCCTCCGTGCAGTGCTTTTTAATGCTAAGTCGATTAGGAATAAGTTTTGCGAGATACGGGCACTCTTAGCATCAGAATACCAAGATATCGTTCCTATCACCGAGTCCTGGATTCATACTGATCGTAGGGACTACGTTCGGGAGTTCGAGATTCCCGGGTATAGAATGTTTCACAAAGACCGCACCCGTGCGGAGGGGTGAGGGGTACTAATATACGTGAGGGACACGTTGAGTCCGGTTGACTGCCAGTTCCGATCGGAACGGGAGCTGCTTGGCGTCGATCTGAACGTGGGAGGGATGCACTACAGGTTAATCTTGGTGTACAGACCTCCGCATCTCCTCCTCGAGGAGGATACAGCCCTGTACACCGAATTCCGTAGCATGCTAGGGGACAGGGTGTGTGTGTAGTTTTAGAGACTTCAACTGTCGCGGCATAAAGTGGGAAGACAGGACTGCTGATGCCGAAGGGAGGAGACTAGTTGACATTGCTGATGAGAACTTCCTCACTCAGTGGGTCAATGAGTCTACACGAGGCGAAAGCGATCTAGACTTGGTATTCACGACCGAAGACAACCTCGTCACTGGCCTTACCGTTGACAAATCGTTGGGCGGGAGTGATCACGGTCTGATTAGGTTCTATGTCTGCGTCCTTCGGGTGAAGCGCAGTGACTCTAGAGGCAGTAAGCGCGATCTACGGCGGGCGGACTTTGTTGGCCTCCGGGATAGCGTAGGTGAGATGGGGATAGAGGTCGGTGGCGATGTTGAGGAAGTATGGAGTGTATTCCGGGACGAGTTTATGGTGCTGCAGTCTGCTGCCATACCCTCAAAACCGGTCACCCTTGCCTCAACGCAGCCTAAGTGGTTCAGTCGTGACATCGCTTCGGATATCCGAAATAGGAAAGTAGCGTATAGGAGGGCGAAGGCCAATCGTTCCCATGAGAACACTGAAGCGTATGTCCGCCCGTGTAAGGAAGTGAAGACGAAGGTTAGGCTAGCGAAACGTAACGAAGAACTACGGGTGGCGAGCCTCTGCAAGGGGAAACCTAAGGAGTTCTTCAGTTATGTTAATAGTAGAAAGCCAATTAGAAGCATGATAGGCCCATTAAAGGACCCCAGCGGCGTTCTGCGGACCTCCGACGCGGACATCGCTAATGTGCTTAATGAGTACTTTGCGGGAGTGTTCACCAGGGAGGACACCCACGTCACCCCCGAGCCAGGCGTGAGGCGCGAAGGTGCTGACCTGGATAGTGTTTGGTGTATCGCGACAGTCGTTGTCGATAGAATAGACAAACTGAGCTCGTTTAAGGCTCCTGGGTCAGACCAGTTCCTCCCCAGAGTGTTGCGGGAGGTTCGCGACCAGGTGACTCCCCACCTGGCTACAGTCTTCAACAAATCGTTGGAGATGGGCCAGGTGCCTGGTGACTAGAGGGAAGCCAACGTGACCCCTATCTTTAAGAAAGGGGATCACGAAAGTCCAGGGAACTATCGTCCCATTAGTCTCAATTCGGTGGAAGATAAATTATTAGAGGGGATAATAGCGGATAGAATCGTTGACCATTTGGATTCCTACAAGCTGCTTTGGGACTCCCAACATGGGTTTAGACTTCATAGGTCGTGTCTCACCAACTTGCCCCAGTTTTTCCACTTTTCACTTTCACTTTTCACTTTCCACTTTCCACTTTCCTTTCAGAAAGTCTTTGATAATGTACCTCACCGCGGGCTAATGGCCAAAGTGCGCGCGCTGGGTATTGGTGGGGAAGTAGTAGGTGGATTGAAAACTGGCTGAAGAATAGGCGGCAGAGGGTTGTAATTAAAGGGGCTAGTTCGGGTTGGGCCTCGGTCAGTAGCGGGGTTCGTCAGGGTTCCGTTTTGGGGCCACTGTTGTTTATCATTAACATAAATGATATCGACGCTGGCATCGTCAGTAGGATCGCCAAATTCGCTGATGACACCAAGCTTGGGGCCAATGTTGGGACGCCAAAGGCGATCGAGCAACCTCGTGCGGACCTACGTAGGATAGCAGAGTGGTCCGAAAAATAACAAATGCCGTCGGACTACTCGATGTTGGGGAGTAATATCGAGGCCACTGATTTGGAAAAGGACTTGGGTGTGCTAATTAGCAGCGACCTTAAGTTTACGAAACAGTGCGTAGAGGTGGAAAAGAAAGCCCAGAAGTTGTTGGGTTATATCAGGAGGCAATTTCGATTTTGGAGTATGCTGTGCTGTGCAGTTCTGGTCGCCCATCCTCAGGAAAGATATTGAGAGGCTGGAGCGAGTGCAGGCGAGGGCCACAAAGTTAATCCCTTCCGTTAGGCATATGGGCTACAATCGACGGTTACGCGCCCTGAACTTATTTTCGCTGGAAACTCGGAGGCTGCGCAGTCAACTCATCAAGGTTTTCAAGCTCTCACGCGGGTTCAACGATGTCGATTTTAGAAGCATGTTTAGTTTAAATGATAACCCAACTCGCAACAATGGTTGGAAGTTGGATTTGAAACGGTTTAGGACTTGTGTGTTTGTGGGAATTACTTTACGTATAAGATCTGTGACAGGTGGAACAGTCTACCTTCAGAAGTTGTGAACAGTTCTTCTGTGGATCTGTTGAAGAAAAGGTTAGACCAAATCTTGCACACTATTTGAGGGTGATACAATTTTTCCGTGGCACCCGTTGCCATTGGTACCTCCTCGGTATGGGCCGCAAGGCCTTTTTGAGGTACTACTTTTCCTTGTAACTCCCTATAACTCTCTCTCTCTCTCTAGATTGAAAACTGGCTGAAGAATAGGCGGCAGCGGATTGTGATTAAAGGGGCTAGTTCGGGTTGGACCTCGGTCAGTAGCGGGGTTCCTCAGGGTTCCGTTTTGGGACCACTGTTGTTTATCATTTACATTAATGATATCGACGGTGGCATCGTCAGTAGGATCGCCAAATTCGCTGATGACACCAAGCTTTGGGGCCAATGTTGGGAGGCCAGAGGCGATCGAGGAACTGCGTGCGGACTTACGTAGGATAGGAGAATGGTCCGAAAAATGGCAAATGCAGTTTAACATGGGTAAATGCAAGGTGATGCACATTGTCTCCGCCAATCCCAAGTTGGACTACTCGATGTTGGGGAGTAATATCGAGGCCTCTGATTTGGAAAAGGACTTGGGTGTGCTAATTAGCACCGACCATAAGTTTACCAAACACTGCTTAGAGGTGGAAAGGAACCCCAGAAGTTGTGTTATATCAGGAGGCAATTTCGATTTCGGAACATGGAGAGTGTGCTCTCTCTGTACAATTCTCTGGTTCGGCCGCACCTGGAGTCTGCTGTGCAGTTCTGGTTGCCCACCCTCAGGAAAGATTTTGAGAGGCTGGACCGAGTCCAGGCGAGGGCCACGAAGTTAATCCCTTCCGTTAGGCATATGGGCTACAATCGACGCTTAGCCGCCCTGAATTTTTTTTCGCTAGAAACTCGGAGGCTGCGCGGTCAACTCATCGAGGTTTTCAAGTTCTTACGCGGGTTCAACAATGTCGATTTTAGAAGTATGTTTAGTTTAAATGATAACCCAACTCAGAACAATGGTTGGAAGTTGGATTTGAAACGGTTTAGGACTACTGTGTGTGGGAATTACTTTACGTATAAGACCTGTGACAGGTGGAACAGGCTACCTTCAGAAGTTGTGAACAGTTCTTCTGTGGATCTGTTCAAGAAAAGGTTAGACCGAATCTTATACACTATTTGAATGTGTATGAATTTTTCCCTGGCACCCGTTGCCATTAGTACCTCCTCGGTATGGCCTGCAAGGCCTTTTGAGGTACTACTTTTCCTTGTAACTCCTTCGCTCTCTCTCTCTCTCTCTCTCTCTCTCTCTCGGGCCAGACCAGTTCTTCCCCAGAGTGTTGCTGGAGGTGCGCGACCAGGTGGCTCCCCCACCTGTCTACAATCTTCAACAAATCGTTGGAGACGTGCCAGGTGCCTGATGACTGGAAGGAAGCGAACGTGACCCCTATCTTTAAGAAGGGGGATCACGAAAGTCCAGGGAACTATTGTCCCATTAGTCTCACTTCGGTTGTAGGTAAATTATTAGAGGGGATAATAACGGATAGGATCGTTGACCATTTGGATTCCTCCAAGCTGTTTAAGGACTCCCAACATGGGTTTAGACGGCATAGGTCGTGTCTCACCAAGTTGCTCGAGTTTTTCCGTCATGTTGAGTGACTATGATAAGAGTAGGGCGATTGATATACTTTATCTCGACTTTCAGAAAGCCTTTGATAAGGTACCTCACCACCGGCTAATGGCCAAAGTGCGCGCGCTGGGTATCGATGGAAGAGTAGGTAGGTGGATTGAAAACTGGCTGAAGAATAGGCGGCAGAGGGTTGAAATTAAAGGAGCTAGTTGGGGTTGGGCCTCTGTCAGTAGCGGGGTTCCTCAGGGTTCCGTTTTGGGGCCACTGTTTTTATCATTTACATAAATGATATCGACGCTGGCATCGTCAGACAGATCGCCAAATTCGCTGATGACACGAAGCTTATGTCGGGAAGCCCGAGGCGATCGAGTAACTGCGTGCAGACCTACGTAAAATAGGAGAGTGGTCCGAAAAATGACAAATACCGTTTAACTTGGGTAAATGCAAGGTGATGCACATTGGCTATGCCAATCCCAAGTCGGACTACTCCATGTTGTGGAGTAATATCGAGGCGAGTGATTTGGAAAAGGACTTGGGTGTGCTAATTAGCAGCGACTTTAAATTTACCAAGCAGTACGTAGAGGTGGAAAAGAAAGCCCAGAAGCTATTGGGTTACATCAGGAGGCAATTTCAATTTCGGAACAAGGAGATTGTGCTCTCTCTGTACAATTCTCTGGTTCGGCCGCACCTGGAGTCTGCTGTGCAGTTCTGGTTGCCCACCCTCAGGAAAGATATTGAGAGGCTAGAGCGATTGCAGGCGAGGGCCACGAAGTTAATCCCTTCCGTTAGGCATATAGGCTAGAATCGACGGTTACGCGCCCTGAACTTGTTTTCACTGGAAACTCGGAGGCTGCGCGGTCAACTGATCGAGGTTTTCAAGCTCTCACGCGGGTTCAACGATGTCGATTTTAGAAGCATGTTTAGTTTAAATGATAACCTAACTCGCAACAATGGTTGGAAGTTGGATTTGAAACGGTTTAGGACTAGTGTGTGTGTGTGGGAATTACTTTACGTATAAGATCTGTGACACTGGAACTGGCTACCTTTAGAAGTTGTGAACAGTTCCTCTGTGGATCGGTTCAAGAGGAGGTTCGACCGAATCTTGCACACTATTTGAGGGTGTAGGAAATTTTTCATGGCACCCGTTACCATTGGTACCTCCTCGGTATGGGCCGCAAAGCCTTTTGAGGTACTTATTTTCCTTGTAACTCCTTGTAAATTATTTTCGCTGTTTAAAACCTCCTACGCATGGCACAATTTTTAACTTTTTTACCTATATTGAAGAATATTCCATTTATACGAGACTTACTCTACATTCAGGTTTCTTGATGACATAAATCTTTATTAACGTATAATATTTTATTTAATAATGTACAGTATTAGGAAAATTAATTAAGTTCAACAATATATTCAGAAGAAAAAATTAGAGGCATAATAAATGTGCTAAAATTCAATTCACTTTTTCATTGTTCCTTATCACATCAAAAGGGAAGAAATTTTCAATATCATTAAGAAATTTTATCTCGTATGTTTCGTACTCATTCCATTGGGCTTTCCATTCAAACTTGGGCAGTTTTTGCCTTGATTCTAATGAGTTTAAGATAAACTTTTGACGGTTGTCATATCCTATTCTTTCCTGACATGCCTTTGTTACGAGGTTCACTGCCCTTTCCACACTTTGACTGTGGCATGGAAAAGAAGCTATCTCCAGTGGTTTACATCGAGCCTGTAGTAGCTCATCTTCGCTAAAATTGTTTGCCAATCGATCATCTCGGTGTAGTCAGTAGATTGGAAATTGAGGGTCTTTTAAGATGACTTTCAACCAGTTTTATGGCTCCACCAATTTTTCCTGTATTTACAGGAGTACCATCACATTGTAAAGCTTTGATAGTATCTGTGCTGTTCGAGTCTGTAATAATAGTTATCAACTCTTCTGCTATGCAGCAAGCAGTTCCATTATCTGGTGTGACATGGTCTACATAGATGCTACCAGGTTCTTTCACAATAACATAGTGTTCTTCTTTTATCTTTCCACTTTTGGTTAATGTGTTATCTTTCCTTCCATCAAATCCAAGGCACTCCATCTTCAGATTTTCGGATTTAGACCTAACAGTATTTGTTTCACCCATGCGATTTCTTTCTCTTTCTAATTTCTTTCTGTCAAGCATGTTGGTGTGGTTAAGGATCCCCATATCTTTTAAAGCTGCATTGATTATTGCAGCTGCAGCTCTACAACTTACACGATAACGATCTGCTGTTAATGCTAGGTTTTTATAGGAGTGCCTGTTCTGAATATTCTGTCAATTCTAAGTCGGCCTCATAATACATCCTGACTCTCTGAATCTACATCCATGTCTTTTTCGGTATTTTCTATAAATTCCGATGGCAAAACATTGGTGGCTTCAGTCATTTCTTCTTGTGCTTTTAGTCGACGGTTTTGTGCTTCTTGGGCTCTTGCTAAAGATTTCTTCTTTGTTGAACTAGCTCTGCGATCAATTGGTCCCAACTGATTTTTTCTTTGTTTTTGACCCACAAAAGACTCCCATTCTGCCATTGGTATTTTATCCTTACACCTGCAAGATTTCCTATCAGTTCCCTTATCATAGTATTCACAAGAAGATATGTCAAACATTTCATCGTACTGACCTACTTTTAAGGCAAAACTTTCATTTCTTCGATGTAAAGGCACCTTGTTCAATTTTGAGGCTTCTTCTATTAGTCGACTGACTTTAAGATAGATACCTTTGGTGTTAATCGTAGGTAAAGAAAATTTCATCCAAATGTCTTCAATATCTTTTACAACAACCCTGTAACAATCATTAGCAGTTGCTGATCATTTTGATTTAGCTTCTTCACGACGGCGCACAAAAAGGTAGTGTCTCACAACATCTGCTTTTGAAGGAGTCATGGCTGCTGGGAATTCCGTAGGATATCCAAAGGCTACATTTGAGGACTTGCTTCTAGTAGTCGTAGGTTATATTCAGAAGTAAAATCAAATTATATGTAATTTATAATTTATGATAATTCAAATTATAATTAAAGCAAATGCATATCATTTCTATTTATCTGAAAAATTATTTCTATTTATCTGAAACATAAAAATATCAAGCATTAAACAAACAACTTATCATGTAACATACAACAACATTAAACATATGCAAATATGAAGGTAAAAAAGGGAGGAGGGGCATGTGATAGGGGTAGTAGGGTAGCACATGCTTGATTTTTTAATATTTTGTTAAAGTGATAAAAAAAACCTTCTCACATAGTGTACTTTTTAAGAAATAACATTTTTCCCATTCAAATATATGCAAATATGAGGGTAAAAAAAGGGGGGGTATGTGCTAGGGGTACCAGGGGTAGTACATGCTTGACATTTTAATATTTTGTTAAGATGATAAAATGAAACTTTTCACATAGTGTACTTTTAAAGAAATAAAAAAATTTCCCATTTTCGACCCGGCCTAATATATATATATATATATATATATATATATATATATATATATATATATATATATATATATATATATATATATATATATGGATGAAATGGTACCCGACCCGATCGGGTAATGTATTACCCAGCATACCCGACCTGATCGGGTAATTACTCAAAAATCGGGTAGTAAAAACCTACGTACACGGGACTTTCTTCGCGACTCAAAGCAGTCGTGAAAAGCCGTCGAAAGTCGTGAAAATACTTCACATACTACACATCCATTTCTTGTCTATAATTTTTTTATTTATAAAACAAATGGCGTAAAATTGTGAAAAATTACCTGTATTTGCATTTTGTAGTGTGTAACATTCAGTATAATGCTTGAGTTTTTGTGTGTGCGTAGTAGAATAAAGTATTATGTTCCAAAAATGGCTGTTGTTTTAATTTAAATTTAATTTTAATGATAATGTTGCAAGACCCGATCGGGTACCCGAACCCGATTACCCGGTAAAATAGCTACCCGTTTCATCCCTAATATATATATATATATATATATATATATATATATATATATATGAAAATGAAAATGAAAATGAAAAGTTTTTTGGCAGACTATAGTCCATATGACAAATATTATTAATACAATGACAGTTCATATACTAAGGATAGAAATATATACAATTGATTAGAAATAATACTGCAATGTCGAAGTTTAGTGGAGCTACAGACAGACGTTTTCGTACCAAGAAGTCCATGGTAGGACTCATGGATAGCTTGGATAATCGGGTTGGTTGATTTTTTAATTCTTTGCATTAGACTGTGTTGAGAACGTCTTGTTACCTCCGGGAAGCTCGGGACATTGCGGGTAGCAAACATTTGCGGAGCTGAGTATCTCAGGGGTAATTTATGTAAGAGTCTAAAAGACCTGTTGTACATCAAATTTAGGGTTCTGCCAGAACCTTCTTTATAATTCACCCACAGTTGCTGTCCGTATATATTACTGCAGAAAGTACGAAAGAGAGTGTCTTTCGCTTCACTTGTCCAGAATCGAAAGTTCCTTATGGTCATATTCGCTTTAGCACACAGGCTTCGAGATTGTTTTCTTATATCCGAGTCATCACTCAAGGAGCTGGTAATAGTTTGACCCAAATACTTAAACTCTTGTACTTCCTCAATTACTTCACCATTCATTTTAAACCTTATATCAGCTGGCTGATTACAGCTTTTAGAATGAAATTGCGTAACCTTAGTTTTTGTAACATTAAAAAGATATATACACACACACACACACACATATATATATATATATATATATACAGTGACGTGCACAGACTTTCAGAAGGGCAGGGGCTCAGTTGAAAAAAGGGCACTCCCCTAACATTTTTAAAAATGAAATCCGCAATGCCATATAGGCTATATATATGTATACAGTATACACACACAAAGAAAAATTTTAAAATTGTATGTGGTAAATATTCTTAAATTCCATTAAATTCAATGCATTATTTTTGTATGTAAAGCTGATTAAAGAAAATAAATGAAAATTTGTTGTAAAAAGGCATGTTTTTATTGCAAGATTTTCAAAAGATATGAAGATATTGAAATATTGGAGTGTATTTACAATTATTATTCAATTTTACTTATATTGACTTTTAGCTTGCTCATCATATAAATTACAGTATTCTGCTGTATATACATTTAAATATGGAATAATATGAAACTATAAATTAAAGATTTATAGAAATATACTGTGGGCTATTTAATATGATGGCCACAGCTCTTAAGTAGCAATAGAAAAATATTGATTCTTATCATGAAAATACAAAAGCAAAAATTATATTCTTAATCATCTACAATGAAATGCATACTGAAGAATAAGGAAGCCAACATGTTTAATAAATCATAATAGCAGTCTCCTGTTGGCCATGCGCTTGAAAATGTTTATCACTTCTTCATTATCAACAGGGATGTCTTTCTCAATGCTAAGCAGCATGAGATCGGAGAGTCTTTCTTCTCCACACAGGCTCCGCAGTTTATGCTTAACTAACTTGAGCTTGGAAAAGGAGCGCTCCACATTGCTGTTGTTACTGGAAGTGTTGCATAAATTTTAAGCAACTCATACATAATTGGGAAGACAAAATGGGCATCGTTTTCCTTGAAGCAATTGAGGGTGGATCTCAGATCATTTTTTGGCAGTTAGTAGGCTGAGTGAAATATCCTCAATTCTGTCAAAAGTTTGTCTTCCTCTTCTTCAAAGCCATAGAACTTGCAGAGAGTATTTAGACCTTGAACTTTACTACTTGTTGCCAATTCTCCACCTGTCTTCCAGTTTAGTGGCACAATTAGGCTATGGAGCGACTTTAGGATTTTTCCTGTCTTATCTTCATCCTTTCCTTTAAGGAACTAAATAAACTAAATAAAAATATAACTAATTAATTCAAATTTATGTCGAATCAATATATTTATGAATTTTGACTAAAAGGGCACTTTTGATATGAAGAAGAAAAAGGGCAGGGGCTCAAGCACCCCAAGCTTATATATATATATAACTGTAAAAATGAAATAGCTACACCTTTATACTGGATATGGAGAAGATCCCTAGACACTGGGGAAATACCGAGCATCTTGAAAAGGGCAAACATTGTCCCTATATATAAAGGAGGGGATAGATCTCAAGCAAAGAACTATAGACCAGTGTCATTGACGTCCCACCTCACCAAAGCATTTGAAAGAATAGTTAGAGAGAAAATTTACGATTTCTTGGAGACACTGGAAAGATTCAACGAAAATCAGCACGGATTCCGATCAGGTAGATAATGCCTATCACAACTAGTAGAACAATACGACAATATCCTAGATGCACTGGAAGGCAATGACAACTACGATGTCATATACACAGATTTTCCTAAAGCTTTCGACAAATGTGGTCACGGTATAATAGCACATAAAAGGAAATATATGGGAATAACAGGCAAAGTGGGAAAATGGATCTACAACTTCCTCAGCGAACGTCTATAGGTCGTCAAAATTCAAGGTATATCATCATCAGAATCGGAAGTACGCAGCCCAATATCACAAGGGACAGTACTGGCCACACTCCTGTTCATTATCATGCTAACAGACATAGACAGCGGAGTAAACAGCAATAGTATAGTAACATCCTTTGCAGACGATACAAAGATCAGCAGAAAAATCAGCGATGTAAATGAAGTAGAGGCCTTGCAGAGGGACACGAACAAAATATATAAATGGTCAGAAGACAACAACATGACATTTAACACCGAGAAAGTTCAGCTCCTGAGATATGGTAGAAAAGAGGAACTTAAACAGACTGCATATTATGCTCCAGATAGACAGGAAATTCAGAGAAGCACGAAAGCGATCGATCTGCGGGTAATAATGACCAATAATGCGAAATTCAAAACACAAAATGAGATAGCGAAAAATAAAACAAAAGGAGTCGCGGGACAGGTATTAAGAACGTTCAAAAGAAGGGACAAGGACAGTAATGATTCTTCTGCTAAAAACACTGATTATACCAAAACTTGAATACTGCTCAGTTTTAAAAAGGAAGAAACTAATAAACTAGAAGAAACGCAGAGACATTTCATAGCCAAGATTGATGGCTGCAAAGAACTCAACTACTGGGAAAGACTACGTAAACTAAATTTGTACTCCCTGGAAAGAAGAAGAAAAGAGGTATACCATAATCTACATATGAAAAATGATCGAAAAACTGGTATCAAACCTAAAACTAAACCCAATTACCGTTCAAACAATACTGGAAAATAGGAAAGGCAGAATGTGTAGTGTTCCCAAATTAAAGGCCCGACAAGGGATCTCCTCAACACTGAAGGAAAATAGCTTGGTTGTCAGGGGGCCAAGACTTTTTAACCAGCTCCCAAAGGACCTCAGAAAGGTTACAGGGGTCAAAGTTGACGTCTTCAAGAGAAGACTAGATGCCCGGCTCAGGACTGTACCAGTTGAGCCGGGTGTACCTGGCTATGTACGGTGGAGAACGCAAGAAAGCAACTCACTCCTCCACCAAGAGGCGGGGCCACCAGCTTGACCTGCGTGTGAAGAGAGACCAACGCACGGAACAGCAACAAGGTTAACAAGGTATATATATATATATATATATATTAAAATTATTCTCTACCTGACCATGGAAATCATAGTAATTAGTTATCACCATCTTAACCTCATAAATTCCGTGAGATTCTACATGCACATTCGGACATGATCTAAAACCTTGTTTGTACTTCCTTGCTATTATATTTTATTCCCCAAATGCACATATGTAAATTATTAGGTATTATTGTAGATTTAGTACTAATTTCACTCACTTTTGTGCCAGGGCCGTAAGCCCTTCATTACTGTGTCCTTCTGACTTGTTTGCCTTATTTCTCCCTATAATGACTTATACATCTAAATTAAGTAACTTCAAAGCATTAATTATGAATAACGTATAATAACGGCACCTCACTACCTGACGTTATTATTTCTAGCATAAAGGTAGCTTAAATTAATTGTAATAAACTCTGTAAATATATGCATTCCATATTTTCATCCATTCAATACTAAATCTTCATACTGCTAAAATAGTATTCAATGTATGGTAACCTTCCCATAATTTATACTACAGTATATACAGTAAGTCAGGATCTTTTCGGTTTGAAGCACTGTGAAAAAACAAAAGAAAATAATATGTGTAGGTAGAAAATGTCCATATTTGTTAAGAAAAGTACATTCTTCACTGGACAAATAGATTATTTGAATGTAATATTTGCTATAAATTATATTTTACCTAGAATACAACCTAACCTAACTTTCTTACGTGTACCAGGTTTGTGCCGAGACAATTCAAGAGCACTTGGAATGTATTGAAAAGACCAGGGACGTGTTTAATTAAGACTTGAAACTACTCGGTGCAATATTTGTACTGATCAGCTCTAAAAATTTGAATTTTCATTTTCAAATTTTCAAAATTTTAATATTCAATGTAACAAAAATTATCACATCTAAAGACTGATAAAAAAATATTACAGTTCTTTAATGGTTATGCCCTTTATTACAATTGTAAATAACACAAAATGTACTTTCAGAAAAAATCAACAAAAATAATTTACAACTTATTTCCCTTCCTAAAAAAAAAAGAAAATATATATATATAAAACAAGATTTATTTATGAAAACTCATCGGAGTCTCAACTTATTTGACATCTTGTCCTGAAGTTTAAAAAATTTAGCAGCTAAACAACCGAGTAGAAAATTATATTGACACTTGTATTTCTAAAGCAAATGGGTAGTTGTCTGAGGACAGGTATCCAAGAACGAATCTACAAAAAATATTACTCAACATGGATTCCCCTCTGCAATTTTACAGATATAGGGTGAGTCACGACGAAATGTTAAAAATTCGGGAGCTTATAGCCGAAGTAATTCCCAGTCAAAAACTTCATATGAACATAGGTCCGATTCTTAACGGTTATGGAGCTATGGATGTTTGAATTTCAAGCATGCGCATGCGTGGCTTTGAACTGAAATGACAATTACTTACCGAACCGAACTAACTACGCAATAGAGTGTTGTGTTTCGCAGCATGCAGTTGATGTTTTGTGCGTTCAGTATGCCTTTTACGTTTTCAAATGCCGAATATGCCGATATGGTGAATGTTTACGGATTTTGCGATGGAAATACTGCTGCTGCTGTCGCTGAATACCAGCGACGTTTTCCAAATCGAAGCATTCCGGATCGACCACTGTTTAGCAACGATTTCCGGAGATTGCGAGAGAGCGGTTCATTTCCTAGCGTTACTGTTTTATCTGAGCGTCGGGTACAACAAGATGTGACTGAACAAAAAAACATTATTCAGATGGTACAGCGGAGTCCTCATGTTAGTACGCGAAGGATTTCCACACGTCTTAGAGTTCCTCAAACGATATTATGTAGATTGTAGAACGTTACACGAAGAAGGCATGTACTGTATCCATACCACGTACAGCGCGTTCAGCACCTCCATCCTGGGGATCGTGCCCAACGGCTGGAATTTTGTAATTGGCTCAATGCCGATCGACAATTGCATCGCTACATCTTGTTCTGTGATGAGGCTCAATTTACCCGCGACGGTGTCAACAACATTCGCAATTCACATGTGTGGTCATAAATGAATCCTCATGCCATTGTGGAAAGTAATTTAGGTGGTCTTACAGTGAAATTTATCTACGATTTCTGCAAGACGAACTGCCGCCACTGTTAGAAGATGTACTTTTGGCAACAGGATTGCGTATTTACTTCCAACAAGACGGAGTTCCTCCCCATTTTAGCCGTGCAGTGAGAACGCATCTCGATGATTGCTTCCCTGGTCGATGGATCTGTTGTGGTAGTGCACAAAATTGGCCACCCAGGTCTTCGGACCTATCCCCTCTAGATTTTTATCTGTGGGGGCGCATAAAAGAGCTGGTGTACCAGAGAAAAGTGGAAACACGAGATGCATTGCTCCGTCGCATTTTGGATGCTGCAGCCCTCACCCTGTATAAATGAGTTAATAAATTTCTCCAAAGGAATTTTCTCTACTGTGTCACGTTCAGTGCTTAGTATAGCCAAGTCCGAAGTTCTTTCAGTTGACATTGTGTTTCTTAGGTAAGTTTTCAATCTTCGCAAGACACTAAAAGAATGCTCAGCACTTGATATTCCAACAGGCAAAGTCACAAATAGTCTGAAAAGCAATTCAGTGTTTGGAAAGATGTCCGAAATTTTTTTCTCTATTAAATATTCCAAGTAACCCAAAACTCCACGATCAAGACAGGTATCACCTTGAGAGAAGTAAAGGTCTTGAAATTATACTAATTCATCATTCAAAGCCGGAGATAGGAAGTCAAATTTATCACAAAGATTTTGAGAAGTTCTTTTCATTTCTTCATCTTGCATCATTCTGAAGTGACATGGACTGAGAAAACCAAAACAGTCAGTAACTTCTTTTAATCCCAGTATCCCTTCACTCAGTTCATTTGTCATTCCATCAATGGTTTGAAAGACGACTTCGATCTTGAACCGAGTAGCAGGGTCTTCGATGGGCTCATCCTCAACCATCTCACCAGGTATTCTTTTCTTTCTTCTCATTTTTCGTTCAGAAAGAAGCATTTCACTGGACTCCATGTCTGATTGCAACCATTTAGTAGCTGCAGATTTTTTTCATATCTTCAAATGATGAATCAGATTTCAATGCTTGCAATTTCTGGTTAGCTCTTTCCATGAATGAAACCACTTGAAACAGATCACTTTCTTTTTTCTGAAGAAGTCTAGATGTGACATCAGTGATTTGTAACACTTTATTCCAAAATAACAGTGAGACAAAAAATTCAAAATTCAAGTTCTGAAGAAGTGAGGTAGCTGATGAGACTTCCAAGTTGTCGTGTTTCAACTCAACCAAATCTTCTAAACAGCAGATATCATTCTTAAAGTTCATAAGAAGTGCACTTGTTGCCTTAGCTCTAGATGACTATCTTGTTGCTGAGAGACCTTTCAGTGTTGTATTGCGGTTTTGGAGTTGAACTTTGTCACCACCTGAGAACTCATCATTGCTTGAGAGCACTTCATCGAGGATGTTATCATTCGAACTTCCACAAATACATATTTCCTTCAGTTTAGACCAGCGCCGCTGTGGAGAGTCACCAAAAAATATATAGACACTTTGAAGAACACCAAAGAAATTCATGGTTTCTACGGATGCACATTTTTCTGCAGCATGACTGAGGACTAAGTTCAGTTGGTAAGGTGGGCAATGGACGTATGAAGCATGGGTGTTGTGTCCATTACTGCTGATTTCTTCACGCAGCAAAGTGTGAACACCATTAGTTTTACAGCTCATCACACTGGCTCCATCAAAACTTTGTCGAACAAGGTTTTGTTGTGTCCAAACTAAAACGTTTCAAGGACTTCATCATTGCAGAGACAAATCCACGAGCGCCATGATCTTTTAAGTTCATGTATTCCAGAAAAACCTCTTTAACTTCAGTTTTACAATCTGTGTTACTGATATGAACATAGCGAATTATCAGAGCAACTTGGTCCGTTCTAGAGATGTCAGTTGTGCTATCAATAATAACACTCCACAAAACATCTTTCCTGATATCTTCTAAAATTTCATCTCTGACACAAGTAGCAAGAATCTTAACTTGCTCTTCCATTATTGTATTGCTGAGGTAACGAATTTTATTACTGGGTTGCAAATACTGCTATAGCTGACGATGATAGTTTGAAAGTAGTTTCAAAACTGAAAGATACACACCACAATCAGAATGTGCAATATTTAAAGATTTGCCTCTTAATGGTAAATTTAATCCAGTATTAGTTTTAATTAGATCAAACTGAACAGTCAGGTCTGCCACATATGTCTTTATATCAACAACTGCATGAAAATGAGATTTACTTTTCACATGCTCTTGAATCCGAGTTGACAAATCAACCCAATCTCTCCACAGTACCACGTCCCCATTTCAAAAGAGCCAACAAGAGTGACAATATGCTGCATCCAAAATTACAGAATATGAAACCCACCAACGATTTCTCTTTTAACCCCAATTATTACAGAATTCATAAGATTTCTCCGAGAAGCTGCGATTCGCGTTCTTTGGAAACTTTATTCCACGTGGCTGACAAGCAACTGCTTTTGCCAAATTGTTTTTGTGACTTTCTGTGAGTTTAATGCCTTTGTATAGTCCAATATCCGACAGAATTTCGGTTTTGTTAACATCTGCTGCAGAATCTAGTTAATTTGTGGATGTTGTTGCTATTTCATGTTCCCGAACTTCAACTCCAACAGCATCTTCATGTGATGGACCAACGTTTGATTCTACCTGTAATTATAAGGCAGGCTCTGGTTCTTGTACTGGTTCTGTCTTATGTGAGTCATGTTCTCCTAAATCTTGCGTTGTACTATTAGAAGAGTAAGAAAAGCCATGAAATTCTGATAATTTTCTGCATTTATTCAAAGCTTCTTCTCGCAGTTTTTTCTTATCAGCACTTCGTTTTGCAACACTAGATTTTTTTTTATACATGCTTCTCTTCGTTTTGAATCTGGGGAAAAAATAGAAAATACAATAAATAATAAGCTATGTTATTGGTAAATTCGGTAATCCTGTGCTTTAGCGTCGTAAATTATTTTAAGGACATAATATGTCTATCATGCGCCGGATATGTCTACAAGATTTGTCAAATAATCAGAGCTGGGCACTTGCGTTTTTTTGCCCGTTTTTTTGCGGTACTGCGGTACTGCGGTACTACTACCGCACTACCAAACCGGTACCGCATAACGCAGTACCGCAAAGGATCGCTGAAAGTACAGCAGTACCGCTACCGCATTCAAATTTCCCGCGGTACTTTCCGCGGTACCGACCAACACGGTAGTACCGCAGTACCGCAGTACCGCAAAAAAACCCGCAAGTGCCCAGCTCTGCAAATAATATAAAGATGGTAGAGTTTCATGTGACGTCACGATCTGTTTACATTTAAAATTGTGGGCAAAACATGTGGGCAAGGCAATTAGCAATAATGTGCAAATCTCCTGTTAGTTTTTAATTTCTGCTTTTATTATTTCCGTTATATTTAAGTGTGATAGTCAATAGTAATGTAAGAATATTTCATGTTAGCCGTTTTAAAAGTTTGGTTTTTTAGTTTTAGTATTTTTTTTTAATTACACTGGTCTACAGCCAAAATGCTTCGGAAATAAAAGTAGTCAATTTTTACTAATTTTGGGTCACTGAATACAAAAATGATGCCTAAAATTGCCAATTGGCTCTATTTATAAAGATATCAGGCAACCCTGCACCCTACTAACTGGACTGCATCTGTCGCGTAATATGTAGACGCCTGTGACACATCGACGCATTGACTCTACTGCGCATGCGCGTAGTTATATTTTTTTATTTTAATAAATTAATGTAAATATATACATATATATACAATAAAATGTAATTTTAAATTTATGTATTACATTATGTATTTGTAAATTACACCGGTCTGCATGAAAATCGATTTCTTTATTTTGAGTTGTGATTCTGAAGCAGTTCGCTGCGCTGAATTAAAAAATGCTACCAGTTTTTTCTATCACCCACAGTTTTAAAGTTATTAGTAAAACAATTTTGGGGCGTTTTGTAATTTTTTACCTTTTTTATCTTTAATTAATTTCGTTTTTTCATATTTTTCAGATAGATAATTCTAACATTACGTCTTTAAAATTTTAATAATGGCTTCTAGAGGATGTACCCATAGTCCAGAAATATTTTGTTATATTTGTGGTCGGTATGTTGTAAAACAAAGGACAAATGTAACGACCTTCATTAAGAGAGCTTATCATGCTTATTTTGGAATTAAATTAGGAGATCAAGACAAAAGTTGGGCTCCACACACACACAAGGTTTGTCTTACGTGTGTTGCGGCACTAAGGAATTGGAGCAAAGGTAAAAAGAAAAGTTTGCCATTTGGGATCCCTATGGTATGGCGCGAGCCTAGAAACCATACCGACGACTGCTACTTCTGTTCTTGCAATGTTAAAGGTTATAATGCAAAGAATAAAGAGAGCCTTCAATACCCAAGTCTTCCATCTGCAATAAGGCCGGTACCCCATGGTCCAGAAGTTCCTATTCCCTGCCCACCCGAGAGTCTGGATCAATACAATTCAGATTCTGATTCAGCTCCAAATCCAGACAATGATGATGTTTATGAACAGCCAACAGCTGACCGAGATCCTCCTAAACCATTAACCCAAGCCGAACTAAATGACTTACTCAGGAATTTGAATCTGCCTAAGGACTCTGCAGAACTTTTGGGGTCTAGATTGCAGGAGAACAATTTATTGGCATCCGACACATACTTCGCTTGGTACAGAAATCGTGAGAAAGACTTCGTGCCTTTTTTCGAAGAAGATGGTCCCTTGGTATTTTGCAAATACATCACAGGGTTAGTGTGCAAGCTAGGCATCGAATACCAAACCAGTGACTGGAGGTTGTTTATAGATTCCTCTAAAACCAGTCTAAAAGGAGTGTTACTGCACAACGGTAACAAATATGCATAAATCCCAGTGGCCCATTCTACTCATTTAAAAGAGACCTATGATAACATGAAACTGCTTCTGGAAAAAAATTCAGGATCAAAATCACAGATGGATATTGTGTGGGGATCTCAAAGTCCTTTGCATGTTACTTGGGCAGCAATCAGGATACACTAAGATGCCATGTTTCATCTGCGAATGGGATAGTCGAGCACGTGACCAACACTGGAAGAGGAAAATTTGGCCTCCTAGAGAGAATCTTACCCCAGGATCAAAGAACATTTTACATGAACATCTAGTTGAACCAAATAAAATCCTCCTACCACCCTTGCACATTAAGTTAGGCTTGATGAAGCAGTATGTCAAAGCATTGAATAGAGAAGGTGAGTGTTTCAAGTGCATTTGTTCAAAATATCCAAAGATTAGCTACGAGAAAATGAAGGAAGGTGTTTTTATAGGTCCTCAGATTAGAAAGTTATTGACAGACGATCATTTCCTGAACATAATGACCAATAAAGAAAAAGAAGCATGGCTTGGTTTCAAAGATGTTGTTGAAAACTTCTTGGGAAACTACAAAAGCCAAAATTATGAAAGACTGGTGGAAAATATGCTTAAAAAGTTTTGCGCCTTAGGCTGCAACATGAGCCTGAAAGTTCACTTCTTATTTTCGCATCTTGACCGTTTTCCAGAAAATCTCGGAGATGTCAGTGAGGAGCAAGGGGAACGATTTCACCAGGACATCAAAACCATGGAAAGAAGATATCAAGGAAGATGGCATACAAATATGATGGCGGATTACTAATGGTGTCAGCAACGAGATCAGCCTAACGCACAGCATAAGAAAACATCAAAGAAGCACCGGTTTAGTCGTCATTAGTCAGATCTACCTTCGTAGTCTTAAGTCTTTGGAATAAGTCCTGAAATGTTCGCAAGTAAAGAAGGTAAATATGTTTTGTTTCTTTCAGTTATTTTTTTATTCTTTCATAAACAAGCAATATGCTTGTCCACGAGCTAGGAGCTATTTAATTCTGCTTTAATTAGGTTTCACTCTATCACCTAAAGATTTCGTGCTACAAGGGGTGTTGTAATACCTCATCTGTCCCCAAATGTTAACCACCCATTGATGGGAGGGGAGAGAGTATTTTGCTGGGAACGGGACTGGTTGTTATATATATTTACCCTACATTATTATGTAAGCGATACTGTAGTCTATAACAACAAAATTTATGGTTTAGCATGTGCAATCCAATGTTGGTCTCGATAAGATGGTTCACATTTGGGGATAAATGGGGGATTTATGACACACCCTGTAGTAAGAAAATCATACGTGATAGGGAAAAACAAACTATATTTTTGAGATCAGCGCACTCAAATTATATAGAATCACCAACTAGTTTGTAAAAATCGATCGACAAGTTTTCAAATGTGTACTGGTGTTATTTATTCAGAAATAGATTGGATCATTTTAACATATTGCTTCCTATAATGTTTTTGATATTAATATAAATGGAATACTAACCTAACTTAACCTTACCTAATTTAAAATTATTAAAATGCAATGTAATTACATTAATTTATTAAAATAAAAAAAAATATAACTACGCGCATGCGCAGTAGAGTCAAGGCGTCGATGTGTCACAGGCGTCTACATATTACGCCACAGCATCAGTTCATTCGCGGAAGTCATACAGTGCACCCTTGTCAAACTCTTTTTAGTGTTTGCTTTTGAAACTGAATTTTTTTCAGCCTAATTTGAACAAAGGTGCCTCGTAATTGCGTGAACAGTGTAGATAATTTCTGTTATGTTTGTGGAGAATTGACTTTTGCATCACAAAAGCGTGCTATAACCGCCATGATTAGGAAAGCCTATCACCTTTATTGTGGCTGTAAGATTGGAGATCAGGACAAGAGCTGGGCCCCACACATATGCTGCAATACTTGTGCAACAAACCTTCGCCAGTGGTTGAATCGGAAAAGGAAATCTATGCCTTTTGCAGTGCAATGGTGTGGAGGGAACCAACAGATCATGTCAGCAATTGTTACTTCTGCATGGTGCCTCCAGTCAAGAAAGGTATTTGCAAGAAGAAAAAGTGGATTTTACAATATCCGAATATACCCTCTGCTATACGCCCGGTACCTCACGGCGAAGGACTACCCGTTCCTGAGCCCCCACACTCATTCTCCCTGGAGTCAGAGGACGAGGAGAATGAAAGAACCTGCGAAACTTGTGAGCCTTCAACTTCACAAGACCCTGAATTTGTTTATAACTTGACATCTTCTAAACCGCACGTGATAACTCAGAATGAATTAAACGACCTTATCAGAGATTTAGAACTGCCAAAGAGTAAGGCAGAGCTGTTGGGCTCCAGATTGCAGCAGTGGAATCTCCTCGCTGAAAATGTTAGAGTGCGTAAGTTTCGTGACCGTCAAAAAGATTTTGTCCCATTCTTCATCATGGAAGGTGACCTTGTAGCTTGCAACGACATCGATGGTCTGATGGCAGCTCTCAACATTATTCACAATCCTGATGAGTGGAGGCTGTTCATTGATTCATCGAAGTTGAGTTTAAAAGCTGTTTTGTTGCATGTTGGCAACGTATTGCCATCAATTCCAGTTGGTCATGCAGTCCACATGAAGGAAACATATGACAACATGAAGCAACTTTTGAACTGCATAAACTATGACAAACATCAGTGGCAGGTTTGTGGTGACTTGAAAGTTGTTGCTATCGTGCAAGGACTGCAGCCGGGCTACACTAAGTAGTAAGTATTGCTGTTTTCTGTGTGAATGGGATAGTCGGGCTAGGACTTCTCATTACATCAAGAAGGATTGGCCACTCCGACACTCATTGGAACCTGGAACAAAAAATGTTGTCTCCTCCATTTGTAGAATCGAGCAAGATTTTGTTACCACCCTTACACATCAAACTGGGCGTCATGAAAAACTTTGTTAAGGCTATGGATAAAACGGGGGCAGCTTTTAAGTACCTCGGTGGTAAATTCCCAAAGCTCAGTGAAGCAAAAATCAAGGAGGGTGTATTTGTTGGTCCACAGATCTGCGAGCTTCTTAGAGATGAGGAGTTCGACCGTATCCTAGGTGGTGAGGAGAAGACAGCGTGGAATGCTTTCCGGTTAGTAGCAACCAATTTTCTCGGAAATACCAAAGCTGACAATTACAGGGAGCTGGTGGAAAACCTGCTGTTGTCCTATCAAAAAATGGGCTGCAATATGTCTTTAAAGATACATTTCCTCCATTCGCACCTGGAATTTTTTCCGGCCAACTGCGGAGCAGTCAGCGATGAACATGGTGAACGTTTCCACCAGGACATCTCAGCGATGGAGAAACGCTACCAGGGGAAATGGAGTCCATCATTGTTAGCAGACTGCTGCTGGACAATAACAAGAGATGCTCCAGAAGTTGAATACAAGAGACAAGCAAAGAAGCGACGGGTTGAATCAATATAAGTGACTGCATTATACAGGTATGTTAGTAATATATGGTATACATATAGCAAAATGTGTAACTTAAATTTTCTTGGAAACTGTAGCCAATCGACTGTTTTTATGGTCATATTCGTTTTCAGCACCCAAAAATCCATAATAGGAAACACATTTTATCTCCGAAGCACAAACGTTTTCAAAATTTGTAGACCAGTGTTACTTGGAGGCCTGTAATAAAATGGGCCCGTCGGTGCGTTGCACCGATTGCACCTACGATAAACACGCCACTGGAAAAGACGCAATAAGCGGCAAAGTGGGACCAAACATGAAATGGTTCACGCTTATCTTTGCGAATTCGTTTGGCGTTGAAAGAACACAAATAAATACCTATTTGAGAAAATTTTACATTTCCCAATTTTCAATCTATTCCAGTTAAACTATTATGCTCGTACGTTTCTCCACCATAAAATGTACTTTTCTTAAGAAATATATAAATTTTTTACCTACAAATATTATTTTCTTTTATTTTTTTCACAGTGCTTGAAACCGTAAAGACTCGTAAGTCATTATTTATATGCTGTGTCCTGTACAATATTTGTAGAGTATAAATGTTTGCCATTTTCATTCGTACTTTCATGACCCTTCTTCAGTCGATTAATGTTAAATTACCGTACTATTTTTCGTCTTTGCCGTTATCATTTATTAATTTTAGCCACAAAGTAAATTACTTTTTAAATTATCTTTAATTATTCTCGTATCACTTATTCATTTATTTATTCATTCATCTACCTATTACCTACCTATAGGAAGTTCTATTAACCTATCAGTCTATGTCTACTTGCGTTCATCCAGTTTACAAACACAACCCACTCCGTGACGTATATGTACTTTCTACAGTGTGTTCGAAAAGTCCCATCACCCCCTACAAAATGTACATATTGTAATACCAATTTTATTTTTGTGTGATTAATTGAATTTATATGTGATTCATTGACCTTTTCTTTCTTTTCCAGGCATTAGAGTTGCCTGAACAATGACAGACCAGTCCACTTACACTCTTGGAGGAAAGGACAGTGATGAGCACATGGGCTCACGAAAAGTCACATACTGGCAAAACGATGCATGATATCCAGAATGATTTCAACACAAGATTCAATAAGGCTGCACCACCAAACAAGACGGTATTACGCTCGGGATGGGACAATTCGACGTGGCCGACTCGATGCGACCCAACTCGATGTGGCCGACTCGATGTCAGGACAACTCGATGTCAAGCCAAGTCGATGCCAGGCCAAGTCGATGCCAGGACAAGTCGAAGCATATTGTGCTTTATTATCTTTTAAGGGTATTTTAAGACGAAAAAGTAAAGCATAAAAAATAATTAAGGCTAGGTAAGGTAGGTAAGGTAGGGTAGGTAGGGTAGGTAAGGTTTGGTAAGGTAGGGTGGTAGGTTAGGTTAGGTAGGTTAGGTAAGGTTAGGTAAGGTAAGGTAGGGTAAGGTAGGGTAGGTAGGTTAGGTAAGGTTAGGTTAGGTTAGGTAGGTTAGGTAGGTTAGGTAAGGTAGGGTAGGTAGGGTAGGTAAGGTTAGGTTAGGTAAGGTTAGGTAGGTAAGGTAAGGTTAGGTAGGTAGGTTAGGTTAGGTAGGTTAGGTAAGGTTAGGTAAGGTAAGGTTAGGTAAGGTAGGTTAGGTTAGGTAGGTTAGGTTAGGTAAGGTTAGGTAAGGTTAGGTAATTATTGAACTCGGCCTCGGTCTTGGCTTCAGACTCGACTACAACACTATTTGGCATCGACTTGGCCTGGCATCGACTTGGCTTGACATCGAGTTGTCCTGACATCGAGTCGGCCACATCGAGTTGGGTCGCATCGAGTCGGCCACATCGAATCGTACCCAACCCATTACGCTAGGAGAAAAAGCTGTTTGAAACTGGCTCCATCAAGGACAGACTACGGTCGGGAAGACCAACAACGCGAGCAGAACAATGTGAAGGTGTGATTGCATCGGTGGGTAGTTCACCGAAAAAATCACTTCGAAAACGATCACAAGAACTTGCAGTCCCCATGTCCACAATGAGAGCTCACGTGACAAAAGATCTCGGCCTGAAACCATATCGCCCGTCATTTGTTAACGAATTAAGCGATACAGACATGCAGAAACGATATGAAGCCTGTGAACGTTTTTTGACCGTTTTTCCAACAATTCCTGCACGTGGAACATGGATTTTTTGTGACGAGTGTACAATTTACCGTAGCGCCAAAATGAGAAATATTTACTTCTGGAGCAAGGAAAATCCACACTTCTTTGAGGAACTGGAACACCATCTATCGCACGTGATGATATGGGGTGCAGTGTCTGCCAGGAACTTGTTCGGTCCATATTATTTTGAGGGTATTGCCAACCAAACTGCCTACCTCAACATGTTACGGGACTGGTTTGTGCCTGAGCTCGAACGTTGAGGGTTGCTTGGTCGGGTGTGGTTTCAAGACGAGGCGCCGGCTCATTTTGCCATTACTGTGAGGAAATTCCTCAACAAAGTGTTCAGAGACAAATGGATCGGCCGTGGCTTGCAACATTTATCTGCCCCTCTTCAGTAGCTGCCCCGAGTCCAAATCTGTCTTCATGTGACAATGCGTTAGGGGGTTTCCTCAAGCAGAATGTATCCCGGGTGCATTACCGCACAACAGAGGAACTGAAACACGTTGTTCGAGATGCATTTGGTGCAATCACTCCAGCAATGCTGCGTCGATTCTCACACCGCACATGGAGGCGCATAATCCTTTGTTATGAAAATGATGGTGCACACACAGATATTTTTTATTAGTAACTGTAATTAGTAACTGTATTTACTGTAATTAAAGTAATTGTTGCTAGTGACTTGTTTCTTAAATAAAATTGGAATTACAATTTGTACATTTTGTAGAAGATGAGGGGACTTTTCGAAGACCCTGTACATTCGTACAATTCCGTTTGTTCATGACTATGTACGTAACTCTCCTTGCATGTAATTACGTTCATGTGTATAACTTCCGCAGTGTTCGTCCAGCTATTCTGTGAATGTTGAATTGTTTCCTTTCCCAGAGCTGTCGTTGTGCTCACGTAATTATTTAAATTTCGCTGAATATCGTAGAAACGCAGGGCTCCGTGTCTGAACCATCCTCTCTCTACCTTAGTAGGATGGGCGCAAAAAGGGAGAGTGCAATTACAATCCTGCAAATGTCGGTCAATGTTGCAAGACCCTCTCCCTCCCCTTGTTGCATAACCCCCATTCCCCCTTGTTGCAAGACCCCTTCCCTCCCGCTGCCACAAGCTGTGGGGAATCAATCAAACCTAAGAGAGATAGGAGAGAGAGAGAGAGAGAGAGAGAGAGAGACCATCCTTCGCCTGGCTCCCCCAGACGCATAATAAAGCTCTTGGTCTTTGTACTTGGCTTAGAAGGTCCTAATCAGCCAGTTGGCTTAATCCACCAGTTGGCTTAGAAGGCTTAATCTGGCTTAGAAGGCGTAAATGGCTTGTTCAGGTGCACATTATTATTTTGAGTTGCCAGATTGTACTATTTATTTAATTAAAGCATATATTCTTGACAGTTGGCTTAGAAGTCTTAAGCAGCCAGTCGGTTTAGAAGGCATAACCTGCCATTTGGTATACATATATATATTTATTTAATTAAATAATATCGTTTATATATACAACCAAAAGAATGAAATAAAACACCATTACATCATTCTGTTTATTTAGACGAATTATTGGAAATAATTTCATGAAATATATAGAAAATAAATACATAATCAAATTAGTTCATTCTATAAGCAGTTTAAACGAGGAATATATGCAATAAAAAATAATAATAGTATAAGAAATACACAAATTGAACGAGGAATATATATATATATATATATATATAATAAAAAATAATAATATCAGAAATACACAAGTTGAACGAATATATATATATATATATATATATATATATATATATATATATATATATATATATATAATTAAACAAAATAATAATGTAAGAAATACATAGTTTTAAATGATGGAATATAATCATCAAAATAATAGTACAGGAGAAATCTATATATACACATTTATATTAAATACCGTAATTAAATATATAGAAAATAAATATACTGCAAAACCCTCAAAATACATACACTTTATGTTCTACAGCGCTTAACTAAAACACTAAACTCGCACGTGATCGAGTCTACAGTTACATCATTGTTGCTTTGCACTATTCAATAAATATGATTTAACATTATTTCACCGCTCAAGTTAAGGGATGCCTATACTCGATGTAAAGGGCCTTCATTTCGTTCAATACTATTTTTGTGTCCACTTTACATTCGGTTGTCAAGTTATCTTTAAACACGGACAGAATACAATCAAAAGCACGTACAAAGAGGTCATCGTTAGCCACATCATTATTAAATACAAGTTTATAAACACTCCTTTCCAATCGAGGGCTTATTCTTACCGATCCGAGCTTTTCAATCGTGAACTCTTCTTCACAATTCATAGCGACAGTTAAAATAATAATCTAAGTCATAACGACAGTTGCTCATTATATAAAGATACAATTCTTCAGGGTGAACGGTGTAGGTGAGCTCAGCCCTGTACGGCTCAAGTGCTTTGTGCCAAAGTTCATGATATTTCGAAGAGTCTAAACCTTTTAAATAAGCATCCAGCTCTAGACCATTCTCGCCTTGTTCAGTCCTACACTTGGTAAACCGGTCGAGCAGAGCGGTGTATGTGTATTCAAGAACCGTATCAAAATAAAGCATATCCGTAACACGCGCCTCTATTCAGCTTGCGGAAACCGACAATTTCAAACATTCTGTCGAGGATGAATCGGTTTCGCGTAGGGAGAAGAACGTTATTATCAGAAGTATTCTTTCACATCAATCGTATATCAATGAATGGTTGATCGTTATTTATACACAACGTACAAACAATAGCATATGAGGGGGGTATCACTAATCTGTTCTCTTCTTGTGCCTACACCTGCAGGCATTTTATAACGATCCTCGCTCCACTTCTCAATTACCACGAAGACTCTATTCGTCAGCCAGACTCCTTACTGAGCGGACGCATTCCCTGGGCTTTCTGATATTGTTTCTATGATACTTTTGGATATTGCCGATTAATTTACTTTTGGAAAATTCTGAATTTTATATACTTGCGTTTATATTCACATTGTTATAGTTAAATAACTGAATATTAGTGGTTTTTAGCGATTTAGAAGTTTTCATAGCGTGCCGGCTTAATTTAATTTAAACTCGTGACGGTTATAAACGTTAACTACTTTAACTTGCAGGATGCCGTCGCAGAAAGCGTCGTGTGCTAGGTGTGGGGTTAATCGGTGGTATATGGATTTTAAGGATTACGACGGCGGTCCTATGGCGATCACCGAGAGATCGGTTTGTTTCTTTTGTGATTTAAGGGAAGAGATAGTTGATATAAAACGTAGTGTATGCAAGGTGACGGAAAGACTTGCAACGCTTGATGAGGGCAGGGGTAGGGTTACAGTTGACGAAGGCCGAACTTATACTAACGTTGAAGACGTTAGTAATTTGAAGGGTGAGGTGAGGAACCTAGTTTCTAGTATAGGTAGCTTATCGGGAAGATTAGACAGAGTTGAGGAAAGGGGTTAGGGTTGGTCCGAGATTAGTAGACGGGGAGGGATTTAGAGAAGTTAAGGGTGGAGCTAGGCCACGTACGTTGATGATACGAATCCCCCCCCCATCAAGGTTTTGAACCCTTTCGCCCAGTTGTTGTTGTTGTTGGTTAGCAGATCAGCCCACCCTGATGTGTCCTGGCACAGGTGGCAGGTGTCGTCTGTGGGGTTGTCTAATCTGTTTATATGTCTGTAAATTGGGGTGATGTCCACATCGGAATCGTGTTAAGTTAACTTGATCCGATCTTCTCAGGCTGGTCTCTGACCTGTTAATGGGTGGCGGCTTCGCACCTAGGACCGCATTCGGACCGAGTCGTGTCAATGCTTTGTGGGTTAGGTGTGTGTGTATGTGTTTTCTGTACTGTGTGATGTCTGTGGGGTGTGGTATGGAATGGAGTATTTGGTTATAATGTCTCTCTGGTGTTACCTTAATGGTGCTAGGTGTCGGTGCATGATTGTACATGTAGTGGCAAGGGTGTTGTGGGTTAGTTGTCGCTGCTGCCATGAATTGTGTTCCCCTCATGTCTAAATGTTCCCTAACTTTCAGTATTCTTTTTTCTGTGTGTAGGTGTTCTATTGGTGTTGTTTGAGTGCATCCTGTAATGATACGAAGTGCGTTGTTTTGTATTGTCTGTAATGTTTATGTTTATGTTTGAGATAATGGGTGCCCAGCATGGACTAGCATAGTCCATAACTGAGCGAATATATTGTTTGTATATGAGTGATGTTGTTTCCTGCTGGTGTCCAAAGTTTGTGCCTGTTAGTACCCTAAGAGTGTTAAGTCTTGACGTACATTTGTTTTTAATGTCCTGAATGTGGTTTGCAAAAGATAATGATGTGTTGTATGTGACCCCAAGTATTTTGGTCCTGTGAGTGGTGTGTGGAATGTTGGTGTTGTTTAGTGTAAGCTGTGGAGTTATCTGGTGTTCTTTTGTGTTGCTTGTAAGCAAGGTGATGGTTGATTTTGTGGACGCTACTTTGAGTCTATTGTGTGTGAGCCAGTCTTGTATACTGTTTATGGATGTTTGTAGGTTATTTGTAGCGGTGTCGATGTTGTTGTGGGTGGATGTTAGAGTGATGTCATCTGCATATGATGATAAGGTAAGCTTGTTATCTATGGGTGTTGGAATGTCATGCATGTAGAAGTTGAACAGTATTGGTGAGAGAACAGAGCCGTGAGGGACCCCATTCGGAAAAAGCTTGTTTTTGGATGACTTGCCATTAAATGTGACATGTGAGTATCTCCCTGAAAGATAGTTGCTCAACCACCTTTTTGTGTTATTGTGCATGTTTGTGTTGAGTATTTTGTTTATGAGAGGGAAGCGTGGGATAGCATCAAATGCTTTACTAATGTCTGTTGTTGCTAATAGTGTACGTTGAGCTGGTCGTCTGGAGTTGATGCCATCCATGATGTGCTGCGTGAGGTTAGTGAGTAATGTCGTGGTTGAGTGGTGAGGTCTGAATCCATGTTGAATAGGCGATAGTGGTATGTGTGGGTTGGTGATTTGTAAGATTCGTCATTCTGTTACTTTGGAAGGTGTGCATAGTAAAGTAATGGATCGAGGGGAAGATGGTTCTGTTGGATTTTTGTTTGGTTTGAGTAGTGTAATAATTTTACCTTGTTTCCATATGTCAGGAATAATACAGTGTTGGTATGAATATGTGGTGATATTTGTGAGAGCTAGTGTTCCCTGTGGGCCCAAGTGTTTAAGGTGTATGTTAGATATGTTGTCTGGTCCAGTAGCCTTCGAATTCTTAATGTTTTTGATGATCTTGGTGGTCTGGTCTGTATTGAAGGGTGTAATGGTCGTGTCGAGTCCGTAAGTTTTCTTTTGCCTGGCTGTTTGTCTGTCTGCGTGTTTCTGGTTGTTGTCTCTGATTAAGTGACTTATCTTTGCGTAGTGATTAACTAGAATGTGAGCTTGTTGTGAAAATGTTGGGATATTATTTTGGCAGCGACAGATAGCCGCGTGTGAGGTGTGAATGCCGCTGTTAGGTTCTGTTCTCCAGTGTGTATGTGTTGCTAGTGAGGGGGAACAGAACGTTATGTCTGGGGAGGAGTTTGAGTATCCTGCTTGATGTGGTATGTGTGTATGTTCTTCTGTATTGTTAAGAATGAAGAGGCTATTTAGTTGTATGGCTATATTGGCGCCTCTGGTATTGCTTTGGTTGTGCAGGTACCAACTTTCGCCCAGTTGGATAGGGATGTAAACGAGGGGGAAACTATTTTAATTGGGGACTCTTTAGTGCGTCATATGGATAAGGAGTTCGTTGAACGGAATCCAACCAAGAGGAGGAGGGTCTGTCTACCAAGGGCCAGGGTTGACAGAATTAGAGACGAAGTAGATAGGATTGATGTTGCCTCCCGTCACTCGATGTTGGTGACGATGGTAGGGGGCAACGATTCGTATAGGCCCGATACGAGAGTACCTGACCTTTTGGAGAGATATAGGGGTTAATTAGGTCCTTGAAGGCAAGGTCAGATAGGTCTTCAGTTCTAAGTATTACCACTAGGCATGGTTTGGGTCTTAGGGGTCTTAGGATTACGTCAAAAACAATATTTTTGAATACTAAACTAGAAGAGATTTGTGCTCAGGAAAATTTAGAATTTAGTGATCCTAGCCTTTTTATAAAAGATGGGGGTGCATTTCAATGAAACAGGGAATGCTAGGCTAGGTAGGTTAATCGGTGAGAACGTCCGAAAGCTGTATAAGTTGAAGCCTTCTTTAAACGTTGTGGGTCCGGGAAACGCCGGCCCGACGTGAAAAATAGTTTAAAACGCCGATCCATGGTAAAAAAAAAAATTTAAACGTCTTTTATTGTAACGCGCGTAGTATTAGAAATAAATTGAACGAATTTAAGGCGATAATTTATTCCGTCAACTACGATACAGTTGCTATAACCGAAACGTGGTTAAATACCGTGACTCGGGACTTGTTGGAAGAATTTCATATAGCAGGTTTTAAACTTTTTACTAATGATAGGTTATATAGGATTGGTGGCGGCGTTTTGTTGTACAATCGTAATTTTCTTAGGGCTATCGAGGTTAAGATAGATTTTCCGGCAGCAATTAATGCGATATGCGTTGAAGTTAGGGCGCGTAGTATTAGCTTTAATTTTGTTGTTGTTTATAGACCTCCCGTTCAACCCCTCGATACCGATACTATATTTTATTCACTTCTTGGTAACTTTATTAATAATCGGGATAGTATAGTTGTCGGAGACTTTAACTGTCCTAAAGTTAATTACGAGACTTTTACTGGTAATGATGAGGGTTTGGGACTGATTGAGTTCATGGAAGATAATTTTTTACGACAGATGGTTACTGAACCAACGCGCGGTGACAATATCTTAGACGTGGTGATGATGACGAACGACGAAAATATAGTCGAAGGTTTAGAAGTAGGTGAGAGTTTGGAATGTGGTGATCACCAAATTATTAGGTTTAAGCTATTGACAGAAAACACTAAGGATAGTAACGTAATAGAAGTCCCCGATTTTCGTAGGGCTAATTTTGATAGTTTTGCGGACAGGATGAGAGTAGTGGACTGGGCTAATTTATTTATGGGTAATGACGCAAATTTTCATTGAGAGGCGTTTAAAGAAAGTTTTTTGAATATCGAAAAGGAGTTTATTCCTCGTAGGCCCAAGCGCGCTAGAAATCATGGTAGGCCCAAGTGGTGGACTAAGGAAATAGGCGAGTTCAGAAAAGAGCGTAGCAGAGCGTACAGACTTAATAAGCGGAATGGCACGATAGCTAACTTTAATAGATATGTCGAACTTAGATGTCAGGTTTAAAGATCTGTTAGGAATGCTAAGCGTAATTTAGAGATACTTATAGCTGCGGATAGTAAACATAATCCAAAAAAGTTTTTTGACTACGTGAATAATCTTAAGCCGATAAAAGATAGCATAGGCCCTCTAGTGGACGTTAACGGCGCTTCGGCTTCCGACGCTCAGGCGATGGCGGGTATTTTTAACAACTTTTTTGGACAGTTTTTACAGTAGAAGACGTAAATAATGTCCCCGATGTGGACGATATCGTTCCATTTAGTAGCGAGACTATTTTGAATGAAATAACTGTTTACGAGGGTGAGATTCCGCATTATATCGATAACTAAAGGAGAGCAAGGCTTCAGGCACTGACGCGCTTTACCCTAGACACCTGAAAGATTTGAAAGACGTTATCGTAGGCCCCTTAACAAAAATTTTTAAGAAGTCACTGGAAGCGGAGATTATTCCTGAAGACTTAAAAAAAAGGCGACCGCACAGTAGCTAGCAAGTATAGGTCTATTAGCTTAGCGTCAATTGTCGGTAAACTTTTGGAATCCGTAGATAGGGATAGTATCGTCGATCACTTAGAAAGTCAAGATTTGATTAATAGTAGTCAGCATGGGTTTCGACGCCATAAATCTTGTTTAACTAATTTGTTAAGAGTTTTATAATGAAATAGTGCGCGAATATGATAGGCATAGAGCGGCTGACGTTATTTATTTAGACTTTAGAAAAGCGTTCGTGCTAGGAAACAGAAGGTCGTTATTAATGGTAGTGAATCGGGATGGTTGGATTTAGGTAGCGGTGTCCCTCAGGGTTCAGTGTTAGGCCCATTGCTATTCGTAATCTACATTAACGGCATAGATGTAGGCTTGACCTGTAACGTGTCAAAATTCGTGGACGATACTAAAATAGGCGGTAAAGTTCTTAACGTGTATGATAGAAGTAGACTCCAAGTCGATATAAATAGGATTATGGAGTGGACGGATATGTGGCAGATGCAATTTAACGTAGACAAATGTAAAGTTTTGCATATAGGTTCTCGTAACAATAATTACACGTACACGATGGACAATAGACAGTTAGCGAGCGTTGACGAGGAAGTAGATTTAGGCGTACGCGTATCTAAAGATTTAAAAGTTAGGAACCAGTGCCTGGAGACTTGCGCAAAAGCTAATAGGGTGTTAGGCTTCATAACGCGTAATTTCGAATTTAAATCGAAGAATATTATATTGCCCCTTTACAAGTCAGGCCTCATTTAGAATATGCCGTTCAGTTTTGGTGCCCGTATTTGCGTGAGGATAGTGATAGGTTGGAAAGGGTTCAGCGTCTCGCCACGAAATTAATTCCGTCATTGCGCAACAAGTCTTACGAAGATAGGATTAAAGAGTTAGACTTGCATTCACTCGAAACTAGGAGATTAAGGGGAGAGCTTATTGAAGTTTTCAAAATCGTTAATAAAGTCGATAACGTAAATTTTGACAAACTGTTCACTTTCGATAATAGCAATACTCGTAATAACGGATTTAAGTTGCGTGGCAGACGTTTCATTACTAACATTGCCAAACACTGTTTTACCTTTAAAGTAATTGATAAATGGAATAATCTTCCCGCGTCCGTCGTGAACTCTACCAGCGTTAATATGTTTAAAAACCGTTTAGATAGGCATTTTAAAAATATTAACGTTTAAAATAATAAAACAATTAGCAACAGGAGCTCTGGGGGTAGTGGTTGAGGATGAGTCTGTTGACGATTAATGCCAGTTTGTGACATACCAGCGTGTGATATGCCAGCAATAAAAAAAATTAGACTGACACGAACTTAATTGTAGCTCGTAACGTAAACTAACTCACTTTTTATTATACTTTTCCTACTTATTTTTTTCTTTTCTTATCCTGTTTGAGTTAAGACTGTTTGCATGGTTTGTAAGCGTTCTCATTTTACTTCTTTTCATCTTTCACCCCTTTCCTATTCTCTTCGACTATTTTTCCGACTTGTTGGCAGTGGCTGGCGGATGATGATGGTGAGTCTTTCTTTATCTTTTTCTGAATGAATGTTACGAATGATAGGTTTTGCTACTTACTTAACTCCTTATTCTCTTCTTTTAACCCTCTACTCTCTCCTTTCTCTCGAGCTAACCTTAGAGTGGATCTTAGGGCTTTGTTAGCCCTAGCTTCTGTAGATTTGTAGATCTTCTCAACACTTAAATAAAGAACATTCCGTTTACGAGAGTTTGTTTGTCTACAAGTCGTTTCCAATGCATAGTTAATGGCACCGGTTTTACGCCTGAACACCCGCAATGACTTCGTCACGGACACATCGTACACGGCATTGAGAATGCTGCTCAAAGGAAGCAGCTCCATCGTATTCTATTGTGAGGAATGCACGTCTGGTCGGTTCAAGCTCTGAGATGTGAGCCACAGGTGGGCGGACCGGCTCGACGGGAGGTGAGTCACACCATAAGCTGAGGAATCGTGTACGGCGTTGTTCCAACATGAAAGATTCATGCGAATACTTGTATCCCATTATACTGGGTAGGTGTTTTGAGAAATTTTCCACCTGCGATACATGAAGCAATACCGGTTTTAATGTTTTATCACTCACACTCCCCAGAATGTGCACCAGACATTTTCGTTCAGGGGGATTTTCATGAACGAAACACATTTTATTTACACTCCGACGCACTATTTGAAAGATACATATGCCCATCTTTTTCTTTTTTGCTTAGCAGACAATACTCGTTTCTAAATTCTATTGAAAACTCACGCAGGCCTTTAGCCACAACCTCACTACAAACCTTGTGATGATATATATTAATGTAGTGGTAAAAATACTTCAGATTCTCCATTATGACAACATTTACATTCTCAACCGCAAGGTACGAGTACTCGGTATGATGCAACATGACATAATACCGCTTGTCCTCCACTCATCAACAAGACTCACTAACCATAACCGTTGCTTCTCTTCTGCACGTGTTGTTTCTTCCACTTCTCGGTATATGTAGGCTTTCATAAAGTTTAGTCCTACAACATAGTTCAATACATCGATTGTACCACAAAATCCTGCAATGCTCTCGCCAGAATAGCCGTAGAGTATTTGTACCTCTTGTTCCTCAAGCTTCGCACGGTTCACTGTAGCCTTAAAAGTATCAAAGGAGGGTGGAATAGGGAGTCTTTGAGTATCCACCACATCTTCACACTTTGACGAATACACTTCATGAACGTCGAACACGCAATATTAAAGGTAGCCATTACTATTTTTCATCTACGTGGGATTTCGTCAAATACACGTCTGAGTTCCAAGGCTTGTAGCGGTCAACTGAGCACGCAGGGGTAGAGATATACCCAGGTAGTAGCAGGAGTCACGTAACCATTGATCGATCATACAGGGGGCGGAGCTTAGAACTTTCTCCTGTACACACACACACACACACACACACACAGTAGAAAGTGAAACGCTAATTGAAACACGATTTATTTAATAAACATATCATCGAATTATTCAAGGTATATATTTACAAATACGTGTAATAAATAAAATAAACATATCGTTAACAAGTAAATAGACATATATAGGGTGAACCAAAAGTAGGTGGACAGTAGGTTGAATAGGGTTTGTGTTATATTATATTATAACTATGGTGTTCATTATAACTATGGCGTTTGTTATATTATATTAAATATTATAACTAAATTTATTTAAATTTAATCTTTTTTCTTTTCAGATAGTTCAGAGAACCCATAATGGCAAATAATCTAAATACTGATGCCAGAAAATGGGTGTTAAAAGAGTATTGGAAATCTCAAAATACTGAAACTGTTAGAACAAAATGGGTTGAAACATTTGGTACTCAAGCCCCAAAGAGACAAACCCATTTACCGCATTCGTGACAAATTTGATGCCACTGGCTCAATTATTAATGCCCCAAGAACTGGTCGACCCAAAACAGTTTGCACAGAGGACAATAAGCAACTTGTTGCCGAAGCATTTGTTCACAGTCCCAAAAAGTCCACCAGAAGAGCTCAGCAGAACTGGACATTTCACAAACCTCTATTATACGAATTCTGAAATCTATTGGGTTGAAAGCTTATCGTCCACGGCTAATTCATGGCTTATTGGAGGATGACCCAGACAGGCGGCTGCAATTTAGTGAGATCATGCTGAACGAAATTGAAGGAAATCCAATAATTTTAGATAACATTGTGTGGACCGATGAGGCTTCTTTCAAATTATCAGGTCATGTTAACCAACATAATTGTGTTTACTGGTATAGTGAGAACATGCATTTAACATTAGAGCAGCAACTAAACCAGCCTGGTGTCACTGTTTGGGGTGGTATTTCAAGTTCTGGTGTTTTAGGACCAATTTTTGTTGATGGAACAGTCACAGGTGATAAGTATCTCGAAATTCTAATGAATGAAGTTGTTCCACACTTACAACAACAGCCTAATTCACATGACCTCTATTTCCAACAAGATGGGGCCCCTCCACATTATTCAAGAGCAGTCCGTGAGTATCTTGATGAAACATTTCCCGAGAAATGGATCGGCCGAAGAGGTCCAATTGAATGGCCTGCACGTTCACCTGACTTTACCCCAATGGATTTTTTCTTTTGGGGAGTACTCAAGGACAAACTTTATAGTCGAAAACCACGAAGTGTTGGTGATTTGAAAAATTACATCAGAGATGCATTTCAAGAAATTAATGCACAAAGAAACTTGTGCAAAAATGTTTGTCGAAGTGTGAAAGGTAGACTTCAAAGCTGTGTAAATTGTGATGGACAGCAATTTGAGCACCTGCGTTGATAAAATTTTCAGTGCTTTTGTATTGTATTGGTATAAGTTAATTTTTTTTATATTTTGTATTATAGTATACAAAAAAATTAAATATAATTGTATATGTATTCTCAAAATAAACGTTATCATTTACTGTCCACCTACTCAAAATAAACGTTATCATTTACTGTCCACCTACTTTTGGTTCACTCATACATATATATATATATATATATAATCAAGGATTATGGTATTCAAAGGGTACGGTATTATAGGTACCAGGTACCTGGTAACGTTTCCTATAGGTGTTACGGCATACCTTCGTGCCCCTAAATTCCTTCACGCCACCCAGCTTCTGCGCCCGAAAATTGTGGGTCCCCACAGTCACTTGGGGCGGTTGGTCGCCCTCATGTTCCAAGCACACGAGCTCCTTCAAGGAGTCAAAGTTAATGACCAGCCGATTCGCCTGGTTGAGCGTGATACCCTTAGCCTTCACGATATATTTCATATCCTACCCCACCCCCACCCTCACCCGTACCCTATAAGTTTTTTGCCCTGTTGATACAAAGGATGCGATGTCTCCATACTCATCCTTGATCTCATCAGTCAACTCTCCGAGGAATTCACCAATAGGAGGCATGTATTCACACTCCCTCGCTGTGAATATCACACTATCTGCATCGGCGTACAGAACCCTCCGTTCAAGAGAATGCAATAGACCCCGAAGTTTGATGCGTGCTTAGGCAGTTGTGAAGCTGGCTACAGGTATGTTTGTAACACACGATGTGTCTGTGGCCAATTCGGTAATGTTGTATTTTATTATGTACGTATTACCTACACTCACGATCTCCATGACCTCTTTGTCGGGAGCGTTGGCATAATCCCAGACTTCACTATAACTTTGGTCCAAATGAACGTTCCCCTTGCCTGTATTCTGTGCAAATTTTCTCCAAAGTCTGTTTAGGTACAACTTTCCACTAAAGCGCTTCCCTGGGTTCTTTACAATTTGGGAACGGTCAAGCTATATCCCTTCACGGTCACGGTAACGCTAAATATAATCCAACTTTTCATCTTCGGTATCAACTCCTCGCGGATACCCTGATGCCTCTAATTTATTCTACAAAAAAGTGTTTATATATGGCGTGAAAAGGTTGGGTAGCTTCTGTAGCCATGGAGAACGGCTCGGGACAGCTCAGGACTTGTATATACGCCTCTAATCTTACGCTGGTTGGTTGTGTGATTACAAGCCCCATTGTTCTCCTCTGCACACTTCACGCACAAGGGACAGGGGAAACATGAGCTTGTGGTCTCTAACGACGGGCAAGATCGGCACCCATAAATCGCGAGGGGGGGGGGCACATCTACGAAAGAAAGACCGAAATAGTACTTGTTCAAATTTGTTGAGAAGACCTCGATGGGGGGCAGGTCAGGTCCCACCAGTTTTTCAGGTGCCCCTCCTGGGTATAGATTGTTCTTCATCACGTAGGGGTATAAAGAACAGAAGTCGTAGTAATGGAGTTTCACGTCCTCCGTACGCGGAAAATATAGCTTGAAGGGATTTGTACGCCCTCCGAACAAGCTATCACCGCATTTGAGAGGTTCCAGCACCATTGAACACTTGATCGTGTTTATTTCTTCACGGTATTGTCCATCTGTTTCCATCCGTGCATCATACTCATGCTCCCACAAGACCTTGTGAGTGAACTGGGAGCCTATAAGCTGATCGCGTGTGCGGGTCCATGCAACACTGTCGGCAGGAGAGCTACCGTGGATATCTTCTACGATTCCACACTCAGGACGGGGGCATCCGTACCACCAGCAACCGTTAAAGGAGTACACAGTCTTCTCACCAGTGGCACAATTTTCGCATAGACCATCGACCCCAAAATAACACTACCATTAACCTTAATGGGTACTTCCTCCGTGTTGCGGGCATGCTTTATGTATACACCTGTCTGCTGCTGTATGTGTATGAGCTAGTACATAGCCTTGTGCCCATAACTGTGGGGATTGTTTCTGTGAATGACGGCTAAGGTGTCTTTAGGCATGAAGTTCTTGAACACCGTAAAGCACAATGAGGCGATCGTGGATCGCATTTGAAACGGTCTATGTACATCCTTCTAAAGGCCTGGAAACATGCTCTAAGTACGCGCACATCATTCACGCAATAACGCTCACATTCATCAGCTATATTGTAAGAATTAGATTCATTAAAACTGTTGTAGTAGCGGTCAAAATCTTCACGTTCACCTGTACTCATACATTCATAGTTAAAGTAATGTTTGGGTGGAGGTAGTCCTACGTAATTTAAAGTTTCGCTAGTGAGGAATGTGTAAGGGAAATATCCTTTTGAAACTTCGGCGGCTACTCCCATTACCTTCGGTAGCTTTGCTAATTCACAAGGTGTGAATAATAAAGTGTCTTTAAACTGTACATTACTTCTTATTTGCATCTGTGTAAGTTTTTTTCCTTTTTTCAAGGGATCACCTGTAAATATCTCAGGTGAATCGTGCTGAAGCAGCTCCTTATAAAGAAACTGTGTCAAATTTTTCCCCGTTATGGGCAAGAATATACAGTCATTTTTTTTTAATTTGTCTGCTAACTTGACAATATAGGAAACAAAGAGTTTGACGGGACTGTCGTGTGCAATCGTTTTAAAAACGTTTGTCCGTTTACCACATTTGTGACACTTATCACACCCGACCTCCATGCACTCATCACAGATAGTCTGGCTTACAAGTAGTCCTTCCTCTACAGCACGAGAAGGTGCTGCTGCTGCTGCTGCTGATGTGGAGGATGTACCCGGAATTGAACAGGAATAAGGGGGTACATTTTTATTTGAGGAAGGTACTATTGTGGGGCTTGTGTCGTAAGACGTAGAGGGTTGGGGTTCTGTTACTGGAGGTCTAACAACAGGCGCAATCCTGGCACGCTTTATACCTGACGTAGAAGGCTCTTCATCATGCCTCCGCTTTGAATTGTCGCGTTGTGGTGTTACAGGTGTCGCTGGTGTGGGCTCGTTAGCGGGGGTGGAGTCTGTGACGACAACTACACTGTCATCGGGGTCGTCTGTAATATCGATGATGGGGACATGATACTGTACCTCATCGTCATTCACGGTTCTGTGGAAGAAGAGGAAAAACAAGACTGTAGAATATAAAGAACACCATTTAAATTTTTATTATATTTTGTAGATGACCCACTTAGGAGTGTGACGTGTTAGACATGGATTCTGTAGAAAAATTCAGGTTCAGGAGCCCATCCACATGTATTATATCTGGCCCTACAGGATGTGGTAAAACTGTGTTTATGCTTAAAATCATTAAAGAAAAGGGAGAGATGTTCTCAAAATTTGTGCATGAAGTTATATGGTGCTATTCGACGTATCAATCAGTGTTCAACGGGTACCAAGATGATATTTTGTTCCACAAAGGTGTATACGACGTTAATTCGTTAAAGGGAAATGAACATAGTCATTGTAATTGACGATCTCATATTGGAGATGGATAAAACGTTTGCCGAGACATTTACAGTGTTCTCCCACCATCTTAACATAAGCGTTTTCTTCATCAATCAGAATCTATTTTTCAAAAATAGATACATGCGCGATGTGTCGTTAAATACACAATATCTAGTCTTATTCGAGCAACGTAGAGATGTAGCACAAATTGGGGTATTAGCCAATCAAATGTTCCCGAATCAACGGAAGGAGTTTTTGAAAGTTTATAAAGAAGCTACAAGTCAACGTTACGGATATTTGCTTTGTGACCATCCACGAAATACGTTTAGGGTGCTTCTAAGAACGAATATATTTCCAAACGAGCCTGAAACGGTATATATTCCAGAATGACAAAGAGGCTAAAGAAATACCATGAATTAATAAAAATCTATCATCGACTACCCCTGGCAATGCAACAGATGTTTGCTAAAAATATCGACTCCGACTTTTTAAAATGCATCTGTGAAATCTGTCTTAACGTTATAAATTGCATTGTATGAATGAAACCCCCTCAGAAGGCTCGCCCACGCCGTTACAAGAACATAATACGTACACTCGCTCGCAAAAGTCAGACTGTGGGGAAGAAAAATCGAATTATTGTACAAAGAGGAGGGTCATTCCTCTCCATCTTATTTTCAGTTTTGGGCCTTTGCTGACTAGATTAATATAATGAAGAAAGTGGTAGTGATTCCACACGAGGTGTATGCTTCACTGCAAAGTTCAAAGAGTCCAGACACGGTTCTAGAACACCGTAAAAGTAGCCTTAAAAGAATGGAAGGCGAATTGTTAGCCCTATTAAACAATGAAAAACCACCTGATGAGAAAAGAATCTTATACCAAGAAGCTCTGCAGAAATTTCTTCACGAGTACGAAAATTATAAGAATCCGACAGAGATCCCCGTGGTTATTAGGCACAGCACGGACAACGATGAGCATGGCGACAGAGGACCTGTGTCCGACGATAGAGATGACCAACCAAAGAATGACTGGTCGGCCCCACAACATATTGAGCATGTATTAAAAAGGACCCTCCCACATACATTGAGGAATAAAGGTTTAAGTCTTTATAATCTAGTGAATGAGGATTCCAACATACAGTGGACCGATACAGGTGAGATCATTGTGGAAGGAGCAAAGGTACAGGGATCAACTATCGTAGACATCGTCCATGATCTGGTGAGAAGGTGGGATAAGCCCTCACCATGAGGATGGAAGCATATTAAAGCAAGACTACAACAAATAAATGTCCTAAAAAAAAGTGATAGGAAATCTGAACATGTTAAAAGACTTGGGACATGCATCGCATGTGCTACAACTGAGAACGCCATCACCCCCAGCGGTAGCACCTCTGAAGAGGAGAGAGAAGAGGTTAAACAACAACAACGGTCAACCCTATCCACGTGCCTCTAAAATACACAAATGGCTAACATATTAAGAAGACGTTATTATGACATTTCTAGCACAGCCTCCTACGGAGGCGTAGATAGACTGTACAGAAGTGTTTACAATGATGGAGTAGGGAAAAAAGATGTTGAGATGTTTTTGCGGGAGCAGGACGCTTATACACTTCATAAGCCGGTGAGAAAAAGGTTTAAAACAGCCAAGCCAACAGCGGCATCGATTGACTCTATTTGGCAAGCAGATTTAACAGACATGCAAAGATATTCGGTGTACAGTATAACGATGGTTACCGCTACATCCTATTTATAATAGATGTATTCTCTAGATATCTATGGCTAATTCTTCTGAAAAATAAATTGCCTGAAACAGTTGCTAAATCCACCAAACGTTGATGTTGAAAGAAAACAGGGTTCCTGGCTATTTTTGTACGGATATGGGGAAAGAATTTATAGGCCGAGCTTTTCAAAACATGCTGACAGAGTTTAATATCAGCTACTACACTACCAATTCTATACATAAGGCCTCTTTAGCTGAAAGAGTTCAACGTACCATAAAGGAACGCATGCATCGCTATTTTACATATAAAAACACATACAGATCTATAGATATTCTGGAATCATTGGCCTCATCATACAACCGCTCACACCATCGCACGATTGGGACAACATCTAACGAGATTTTAGAAAGAGGTACGTACACACAGCCTGATGTGAGAAGAGATAATCGTAGAACACAGCCACACTCTGCGTGTTTCAAAATCAATGATTATGTACGGCTGTCGCGTTCTAGAAATAAATTCGCGAAGGGATTTCAGCAAGGTGGACACGTGATGTTTATAAAGTTAGGGCTATGAGACCTAAAGGCGAGATAATATATTACGTTCAGGATTTGAATGGGGAGAAATCGCAGGAGGCTTTTACCGCGAGGAGTTGTAGAAAGTGACATTTAATTTAGGAAAAAATGTGTTTAAAATTGAAACAATTTTAGGAAGCAAAAGCTCAGGAAAGAGAAAAATGCACCTGGTGAAATGGCTAGCGTACCCAAAAAGCTTCAACACCTATATAAAAGCTGATGCAATAATGAAGCTTAAATAGTATGCAACATGGCGCCTAACTATTTCTACGTCACACTACCGTCCTCTTTGTCCCTGTGTGTACATCCTAACAACACCCTGGCCAACTTTGTAACAGAACTGCATGGCCCCATTGAATTGGGTCGTGATTCGTATGAGATGGGGATATGCGAAATTCAGCTGGACACCCTCTTTTTAAATATTGATATAAAGAACCTGTTTTTACGGTTCTTAGAGACCTTGATGAGTGTGAAAAAGCCGGGGTAACTCGGGATGAAACCATACGTATCGCCTGGATTGGGGATGCACGGTATTAAAATACAGTAGTAACACTAGGTCCGGGCCGTTATGGTGCGGCTGAGGATGTTGTGAGAGACTTAAACGTAAGTTTAAAAAACTCAAATCTTACGGCTGATTTAGTATACGAAATCGTAAACAAAGAAAACGCTGCACATACTCTAATCCTAAAATCACAGGCTAACATAAATATTAAAGACAAAGGAGTGTTCAAAATTATAACCTAAGGGCGATATCGACCGGCCTTCCAAAGAGATACTTCTCACGAGGTACAACATGACTTGTCCAGCCCAATGTATCAGATGAAATTGGAGAAATTGGTTGCTGGCTATACACCCCAGACATGTGCTATATTTACAACAATATAGTGGAGCACCAGTATGTTGGGGATACCCAGGCACGCATGCTGTGCATTGCTCACATTCCCAATTATAGAGGGAAGAGCTTGAGTATTACATATGACAGGCACCCATTATGTGAATGTCGCGACTAAGCTAATAACCACTATCTCAATATATATATATATATATATATATATATATATATATATATATATATATATATAAGAACGATTGAGAGAAAAATTTCCCATGCGGTGATGGGAGCTTAACAGTGAAGCTGCACTTTCGACGCACTGAGTTATAATGGACAGAAAGCCTTTCACAGTCTATCGAGGTGTGAGATACCAGCGTGGTAATGGACTTGGATCCATTTTTTCAACCATACTACGTACGGCTGTCCCCTTGCTGAAGAGGAATGCCAGATACCTCGGGAGGAAAGCGCTACAATCAGGTTTTAACACGACAGAAGACATAATGGCTGGGGCTAAACCTAAAGAATCTCTAAAAAAAACACTTAAAGCGTACACGGGACGAAATCATCGAAGATGCAAAGAGAAAAATGCGTGGTGGTGGGAAGAAGAAAAGGGCTGTCCGGAAGAAGGGATTACCAGCACGTGGCATTAAACGGAAAAGGATATCGAAGAAGTGTTCTAAGCAAATGAAACCTATGGTTGACCATTTTTTTGACTGATATAAGCTAAGGACATTGATCTCATGAATCATAGACTGTTTACTACTTGTCGAGAGAGGTGGCACTATTTCTGACTCGTCATGGCATGCTTCATCCATCCGTGTAGTTCATAATATTGTAAATCGGAGCTGTCCATCTTTGACATGCCCCCAACTGAAGTTTCTATTGAACACAGCGACTTTATTACAATTAACCCGTTAAACACAATTAGTTCCCCGAGTGCTCCAATAGAATTCGTGATATCCAGCTCAGGCCCTTACTTTTTTGACCCAAGCTTTGTGCACATGTACGCTAAACTAAGTATAGCCCATTCTGATGGAACGGACTGTGATGACAAATATGCTGCATACCCTGAAACAAAGTTCTGCACTCCATATTCAACCAGTGTGATGTATATTTAAATCAGGTTAACATATCGGCAGGCACGGGGTACCATCACCTACGAGCCTATCTGGAAAATGTGCTGAACTTTCCCAAAGAAGCGAAGGATACCTTTTTAAATACCGAGGGCTATTATCAAGTTAAAGACGAAGGTAGTATAAAGGACAAATTAAAAAATTCTAAAAAGAAGATATATGAATGTTTTGGACGCCTGCATACAGACTTCACATTCTAGGAGAAGTTACTTGTGAATGGGGTGGATATGAAAATAAAGTTCACCAACACGAATCCAGAGATCTGTTTAAATCTGGTTGCTGACCAAGGAAAGGGTGCAAAGCCTGTTGTGATTCATATTATCGAAACATACCTTCGCGTACGCCGTGTGAAATTAAGTTCGCCTAAACAAATAGAAACTGAGAAAAATTCACTACATGCCACAGTAAAATACCCAATTAACAGAGTACAGATCAAACTATACACAGTGCCAGCAGGGTTGGCATCGAAACAGATAGAAAACATCGCCCTGGGAGTTCTACCGAAAAGGATATTAATTGGAATGCAGAATCATGCTTCGGTGAAATATAAAAGTCTAAATCTAAAAAGAGTGCTTTTAAATTCGAGAATTTCGTCCTTAAAAATATAATTCTATAGGTAAATAGGGTTGCGTTGGGCGGGGCTATGGATATGGATTATTCATCAGACACTGTGTTCCCGCTTTGCTCGAGAAAATATAGTAATCTGGGTCATATTGCAGGTGCTTGTGATGAGCACGGGATTAGGGTAACGCTTAAAGAATTCATCGATCACCTTAACCTTTATCCTTTTGACATGACACCTGACTTATCTGCTAGTGTAAATACACTGGAAACATCTCAGTCAGATTGGAATTCGCCAAGCCGATAGACGCGCCTATTAGTGTACTGGTATACCTCGAGTCACATGCCCTAATCGAAGTTGACAGATTTAGGGGCGTTGTCACTGACTTTTAAAATGGACGCGAATACACTTCTGAGATTAATGAATAGTGAACGAATCACGCGCTCCAAATATATCGGTGTGTTTGCGAAGAATTAAACATTGAAATTGCCAACTATGAGAGATTGCGGTAGTCTTATTGTGAATACCGATGTTATTGGTGGGACCGTTTGTACTATTTTAATTAACTCGGGACTCATCCCTGGAGTGACCCTGTTATTGTAAGATGTCTCGAGCAGTTGCATATCCCCGAAATTGTGTGGAATCCCTATCGATTTCAGGGATACTTTAGTAACGTATGTGGTATGTATTGCCTTTCATTTCTCAGGCACATGTCACATGGTAAGGAATTTATAAATTTTTAAAAATTATTCGACCTGTGTCACACTGAGCGAAATGATCAAATGGTATGCAGACAGATAAAAAGCCGTTTTCCGATTGTGTGCACTCGATGTTTTGCATGATGTTTTGCACGTATATATAAAATAAATATTTGCATCAATGTTGTCTCCATTAATGTTAGTTTGTGTATTTTGTAGCTTATTTAAAATGTAATGGAAACTAATTTAAGATAGATATAAAAAATTGTACTATTTTGTAAAACATGATTTCTATTATTTAATAAATTGATGAAAATACATTGAGACTTCTTCTTACCCGAAACATAAGAAAAAGAAAAAGCTTACATTATTTCGTTGATGATGTGGCAATCGCTGGGTTGACTGCACTGTAATACCTCCATATTCAGGTCCATGACATGCGTTTCTCCATTGCTATCACGAAAACATTGTATAATATAACACGAGTCAGCTCCTCATCGGACCTTTAAAGAGAAAGGATAATTTTAAATTAATTTGATTAGTTCATACATTTTTCTGAATCGTTTTAATAAAAACCCATTTGCTTTTCATAAAAAAACACATGCAGATCAAATGTCGAATAACTTTACATTTCAAATGAATTTATTATTGAATTTTGTAAAATTATTTAAAACTTGCAAAGGAGTCTTGATTGTTATAAGTTAAAAAAATCAGCAATTTTTGATGAATAGTAATATCAAAACAGGACTTTACCATAATATTAATTACTAATGCATACTAATCTATAAAAAAAATTGAGGATACCTGCTATTTTGATGAATCATATACAATAAAATGTAATGAGATAAAAATAAATTACATGAAAATAAATTGAGGATACCTGCTATTTTGATGAATCATATACAATAAAATGTAATGAGATGAAAATAAATTACATGAAAATAAATTGAGGATACCTGCTATTTTGATGAATCATATACAATAAAATGTAATGAGATGAAAATAAATTACTACAACCCCCTATATATATATATATATATATATATATATATATATATAATAAAATAATCGAAACACACAACGGTACTCAAGAGCATTCGTCTAATAACATGTTCAGAAACACTAAAATAAATAACAAGTTCGCGACTAAATAGAGGCCACAAAAAATAGAAATACAGGTACATAAATTTTTACACTTACATTTCAACTGCAACCCCTTGCGCCGGATCGTAAGGAGCGTCATTGCAAATATCATCAACGTTTGCGTTGGAAATAATCCCACCCGATCGGTTGCGTTAAAAAGATTAATTGTAGACACCGCGGCAGTGTCTCCATCTTCATATAAAGCCGGTAAATTGTAAAGTTCTGACTACCTCAGGACGGAGGGAATGTGTTTGTTTATTCACTGGTGAAAATAACTGCTGTGAGTTCCAGCTGAAAATACTTTTATATGCATGATCCCCAGTTGTAAGCACTACCCCCAAAATTCTAATAGGCGGTTCGTAAATTTGCTGATTGGTTGTCATTGTAACTGGGCGGGCTATGTTAAATGTGTGTACCAATCAGCTGCCGTAACACCGCTATAACGGGCCCACGCTTTTGGCACTGAAGTCCTGATTGGTCACCTTCACGAATAATGAAGGTGTGTCTTTATCAAATTCGGCTTATTCTCTCCGCAGATTTATTTTCAATGCTCACATCTCAAGGTGAATGCGTGAATTGCCCACTCGCACGCTCTGTCACGGTGCTTTCAAGTATTTTGCATTATATATTTGCACGCATTCTACTCCCAGCTTGATCCTCAACTTTCCCATTTTGGACATGGGTTAGGTTAGGTTAAGTTATGTTATTGCGAGCGTGAGAGGACGCCAGAATGCCATAAAAAGTAACAGACGAAACGACCGATTAGGGTATGCAACGAAAGAGGGGCGAAGAGAAACAAAGGAAGAAGCGTATAGAAAAGAAGAATAGGACAAGAATGAGAAAATAAGGAGGAGAGAGAGAGAGAGAGAGAGAGAGATTTTGTTTATATTGCATTGTTTAAAGTGTGTATTTCTTATGTTGAGGGAGGGAAATGCTATCTGATCCTGCTCGTATATAAATTTAATAAAAGCAATTTGAAACTTGCGAGGTTTTAATTGGATAAGTTAATTTAAAATGGAATAGAACCGTACGAGAGAGAGAGAGTTACAAGGAGTTACAAGGAAAAGTAGTACCTCAAAAGGCCTTGCGACCCATACCGAGGAGGTACCAATTGCAACAGGTGCCAGGGAAAAATTCACACACCCTCAAATAGTATGCAAGATTTGTTCAAACCTTTTCTTCAACAGATCCACAGAAGAACTGTTCACAACTTCTGAATGTAGCCTGTTCCACATGTCACAGATCTTATATGTAAAGTAATTCCCACACACACTAGTCCTAAACCGTTTCAAATCTAACTTTCAACCATTGTTGCGAGTTGGGTTATCATTTAAACTGAACATGCTTGTAAACTCGACATTGTTGAACACCGCGTAAGAACTTGAAAACCTCGATGAGTTAACCGCGCAGCCTCCGAGTTTCCAGCGAAAACAAAGTTGGGGCGCGTAAGCGTCCATTTTAGCCCATACGCCTAATGGAAGGGATTAACTTTGTGGCCCTCGCCTGCACTCGCTCCAGCCTCTAAATATCTTTTCTGAGGGTGGGCGACCAGAACTGCACAGCCGAACCAGAGAATTGTACAGAGAGAGAACAATCTCCTTGTTCGGAAATCGAAATTGCCTCCTGATATAACCCAACAACTTCTGGGCTTTCTTTTCCACCTCTACGCACTGTTTCGTAAACTTAAGGTCGCTGCTGATTTGCACACCCAAGTCCTTTTCCACATCAGTGGCCTCGATATTACTCCCAACATCGAGTAGTCCGACTTGGGATTGGCGTGGCCAATGTGCACCACCTTGCATTTACCCAAGTTAAACGGCATTTGCCATTTTTCGGACCACTCTCCTATCTTACGTAGGTCCGCACGCAGTTGCTCGATCGCCTCGGTCGTCCCAACATTGTCCCCAAGCTTGGTGTCATCAGCGAATTTGGCGATCTGTCTGACGATGCCAGCGTCGGTATCGTTTATGTAAATGATAAACAACAGTGGCCCCAAAACGGAACCCTGACGAACCCCGCTAGTGACATAGGCCAAACCCGAACTAGCCATTTAATTACAATCCTCTGCCGCCTATTCTTTAGCCAGTTTTCAATCCACCTACCTACTTCCCCACCGATACCCAGGGCACGCACTTTGGCCATTAGCCGGCGGTGAGGTACCTTATCAAAGGCTTTCTGAAAGTCGAGATAAAGTATATCAATCGCCCTACTCTCATCTTATTCACTCAACATGACGTGAAAAAACTCGAGTAAGTTGGTGAGACACGACCTATGCCGTCTAAACTCATGTTGGGAGTCCCGAAGCAGCTTGTAGGAATTGAAAAGGTCAACGATCCTATCCGCTGTTATCCCCTCTAATTAATTTAACTATAACTGAAGTGAGACTAATGGGACGATAGTTCCCTGGACTTTCGTGATCCCATTTCTTAAAGATAGGGGTCACGTTGGCTTCCCTCCAGTCACCAGGCACCTGGCCCGTCTCCAACGATTTGTTGAAGACTGTAGCCAGGTGGGGAACCACCTGGTCGCGCACCTCCCGCAACACTCTGGGAAGGAACTGGTCTGGCCCAGGAGCCTTAAACGAGCTCAGTTTGTCTATTCTATCGCCATCCTATACGCTACTTTCCTATTTCGGATAGCCTAAGCGATGTCACGACTGAACCACTTAGGCTGCGTTGAGGCAAGGGTGACCGGTTTTGAGGGTATGGCAGCAGACTGCAGCACCATAAACTCGTCCCGGAATGCACTCCACACTCCCTCAACATCGCCGCCGACCTCTAATCCCATCTCACCTACGCTATCCCTGAGGCTAACAAAGTCCGCCCGCCGTATATCGAGCATACTGCCTCTCGAGTTACTACGCTTCACCCGAGGGACGCACACACGGAACCTATTCAGACCATGATCACTCCCGCCCAACGATTCGTCAACGGTGAGGCCAGTGACAAGGTTGTCTTCGGTTGTGAATACTAAGTCTGGAACGCTTTCGCCTCGTGTAGGCCCACTAACCCACTGAGTGAAGAAGTTCTCATCAGCAAAGTCAACTAGCCTCCTCCCTTCGTCATCAGCAGTCCTGTCTTCCCACTTTATGTCGCGACAGTTGAAGTCTCTGCAAAAAACTTCACTTTTTCTGCGTGAAGGTCAAAATATGATAATAAAAACCCACTCTAATAGACAGAGTTTATTTCCACAACAGTTTGATGCCCACTGGCATCCTCTTCGGGTGTATCCACCTGAAGAGGATGCCAGTGGGCATCGAAACTGTTGTGGAAATAAACACTGCCTATTAGAGTGGGTTTTTATTATCATAAGTTGAAGTCTCCTAAAACTACACACACCCTCTCCTCTAGCAGGCTACGGAGTTCGGTGTACAGGGCTGTATCCTCCTCGAGGAGGAGATGCATCGGTCTGTACACGAAAATTAACCTATAGTTCGTCCCTCCCACGTTCAGATCGACGCCAAGCAGCTCCCCTTCCGATCGGAACTGGCAGTCAACCGGACTCAACGTGTCCCTCACGTATATTAGTACCCCTCACCCCTCCACACGGGTGCGGTCTTTGTGAAACATTCTGTACCCGGGAATCTCGAACTCCCCAACGTAGTCCCTACGATCAGTATGAATCCAGGACTCGGTGATAGCAACGATATCCTGGTATTATGATGCTAAGAGCGCCGGTAGCTGGCAAAACTTATTCCTAATCGACCTAGCATTAAAAAGTATTGCACGGAGGGAGCCTTCCCTATTCTGACCGCCCCCTAGCACGACCCGTTTCCCGAACAGCCAAGGCTGTCGGGAGTCGAAGAGCCCCTCAACAACGAGGGGGCAACTTCCGCAGGAGCCTGAGCCCCCTCCAACGTGGAAGGAGGGTCACCCACCTGTACCTGGACGCACCCTTCAGTTGAAGGTACGTCCGCCACCGGCTCAACATCATCTTTTCCCTGTGGGTGCCCGTCATCTCTCCCCGGACTCGACCTCACCATTCTGTATAGGTGCCGGTCGAGCAGCGCGCCTAGCATACCTTTGCCCTTGTCATTGAGGTGGACACCATCCCTCTGGTAAAGGTCCCACCTACCCGAAAATGCGTCGAACGGGTCAATAAACCTCACGCTCAGCGGGACGCACAAGTCTTGCACCCTCTCGTTGATGCCAATGACTTTACTGAGCGCGTGGTCACTGGCATTCATCCGCGGTAAAATACCTATCAACATTCCCCTGTCTGTCTTCAGTTTTAGATCATCCGCAAGAGACATGATCTCGGTGATGATCCCTTCTGAAAGAACTACCCTACCGCCTTTGAGGAACAGGTCGTTGCCCACCAGTTTGGGCAACGATCGCAGTCCTCCGACTAGCCACGCGCAGCTTCTCTACCTCCTTCCTTATGTGCGCCGTTCCCCGCCCAGCTAAGCACCTTACCTTCCTCCCGTCCCGGTTTGCAGAAGCAAAGTACTTCTCCTGGCCCCTGATCTGCGAGTCCCCAATCAAAACGGTGTCTTTCTCCTTCGGGCACAGGAGACTAAAGCGGTTGGAGGTCCTAACAGGGATAACTGAGGTCTCAGGCTTCGGCTTCGCAGCCTTCTTGCCCGAGACCTTTCGATACCCGTGGCCACCCATAGACGCACTTACACCACCCGACCCACCCCGACCGGTAGCTACATCCTTTGGTTTCTTTGGGCCATCAGTAGGCCCCTTCCCACTCTTTTTCTTTATCGAGAGAGAGAGAGAGAGAGAGAGAGAGAGAGAGAGAGAGAGAGAGAGAGAGAGAGAGAGAGAGAGAGAATATTTTGCCACGAAGCGTGTGGTCAGTTACAAATTGGGGACATCCGCATTCCAATATCTCTCTTTGTAGCTTTCGATTACCTCAAGCAATTCACCCGCTTTTAAAATGTATCGAGTTTATCTCGTTACACACTTTTGTGTTTCTTGGAATAAAAAAGTTGTTTTTTGAAGGCAATTCGGATCTTTCGAATTATAGGTAAATTATTAAGGTGAAAAATAAATCTTATTCTCATAGAATATTTATAATGTTTATTGTCAATTTTAATATACTGAAATCAAGTAATGAATGTTAAGAGGAACAAAAAAAAAAAAAATTGTACGAAATTGAGAAGCGGAGACAGCTTATATACAGAGGAATGGCAAAAGTAAATATACACTTTAGGGCTACAATTCCGCCTCGGCTAAGCTTTAGACTGAAACACTGTACTGACATGTGTATTTATATGCTAAAGGATGCCGTTCTAAAGTACAAGATGTCAAGTAGCAATGTATATTCCTGTTTTTGAACCACCTTAGACCTACAGTTTAACATGGATGGCTGCTTAAGACTTCTAAGCCAACTGTCAAGAATATATGCTTTAATTAAATAAATAGTGCAATCTAGCAACTCAAAATAATAATGTGCACCTAAATAAGCCAATTACGCCTTCTAAGCCAGATTAATCCTTCTAAGCCAACTGGTTGATTAGAACTTTCTAAGCCAAGTGCAAAGACGAAGAGCTTTATTATGCGTCTGGTGGATCTAGGCGAAGGATGGTCTCTCTCTCTCTCTCTCTCCTTCTTAGGTTAAAGCTTACCTTCTTAGGTTAGGATACCCCTTTGGGGGGTGAAGGGTGGGGGTAGAAACAAGGGGGGCTTGCAACAAGCGGGAAGGGGTCTTGCAAAAAAGTGGGAGGGGGGTCTTGCAATATTGACCTCGATTTGCAATATTGCAATTGCATTCTCCCCTTTTTCGCCCATACTACTTACTTTATACTTCGTCACAATCTATGTTGTGTTACATTTATGTGATTTACGTGCCCTATGCTAATTCTCCGTTTTGTTTCCAATTCCTTTTTCGGCCCCAAAATAAAATTTAGAATAATTGTTACCATAGTTACCATAGTGAACGATAAAAGTGTGGAAGTATCATTTAAATTCATTTAAACCATGAAATAACGAATAACCTTTTGCTAAAAATGTTATACATTACTACTTAATTATAAAATACATTATTACTATTATTATTACCATTACAGAGTGTGTAATTCACTAAGTACTACAAATGTACTGAGTGTATACTGTATAATCCAAGATTATGACTCCACGAAAGGATGGATGAACACTAAAATTATTATTTTTGGTTACTTATTTTCTTTAATTTGCTTTCTAAATTCTGTTATCTTGAATTTAAGCTGACCGTTTGATCTTCAGCTCAAGGAGAACTTAACCTTCAAATTGCATTCCTTCCGTCTTGAAGGTATAAATAGCGTTGTACTGTAAACGAGACCAAAGTAACGTGAAAGTACTCGTACAATGGAAGGAAATTGCACGAACACGATGGAACGTGAAACTGCTCGTCAGTCATCATATTGCAAGTCAAATGTTTTCAATCGAAAGCGCCTTATATTCAAGAGTGAAAAGTCTTACGATACGTGTCACCACTTCATTAAAAACAATAAAATAAAATTAACTACAAAAATACAGTAAATACAGTCAGTTTTTCTGGTTTTGCTGTTTTAAAGGCTTTTTCATGAAATATAACTTAACTTTTCGCCTTTTTTGCTCTTGAAACACGTCAACAAAATTTTAATGTAGAATTTGGCAGCTGATATTACTCTGCTACAATAAAACACCACACTTCTCTCCTTCTTAGTGCATATATATATATATATATATATATATATATCTCTTTGGTATAACCTTTGGGTTGCTTCCGCCCGAATTGTTCATTCTGACGAAGATCAAGCTTTTCACTCCACCTTAGACCTAGTTTAACGTGAAATCCGAACCACGCCCCACCAGCAGCCCAGCGTCTTAACCACTAGGCTACTCAGAGTACCCAGTTATCTACTAACCATTATTGTGTGGAAGAATGAACAGCTGGGTTTTGCTGCGCGCCGCCTGCCTTCACCGGGTCTCGATCCCGGGCCAATGGATTCATAGTCAGCGACGCTAACCACCACACCACCGAAGCTATATATGCTATTTGCTTTAACCCATCAAGTGAGAATAAAGGTATCTATGTCTCTCTATTATGGTTCGTATATTAGATTTATGCTTGCAAACACTACGACTATATTAGTAATATTAACAATTAAGGTGGCTGCGTCTCCTCCATAAGGCATCTATTAAACTGAGAAGGGATTATCCCTCCTCTATCCACACCTTTTGCACGATACACGAAATTGCATTTGCAATTGGTTAATAAATCAGAGAAAGGAGTCTTCTCTTCGCATCAAATTCCTTCTTATCTGTCTCTTGCAACGTAATTCATCTTTCGGCGCGCAGTTTTTTATTATTATTATTATAGGTATATATAACCTTAAGGGCAGCCTACCGGTAGGTCAGTGGTTACAATGGCAGACTCCTAGCGGTGTGACGCTGGTTTGCTAAACGTCAGCTGGCATCGGGTGGAGTTGAGTTAGCCGATTACTCTTGTTTCTGCTCTGGGTCAGATGACCCTCGCGGCACACTCATCCTCACTTCGTGAGATATATAACCTTGTAAAAGAATCATTTTAGAGGTTCATAAAAGGTTTCGAGAAAATAAACCAAGAAAACACACACACACACACACACACACACACACACACACACACATATATATATATATGAAAATGAAAATGAAAAGGTTTATTGCCAGACTATAGTCCATATGACAAATATTATTAATACAATGACAGTTCATATACTAAGGATAGAAATATATACAATTGATTAGAAATAATACTGCAATGTCGAAGTTAAGTGGAGCTACAGACAGACGTTTTCGTACCGTACCAAGAAGTCTATAGCTTAGAGAATAAATGGCAGGACTCATGGATAGCTTGGATGATCGGGTTGGTTGGTTTTTTAATTCTTTGCATTAGACTGTATTGAGCACGTCTTGTTACCTCTGGGAAGCTCGGGACATTGCGGGTAGCAAACATTTGCGGAGCTGAGCATCTCGGGGGTAATTTTGTAAGTCTAAAAGACCTGTTGTACATCAAATTTAGGGTTCTGCCAGAACTTTTTTTATAATTCACCCAGAGTTGCTGTCCGTATATATTACTGCAGAAAGTACGAAAGAGAGTGTCTTTAGCTTCACTTGTCCAGAATCGAAAGTTCCTTATGGTCATATTCGTTTTAGCACACAGGCTTCGAGATTGTTTTCTTATATCCGAGTCATCATTCAAGGAGCTGGTAATAATTTGACCCAAATACTTAAACTCTTGTACTTCCTCAATTACTTCACCATTCATTTTAAACCTTATATCAGCTGGCTGATTACAGCTTTTAGGATGAAATTGCATAACCTTAGTTTTTGTAACATTAAAAAGAATATCATGTTTCTGCGAATACTCTTCGCAGACTTTTAGTAGCCGATCCAGACCTTTAACAGAGGGACTTATTAACACAATATCATCGGCATAAACTAAGTTATTTATCCTTGTGTTATCTATACAACATCCACTGTTGCCTCGTTAAGTGAAGCAATTAATCCGCCAATATACACATTAAACAGCATAGGGGAGAGCAAGGAGCCTTGTCTCACCCCGCAAGAGGAGCCAAAACACTCGGATGGTACATTGCCCTACCTAACAGTGAGATTGGTGGGAATACCAAAATTTCAATAAATTTAATATGTACATGGGAACCTTCCTGTCTTCTAGTTTTGCAAATAAAATATTGTGGTTCACCCTGTCATATGCCTTACTTATATCTAGGAAACAGCTATAAATAGTTGAATTACTGTCAATGTATTTAGATATTGTTTCTTTAAGTACATAGATACACAGGTCAGTTGAGTGGGACCTTTTAAAGCCAAACTGATTAGGAGATGTCCATAGGTAATCATTTAATCGGAGTAACAAGAGTTTTTCTAGTAGTTTCGAGAAGCAGGAAGCGACAGCAATAGGCCTGTAATTATTGCTGGGCAGAATGTCTCCGTACTTATTTTTAACCAGGGGCAAGATATATACCCTCATGGACTCTGCAGGGTTATAGCTATGAGCAAGCATGGCTGATAGGAGCAATGATATATGCAGACATACTACGTCATTTGCATATTTTAAGTGTTCATTCGATAAGTCATCTACCCCTGACGCAGAACCAGTCTTTAACTCTTTAATTAACCTCTTTACTTCAGAAAATTATATCAAAGTAGTTTTCCTTGTCCCTCCCACAATCGTTTCGCTGCAATCTATCTTAAGATTATCCCTACTCACACTATTAAGAATGTTAGAATAGTGTTTTTTTCACAGCTTTGCAATTTCATCCTCCCCTGACACCCCATCGATTGTTGGAGGGAGGACATTTCTGACACCTGTTTCATTCTTAACAAATTTCCAAAATTTGTTATTATCGTTATTTATGCGAGCTTCACAGGCTTTTGATGCTCGAATAGACTCTTCTTCTTGTTTACATCGCCTTATGGCCGCCTTATACTGACCTCTACTTCTACACATATTCATGTATACTGGTCCTGATCTAGGTCTACCATGAAAGCACTACAAATCATAGGCGTCTTTCGATTCTCTCTTCAGGGGGGCAATAAAATCATTCCATCAGGAATAATCTTGGTATGATAGTTGTAAGATTTAATCAGGGGGCTTCCTGTTTCTCTTAACAGGGATATTATCTTACTATAATACCTATCTATGAGTTTACAGTGAGAATCATTTGAGCAAGAATTATTGCAGGCATTATTACATATATATATATATATATATATATATAAGAATTATATATTATTACATTATTACATATATATATATTATTACATTATTACATATATATATATGAAATTCAGAGAAATTCTAAAGCAAAAGACTTGGGGGTTGTAATGACTGATGATGCAAAATTTGAAACACAAAATAAGATAGCAGTAAACAGAGCAAAGAGAGTAATTGGGCAGATACTCAGAACCTTTAAACGAAGGGATAGGAATATAATGATTCCTCTACTGAAAACACTGATCATACCCAAATTGGAATACTTCTCGGTCCTAACATGCCCATATAAAAAAAAAGACATTAGACAACTAGAAGGGATTCAGAGAAGCTTCACAGCCAAGATCAAGGGGTGCAAAGAACTAAATTACTGGGAAAGGTTACGCGAATTAAACCTATATTCACTGGAAAGAAGGAGAGAGAGATACACCATTATTTACACTTGGAAAATAATGGAGAAACTAGTCCCTAATTTTACTCTGAACTCTGTAGCTCCCCAAACAACACTGGAACGTAGAAAAGGAAGACTGTGCCGTGTTCCCAAATTAAAGGCTAGACAGGGAACATCCTTAACCCTGAAAGAAAATAGTTTTGTTGTGAGAGGACCAAGACTGTTTAATCAGCTGCCCAAAGACCTAAGGAACACGAGTGGGGTTACAGTGGACATCTTCAAAAGAAGACTAGACGCCTGGCTCAGAACAATCCCCGATGAGCGGGCGTACCTGGCTATGTGAGGTGGAGAGTACAAGAAACCAACTCACTCCTTCACCAGGCAACTCGAGAGGAGGGGCGACAAGCTTGATCTTCGTGAAATGAGGAATCATCGTGCGGAACAGTTGAAAGGTTGAAGTGTATATATATATATATATATATATATATATATATATATATATATATACACACATATATACAGGGCGTCCCAAAAAAATGTATACACACTTTAACAGCTGATTGCTCAATTGATGTTTCTTTCTTTCCAAGTTAAACCCATTAGAATTAATAATGGCAGTCAGACTAAGCTTTGAACAAAGGAAATTCATTCTAAAATGCTACTGGAAGTGTGAAAACGCAGTTGAAGTGCAAAGACAATTTAGGAGGGAGTTTCAAACAGATCCACCAACGCGACTTACCATCACTCGAATTAGAGATAAGTTTGAAGCCGATGGAACTGTTCAGAATGTCCACAAGAAGCGTTCCGGAAGATCACGGACATCGACAAGCCCCACAAAGCAAGAAAGAGTACTGGAAACGTATCACCAAAGTCCAAGAAAATCTGTGCGGCAAGCGAGTCGTGAGGTAGGAATTTCAGAATCGTCTGTCCAACGCATTTTGAAGCGCTGTCAATGGAAAAGTTACATTCCAAGATTAGTCCATGCTATTAATGAAGATGATCCGGACCGAAGAGTGGAGTATTGCGAGTGGTACTTGGCACGATGTGGATGTGGATTGGACGAAGGGGTTTCGTAGAATACCCTCCGCGTTCACCAGACCTCACACCACTAGACTTTTTTATGGGGATACTTAAAAGACAAGGTCTACGCTATAAAACCTGCAACAGTCGCTGAATTGAGAGCAGCCATTGAACGAGAATGCACACAAATACCAAACGAAATGTTTCGTGATGTTTGCGATTCCATTGCTTCGCGTTATCAGCAGTGCCTGGACCAGAACGGACGTCAGTTTGAAAACAGGCGTTGACAAAACAATTAAATAATGTCTGTAGATTCTATTACATTTTGAAAATGAAATGTATTTTAATAAACACTGCCTTTATAAGTATTTAAAGTGTGTATACACATTTTTTTGGGACGCCCTGTATATATATATATATATATATATATACTGGAAAGGCTGTAAATTTTCTTTGACGAAAAGACCCTCGGCTTTGTCGAAGCAGCCACAGCCCACAATGATAAAGTAGCTTTTTTGCCAAAGAAACCGAAATTAACAAGACTCGTGTAGATAATTGAATCAATTAATTACTTCATTCGATCGGGTGAAGCTCTCAAAGTTATAACAATAATGAATTTTCTATCGCTGTTCAAACTATTTGCGGGGTTGTAAAACGCGCGTTCGAGTATGATAAACAGATTACTTACATAATTTTATTAGATCTCTTTATTTTATACTTCATTCATTGAGAAGCATGGTTACGAAAATTACAGAAGTTGCAGGCTAACAAAGACCGTAAGAGCCACTCTAGGCTACTCCAAAATAAAAGAGAGAGAGAGAGAGAGAGAGAGAGAGAGAGAGAGAGCAAAAACCGCGCAGAGAGGTTTCGTCAGTGTTAATCTTCAAGCGGAACAGAAATGCCTTGAATCTCGTTCAACCTGTCAAAACTCTTTCATTAACTTATATACACTCACTCACGAAAGAATTCAATCTATAGTCTGTTAACATTAGCAAATAATACGTATTATTTTTAAACATTACAATAAATACAAAAATATCAAAAACAATTTACCTTTTATTGAGCCACAATATTCACTAGTTTAGAATTCAAACAAACTTCAACACTTTCAAATACTGTACAGAGCAAGGACAGACTTTCATCACCAGTCACAACCAATAGAATACTCACACATTCGCCATTCAAACCTCGCGCCCTCACGCATACAAAACAAGAGACAATCGTATATCCAATTCAGGGTTGGCAAAAAACTGGGTTTTATTGGAAAAAAACCAACCCACCTGGGTTTTATCGGGTATTATCAGGTTTTATTGTTTTTGGGGGGGTTTTATCGTTTTTTTTAGAATTTTCTATAGCTAATATAAGAAAAGTGTATAATAAAATTAAAAAACGCCTTTAAATTTTTTTGTGCTTATATACGGTATTTATTCATTGTTCTTGATAATGATTGTTGTTATTTTGTTACAGATACATGTAGATGATTCTTTTTAAAATATAACTTAAGAGATATAATAGCTAAAGCTTAGTATTATCAGTATCTATATTGAATTATTTATATTTAACACTAAGAATTTAAGAAACCATGCCCTTTGTTGCTGGAAGTGGTAGGAAATCTTCTCATGAGTGGGCCGATGTCATACGAGTACGAGTTGAAGGAAGCTCAAAAGTGAAATGCAAACATTGTGGAATGGAATTAAGTTCTAAAATTGAGAGAATCAAAACACATTTACAGAAATGTATAGAGAGAAATGAAAATCCTCCAACTCATGATCAAGTTGCATTAAATATTTCATCTGAATCATCAGTTTCCGAACTATCATTTGATTCAACAGACCTGACAGTTGTTCTACTTCTCAACCTCCAAAGAAGAAACCTAAATCTTTGTATTTCCCCCCATCAAGCAGTATTTGTAGTACTCCATTAAAGTCAAGATTGACCCAACCTCATATGACCAATTTTGTCATAAAGACAAGAGAAAAACAAAAGAAACTGCTTGATCTACAAGTTGCCAAGTTTTTCTATAGCAGTGCAATAGCTTTTAATGCTACTAGCAGCAAATAATATAAACAAATGATGAATCTGTTAAGACCTGGGTATTGCGCACCAACAAAAAAAGACCTAGCAGGAGATCTTCTTACTGAAGTACATGATGAAATAGAACCGAATCTGAGTAATGAGTTAACAAATGCTACACTAACTCTGCTACAAGATGGATGGTCATCAGTGTGGAATGATCCTATCATTGCCACCTCAATCCACACTGGCCGCTCAACATTCCTGCTATCAACGACTGATTGTGGATCAGAGGAGAAAACAGCAGAATTTTGTTGTGAACTTGCTATAGCTGCAATAAATGAGGTCCAACAGAAATACAACAAAGATGTGAGTAATTTGAGTTCATTAAAATTTTAGAGATTATTAATTAAAATAGCTCGAGTAAATAAAGTAACTATAAAATCCTTACAATACTATGTCAGTACAATACTATAATACTATGTATAAAATCCTTACAATACTATGATTATTTCTCTTTCTCATATTTTCAAGGTATTTGCAATCTGTACTGATAACACAGGTCAACAAAAAAAAAATTTTTTTTCGTTGCCAAGGAAATTCGTACGAATTTAGGGTATTTTGGGGTTGCTGAATTCCAAAATGAAAGTAGTTTTTCCGATTTGGCTCTAGTTCTTGGGATAATGAATACCCTCAATTAATAGGAAACGTAACCATAACGCGTGCATATGGGAAACTACCGGAACATTCTAGATGGTGAGACCGAATAAAATGCCATTATGTATTTCATGTGTTTACTTTTGTATGATTTGAGGCAATTTCAATGCGATTTGTAAGTAGGCTCTGCCTGAACATTAAATTTTTTGCATTTTTACGTGTTTCAATGGGGTACCAATTATCTCATAAATTAGAGCCAATCTAGCAAAACCGATGTCATATTCGGAATCAGCACCACAAAGTTACCCCAAAATCACTCTAATATGATTGGCAATAAAATGAGTGTTGACCAGTGTAATGAGAGCAAAATGAAGCGCATGAAAGAACTACTTCAGGAGAAATGTCCTAACATTCTAACCTATGGGTGTTCATCTCATTACCTTAATCTCCTGGAGAAAGAAATTACACCTAATAGTGTATTAAAGCACATAATCTAAATTTACAAGTATTTTCGCAGCACCAGCCACATGTAAGTAATATATATATATATATATACTGTTGCTTGTATCCTGTGGTGAATGGACGTGTTGTTTTGCTCTCTCTACTTAACACCCAAATTAGAAGGGAATAATCTACTCGGCGGTTTATTCTGTTTGCACCCGAAAGTGTAGAAAGTATCAGTGAATCCGTGCATATAAATTATAAAGTGAAATTCATTAAAATTAAGAAAGTACAATACAGTTTACATAATTTATCACCAATTTTAACGTATATATTCAAAACGAAATACGGTTGGCATTCGAGAAAGTTTGAAACAAAGCAGGAAAAAGGTCATAAAACGCAAAGGTCAGAAAACCCTCGAAATACCCTCGACCATCGAAAGGAAAGAAACAGGAATAAAAATAAAAATAAATAAATAAAAAATTTGTGTGGGTATTTCTTCTTATGCTAATTAAAGAATAGCATGGATATGGGTCCAAATTCTCACTTAATCTGTGCAATTTCTTAACAACGGAAAGCCTAGCGATTAGATGTGATTCCTGCCAACGATTAAACGACTTTAACTGCATGAATTGGAATGATAGGGAAATAACTCTTGTCTCGAACGCGAAACACGTCTTGGGGATCAAATTTCTATGTGGCGCGTGTACACAGACCGTAAATTCTTTCGCGGTCTTTAAAGAAATGGAGATAGCAGACTCGAAAGTTACAAAAGATAATGAAATAATGGGGACACATGGGTCCGGAATGCTCCCAACGTAAAACCGGGTGGATGAGAGAGAAGACGAAATAACGAATAACAGCATAATAACGAACAACAATTTAATAACAAATAACGATATAAACAATATAATAAGGAAGGAAGACATAGATGAAAGGAAAGAAATAAGTAAAAGTGGCGAAGTAGACAAACGGTCCAACGAGCGAAATGATAAAAAGATAATAACTAAAAACGTAGTAAATAAACAGCCAAAGAAAAATAATGATAATGCCAAAACTAAGAACTTGGAAAATAATAAGAAAGAAAGCAGAAGCGTAGAAAATATCGTATGCAAATACTACGCGAAAGGAAACTGCAGATATCGGGATGGGCAATGCATATATGCACATCCCACATTATGCAAAATGCATTACACAAGTGGATACTGCAAGTTTGATAAGAAATGCATGTTCCACCATCTTACGGTCTGCAACACTTATGAAAGATATGGGAGTTGCAAATACGAAAAAAAATGCCGATACCACCACCCTCAAAGGAACGCAACGAGGGAACAGAAAAAACGAACATCAAAGAAGAGTGCCAATTTTTTAGACGCAGCCAACACACCAGGAGCAGGTAAAAATACTACTAGCTTCAGCTGATGAATTTATGTTAACGCAAGAAATAACAGACACAAGAAAAAACAACTGCCTAGATTTGGTATTCACAAACAACAGTAATCTAATTGATAATGTAGAAATATCCCCAACTATGATATCAGACCACAACATCATTGAAATAACAACTAATATAAAGGCAACAGGAAAGGAAAGAACACGCACAACAGAAAGAAGCAAATTCGAAATTTTTAATTTTCACTCCAAAGCTATAAACTGGGAAGATGTGACATCCAACATGGAAGTAATAGATTGGAAAACCATTTTCGAGGCCAAGACAACGGAAGAGATGCTAATGACGTTAGAGGAGAAGGAAATTGTGGAAAAACATGTCCCAAAGATACAACAAAGAGGAAAGAGAAGCAGGTTCGAAAGACAAAAGAGGGCATTGTTCCGAAAGAGAAAAAGAGTGACTGCAAAATTAAGTAATTGTAAAGATAACAACATCAGAAAAATATTAAATGATAAACTACAAAGTATCGATGTCGTCATACAGGAACTAATCGAGAAGCATACAGAAAAAGAAGAAGATGACGCTATAGAAGCGATAAAGGCGAACTCAAAGTACTTCTGTAATTTCGCAAAAAGAAAGTCGAAAAACCATGCGGCTATCGGACCTATAAAAAATGAGAACAGTGATTTATCTGATGATCTAACAGAAGTATCTGAAATATTAAAAACTCAGTATGAATCATCTTTCAGTATCCCCAAAACTGATAAATTGATATGCGATAGAAACGCGTTCTTTGAAGAAGAACCACAAGGGGAAAGTATAACGGATTTCGACTTTACGACAGATGATATTACACAAGCCATAGGGAAACTAAAAACACACTCAGCGGCAGGACCGGATAAATGGAATGCCACACTGATCAAAAACTGCAAGAATGCAATCGCTGAGCCCCTATACTGGATAAGGAGATGATCATTAGACACGGGAGAAATACTGGGCATCCTGAAGAGCGCGAACATAGTCCCAATATATAAAGGAGGAGATCGATCCGAGGCCAAAAACTATCGGCCAGTGTCGCTTACATCTCATCTCACTAAAATATTTGAAAGAATAGTTAGACAGAAAATCTATGACTTTTTGGAAACTCAGAAAAAATTCAATGATAACCAACACGGGTTTCGGTCAGGCAGATCATGCCTATCACAACTAATGGAACACTACAACAACATTATTGATTCACTTGAAAGTAATGAAAACTATGATGTACTATACACAGACTTTGCTAAAGCGTTCGACAAGTGTGACCACGGAATCATAATACATAAACTGAAATATATGGGAATAACAGGAAAAGTAGGGAAATGGATATATAATTTCATTAGTGAGCGGAGGCAAGTCGTTACCGTACAAGGAGTATCTTCATCAGAATCAGAGGTCCTCAGCTCGGTACCACAAAGAACAGTATTAGCTCCACTACTCTTCATAATCATGCTAACTGACATAGATGAGGACGTTACCAGAGACAGCACAGTAACATCCTTTGCGGATGACACAAAGATCAGTAGAAAAATAAGAAACCCAGAAGACATAGGATCTCTACAAACTGACATAAACAAAATCTACAAGTGGACGGAAGACAACAATATGAAGTTTAACACCGAGAAATTTCAGCTATTACGGTACGGAAAAAGAGAAGACCTAAAGTCCATGGAACATTATACCCCAAATGGACAGGAAATTCAGAGAAATTCCAGAGCAAAAGATTTAGGGGTTGTAATGACGGATGATGCGAAATTTGAAACACAAAATAAGATAGCAGTAAACAGAGCAAAGAGAATAACGGGTCAGATATTGAGAACCTTTAAACGAAGGGATAGGAATGTAATGATTCCTCTACTGAAAACCCTGATAATACCCAAATTGGAATACTGCTCGGTCCTAACATCCCCATATGAAAAAGAAGACATTAGACAGCTGGAGGGGATCCAAAGAAGCTTCATAGTCAAGATCAATGGGTGCAAAGAACTAAATTACTGGGAAAGGTTACGAGAACTAAACCTATATTCACTGGAAAGGAGAAGAGAGAGATACACCATTATTTACACTTGGAAAATAATGGAGAAACTAGTCCCTAATCTTACTCTGAATCCCATAACTCCCCAAACAACGGTGGAAAGTAGAAGCGGGAGACTGTGTCATATTCCCAAATTGAAGGCGAGACAGGGAACATCCTTAACCCTGAAAGAAAATAGTTTTGTAGTGAGAGGACCAAAACTGTTTAATCAGTTGCCCAAAGACCTAAGAAACACGAAGGGAGTTGCAGTGGAAATCTTCAAAAGAAGACTAGACGCCTGGCTCAGGACAATCCCCGATGAGCCGGGCGTACCTGGCTATGTGAGGTGGAGAGCGCAAGAATCCAACTCACTACTTCACCAGGCCAACTCGAGAGGAGGGGCGACAAGCTTGACCTTCGCGAAGTGAGAAATCATCGCGCGGAACCTTTGTAAGGTTGTAAGGTAAGGTAAGGTATATATAAAATTATATATATATATATATATATATATATATATATATACAGGGCCGGATCTAGAAGTTGCGAGGCCCTAGGCAGATCTAGAAATTGCGAGGCCCTAGGCCTATATATATGAAAATATGGACTTAATTATCGGTACTATACCAGCAATATTAGAATCCCGCATAGACAGAACTATGCCAGCACTTAAAAATTAAACCAAACCAAAATAATCACGCATGGAAATTGTATAAGAAATATAAATAAACCATACAAATAAGTATAAATTATAATATGAATCAAGATTTGTATCGAAAATATAAGACAATGATTTCTAAGATTTATATAATATTATAGGTAATGACTTTCCATAGTATACAAACGTTTTTCATATGTGATGTATAAGAGATGTTGACATTTCATTTTTTATAATAGTGAGCGATCGACTTAGGCTAAATATTAATGCTTTAATATTTGGTTCAGATGCTCCTTGAATATTACAGCAATGCTTTTCTACTTTTGTTCGAGCTAAACTCTTCAATTAATTGAGAATAATCTAATGAATTTGTTATATCGTTTCTATTGATAACATAGCTAATGATTGCAATCTCGCTTGAGACATGGTGGAACGCAAATATGTTTTAATAAGTTTGAGACGCGAGAAACTTCTTTCAGCCGAAGCAACAGTAACTGGGATGGTTAATACTATTCGAAGTGCAACATAAACATTAGGATAAATCTCACTTAGTTGTTTTTGCACTATATAAACAAGGGCATTTCCGAGATCTGTTTTCTCAGGTATAAACCTGCAAAGTACTTTAAGTTCTTCATAGAGTTCTAAATCATTAATATCACTTGAACAGAACGCGCAAAACGGCTTGAGCGAGGCCCTAGGCGATCGCCTAGTTCGCCTATAGCTAAATCCGGGCCTGTATATATATATATATATATATATATATACTGTATATCATTTCAATGTGGGTATAGAATGTTTTGAGAAATATTTATAAAAATTATAATCTTTATAAAGTTTATATACGGATAGATTGGTAGAGAGAGAAAGATAGATGCTGTAATATATATTATATATATATATATATACATATATATATATATATACACAAACTCAGAATGGTTCTCTGAGAACATTATATGTTAAACACAGACCGTGCATGAAACAAGGAACTCTTCTGGGAAAATTAAATCCACTATAGTCCGAATAAGTAATGGTAAATGACAAATACCATAGTTTTTTTCCTTTTTCATGATTTTAGCCCGACGTGGGCAACGGGTCTCTCGCAAAGAGATCCCATAAATATAGCTTCCCTCACCAGCTATCTGCAAAGCAGACAGGATCCAGCTTTGGGACGTGGATCTAGGGTTTAAAGCAAGCCTAGATCCCTACACTCAGAACCTCTATATAAGTAAAAGACTCGTTGCATTCACGTCGTGTTGAATAAATCAAAGAAAAAGGGGGTAACTATTGTATTTTTAGCCAAAAAAACCAAAACTTAAACCTCAACCGGGACATTGAGCGTCCACTTTTCAAGGCACGAAACACGTGGACGCTCAATGTCCCGGTTGAGGTTTAAGTTTTGGTTTTTTGGCTAAAAATACAATAGTTACCCCCTTTTTCTTTGATTTATTCAACACGACGTGAATGCAACGAGTCTTTTACTTATATAGAGGTTCTGAGTGTAGGGATCTAGGCTTGCTTTAAACCCTAGATCCACGTCCCAAAGCTGGATCCTGTCTGCTTTGCAGATAGCTGGTGAGGGAAGCTATATTTATGGGATCTCTTTGCGAGAGACCCGTTGCCCACGTCGGGCTAAAATCATGAAAAAGGAAAAAAACTATGGTATTTGTCATTTACCATTACTTATTCGGACTATAGTGGATTTAATTTTCCCAGAAGAGTTCCTTGTTTCATGCACGGTCTGTGTTTAACATATAATGTTCTCAGGGAACCATTCTGAGTTTGTGTATACTAAACGGACGTGTTTCGTGCCTTGAAAAGTGGACGCTCAATGTCCCGGTTGAGGTTTAAGTTTTGGTTTTTTTGGCTAAAAATACAATAGTTACCCCCTTTTTCTTTGATTTATTCAACACGACGTGAATGCAACGAGTCTTTTACTTATATAGAGGTTCTGAGTGTAGGGATCTAGGCTTGCTTTAAACCCTAGATCCACGCCCCAAAGCTGGATCCTGTCTGCTTTGCAGATAGCTGGTGAGGGAAGCTATATTTATGGGATCTCTTTGCGAGAGACCCGTTGCCCACGTCGGGCTAAAATCATGAAAAAGGAAAAAAACTATGGTATTTGTCATTTACCATTACTTATTCGGACTATAGTGGATTTAATTTTCCCAGAAGAGTTCCTTGTTTCATGCACGGTCTGTGTTTAACATATATATATATATATAATATATATTTAATATGTTCTCTCCAAATCCTTTTATTTCGTTAATCAGGGATGGCTAAGGACAAGGGAGGACTAATGCCACAAATACCGAACGATACTCGGTGGAACTCACAGGAAGCTTGTGTAGACACATTTATAAAAAAATTTCATAAATACAGGGTGTCCCAGAATTAACTATCTATTTCAATGAAATCGGACAAATTTTTTAAAAACACACTTTTATTTATGTTTATCATGTTTAATATGTGTTAAAAATGTATAAATTTCTAAATTTGTTTCATAATTTTATTTTCAGAATTTTTTAATTATCTGGTCCAATGAAAGACCGTCTGAAGTCATAGAATGGCAAAGAGACTCTCCAAAAGTTAACGTGTGGCTTGGAATGACCAAATCCAAAATTTATGGCCCATTCTTCTTTGCGGAAGCAACTGTAACAGGTACCGTCTACCTTGATATGCTTCAGCAGATTCTCGAACCACAGCTTCTTGATGATGGCATTCTTGATAATGTTGTGTTTCAACAAGATGGAGCACCATGTCATTATGCTCTAATTGTTCGAGAATACCTCAACAGACGCCTTCCGAATCGGTGGATTGGACGTGGAGGACCTCGACCTTGGCCTCCGCGTTCTCCGGATTTGACACCCCTGGATTTCTTTGCATGGGGTTTCATAAAAACAAAGGTTTATCGCCAAAAGATCAATAGTTTAGCTGAACTTAAAGAACGCATCCAGTTGGCAGTGCGGGAGATAACACCTGAAATGCTTCAAAATGTGTTTCGCAGCGCTGAGGATAGATTTGAAATTTGCAGAGATACAGACGGTGCACATGTTGAAACTTCTCAATAAAGTTTTGACTTATGATTTATAAATCTATTTGTTTTTGTATCATAATTTAGTAATAAACACAAAATTATGTCAGTTTTTATTAAATTTGTCCGATTTCATTGAAATAGATAGTTAATTCTGGGACACCCTGTACATGGAAATCAATACTGAGCAAGAAATTGATGGAAAAATTGCCACTGCCCTGAACAATGCAAGCTTATACAGAGAGGCCCTTCACCTTCAAAAGCAGCTAAAGGAAGTTGCTATTGCACTTGATAAGGTATACTTAGCTACCTATGAAAATTTGCTTACATTTTTTTAAGTATGGGACATCTGCTACTTAATTATTTTAATACCTACTCTAGTTTTATTTTAATTAATTAATGCTTTGAGTAAAAATTTTATTTATACTTCATTCTGGGATTTATTATTATATCAGTGTAATCAAACTTTTGCAGCTTCAAAGTGATTCAGCAACTTTGTCAACTGCTGATGAAACGTGGATACAGCTCTTGCAAAGGGAAGACCTCAAGCCATACAGAGCTCAAATTAAAAAACGAATGCTGATGCTGTGGAACCATTCTTTTATGTAGCATACTTCATTAGGGTGTGTCAATTTTGGGGGTGAAATGACTAAATTGAAAATCATGTGATTTGGTAGCAATTTAATGTAATCATTTGGCATACAAAATAGTATCCTTGCTTCAAAAACAACAAAAAATAACTACTACCTACATCAATTTTAATTCAAAAATTCAATTTTTCCGTAAATTCGTAACAAAATAACAAATGTGCGCAAACATCCTATCAACATTTAAAGTGGCAATAAGATATCATTCAGAGTCTTTATTTGAAAGTAACCAATGCAGTCATGTCCTTTTTGCTGCGGCTCCTTGACATCAGCATTCGGCTTGCTACTTGCGCTTTGATGTAGCCTTCTCGCCTCTCGTGACTGTAAACTTGACTAGCTGCTTCTGTGACTATTTTCACACATCTCTCCACACTCTGAGTGTGAGAAGGCCACTTTGGCACTTGCATTGGGGCCTCTTTAAGTTGTGTTAAATCTTTGTTTGTTATACATGTTTTCAGTGGTGGCTCCAAAACTTCCGAACTCAAGTTAACTAATTCTGACAATTTCGTGGCATTGACGTTTATCGGAGGTACCTTCCTTGTCTGAACAGAGCAGTCTCGCAGCTGGTCATCATCTAGTGATGTTCCTCTAAGCTTTAGAATGATTTCCACAGCCTCAGTTCGCTCTTTGGTACATTGGCTGCAGAGTATTGCTTGCAAAACTGCCTCTGGCCTAGCATACCAAGCGGACCTTCTCACCACAGGTAACACGATGTCCACCACTACTTTCCATTGGGTTCTCAGTAGCTGTAATTGAAACAAGATGTGGTTGGGCCCCTCCATCCACAGTGGATTAAGTTTTACATTGAACCAGTGAGGAAGATAAAACCCAATAATAAATTGAACAATCAACATCAAATTCTGTAGCATTTTGCCCTTCAGTGCATGTTTGGAAACCCAAATCCTGCAGAAACGAATCGCTGTAGTTAACCAACGACTGTGACTTACGGGTCCAATCTCCAAGAAAGCCAGATTTTGAGGCAACTCTCCTGATCTGATTGCTTGAACAATACGATAAGCGTAAGATTGATCCGTGCTGAGGTCTTTGATAACTTCTTCAGACAACACTGGAAGGGGAGGGCCTACTTCGACCTTTGGAAATTTTGTATTTATTTCTAATTCCGTTGCTTCATCTAGCATGTTGCCAAGGGGGCCTGACCACTTGTTGTTGCTCTTTGTAGGACCATCAAGTTCCTGGATGAGACGACGAAGAGGTAGTTCCCCTGTGTGCAAATCACATACAATCCAAACAAGCCTTCTTCCAAGTTTTTTCTCTAAATGCCTCATAACACCGGCATGCCATCCAGTGTTCACCGCAGTTGAGTCTCCACCAACGGCCTGCAGTGAACTGTCAAGTCTTCTTTCTTGGAGCCAACATATTATTTGATCAGCAATTGCCTCTGCATGTTTCTTGCCTTCTACTTCTGCTTCAGGAACAAAGTGAAACAAATAGCGGCCACCAGGTTCGGAACACACAGAGTAGTGTTCTTCTTTGATGAGACCGGAAAACTTTCTGTCCATTCCCTCTACCTCTAGGAGAACTTTTGTGTCATCTCTTCTTCCATCAAACAAAAGGCAAGAGAGACCTTCCTCCTTCAAATCTTTTTCATGCTGATCAGATATTTCCTTCATTATTTTTTCTTGTGCTCTTCTTATCTTATTATGATCTATCACTAAGGATGTATCCTCTCGGCTGATGAGGCCTGCATCTATCCAAGCGGCAGTGGCAATCTCTGCAGTCTCTCGTAGCCCCGTATGGTAGCGAATACTGGCAAGGGCAATGTTTGAGATGTCTTTAGTGTTGTATTTCATTCTCTTCGGCGAAGGTTCAGATGGCATTTTGGAGCTATCATCTGATGTTGCTTCTTTCTGTTCATCTGAAGAGCTTTCAAAGAAGTGAGAAACCTCTTGATAGAGCTCTTCATCTCTTTGGGTGGCTTCTTCACTCTTCTTTTTCTTCCTTTCTTCCCTCTCTCGGATTTTCTCTTTTTTCTTAGCAATAACAATCTGTTTTTTGGTTTCTGAATAATCTGCCGAACCAATCTGCATACTTCCTTGGCCTCCTGCCTTTGTTCTCTGCGCCTTTATGAAAGCCAGCTCCAAAACAGGGATCTTCTTCTCACGAGGACAGCGACAATCAATGTGAGGGTGAGGTTCTCTTCTGCATGAGGGAGAACAATTAGCTTCAGAACACAACTCTATGGGACACTGGCAGTTAAAAATGTCAAGAAGAGTATCAAGTGTGTGCAGAAATTTATTTTTCTTTGCTAGTTTTCCTTTACCAAGTGATGTCTCAACCGCTTTGTGCCACAGCTTTGTTAATTTTAGCTCAATAGTTCTATACTGATTGAGTACAGGTGGTTTGACTAACACATTAGCTTTTTTCCACTGATGCACAAGAGGGGGAATCATGTCCCTTATGAGCTCTTTCTCTGTGTAGTTCCTTCTATCCTTTGTATTTTGTTCACGAAGGAGTAACCCTAGTCTCAGCATGTCTCGCACTGTTGGTAGTTCTGATACGGGAAGCTCCTTGCCTGTACCGACTAACAGGCTCAAGTGGCATGACGACTGACCTCTTGTCTTCAATTTTGGCATCTTAGGAATATCTGAAAAGAAAGAAAAACATTTAAGTATTTTATATCAATTACGATGTTTCAAAGTTTAGTCATTCGATGTTCTAAAATTCAATAAAAAAAATATTTCATGGGATTACAACATAATTAGACAGAAGAATATGATAATAATAAATAATTGTAATAATCAATAATCCATACTTACAGTTAAACTGTAGTATTCGTCTAGTAGAATAACTATGAAGTAGGTACAAGAGCAATAACAGCAAACCACCGTCTATGACATCTAAGAGGCAACTGAGGTCTGAGAGTGAGGGACAGTTCTATTCATGTTGTGACTTGTACATTGTACAACAACTATATGACCTTGAAAACACTCCATATGCGATCAGTGGGATAATTCTGTGACAGATGAATAGTTAATCAATTTATGTCCTATTATTTAGTAAAAGAGTCAATTTCTGAAACTTTAAGGTAAAATTGATGTAGGTAAGGGTTATTTTATTTCATTTTGGTTGGCCAATTTCAAGTTTTGACATGAAAAGACACTATATTTTCACTACCAAAATTGATTTGAAAAAAGTTGACAAAATTGACACACCCTAATACTTCATGGACCCTCAATACATGGGTAAGTATCAATATTTATAATCTATTTATAATATATTCTTTCTTTTTTCTTAGAAATATATATATATATATATATATATGTATGCATTAACAGGAGCAGAACTTGATGAAGAGCAAGCGATGGCAGCAGAACAGTAGATAATCAGCAACAAGCCTCAATATCTAGCATGTTTTCTGGCTTTCAAAATAAAATACAAGAACCTTTTCTCAGTATCAATGTTTAATAATTCATTCAACTGTATAGAAAGTCTTCTTCTACTTGGCAATTGATGAAAGTACAAACTGCAAAAAGAAATGCTGTTGGTATGGAAGATTTCTGCAACTTTTGTGAACATCTACTGAGTTGTACTCCAAGTTCAGCTGCCATTGAGAGAGTTTTCTCAACATTTGGACACATCTGGTCCAAATTACGCAACAAGCTTGGGACAGAAAAAGCGGGAAAGCTGGTCAAAATATACAAATATATGCGTAGTGGAAATGAACTGAATGAAGATGAAGTTTGATTACTTTGAAATGTGCCAGTGCTTAATAAATATATACTTAACTATGATTACTATCTGAATTTAATTAGTCTGTTACTTTTACAGGGCACTTCATTTAATAAAATGAAATATTTTGGAGTTTGGTTTTAATTAAAAATAAAGTTGAAGTTGAGTTGAGCTTTGTGATTTTGTTATTTATTTAATAAAACAAAGTCCTACATGACTGCAATGACTCTTAAATACATGGTATTGACTGTTATATTATTTTTATTAGCTTATTACAATAACTCATTGTTTTAAAATATCTGCTAAAACCCGCTTGAGTGGGTTTTAATTGGTTTTTTTTCAGGTGGGCTTTTTCTGAAAAAAAAACACTGCGGACAACTAGGTCGGGTCCAATCAGACCAACCCTGATATCCATTACATACTCGCATCGGGTTCATTTTCGACAAAAGTCAGGTTAGCTTAGGTGATCTTAGGTGATCTGACTTAACCTAACAACTTTTATCTTAGGTCACCTTACGTAACCTAACCTAATCTAACCTCACTTTATTCTTAGGTGATCTACCCTAACCTAACCTAACCTCACCTGTTTAAGGTCGTCTGATCTAACCTAACCTAAATTTGTATTAGGTGACCTAACACAACCTAACCTAACCTAACCACATTTTTTCTTAGGTCATCTGACCTAACCTAACCTAAGCTAACTCACTTTTGTCTTATGTCATCTGACCTAGTGTAACCTAACCTCACTTTTCTCTTAGGTCACCTATCCAACCTAACCTAACATAAAATAACTTCACTTTTGTCATAAGACCTGACCTAACATAACCTCACGTAACCTAACCTCACTTTTGCCTTAGATCACCTGAGCTAACCTAACGTAACATAAATTCACTTTTCTCTTAGGTGATCTCAAGAGCGGATTTAGGTTTCCTGCGCCAAGGGCCATACTGATTTAGCCGCTCTTCGGACACTTACGAAGTTACCATTTATCAATAAATAGTTATTTGATATAAGGGTTTTCAGTAAAATGCAGTCAAATGGTTTAGACATTTACTCTAGCAAAATATATCTTAGCATATAAGATATTTTTATATCACTCATAATATATTATATTATGATAATATTATATATAATATATTATATGGTTAATTTTTGATAGTCACCGGACAGTGTTTTTCTAATGAAAAATATGTTTTTCTGGTGTGTTTTTAGGTGATTTGAATGATTTTAACCATAGTTTCTATAGCAAATCACTCGTTTTTGAGTTAGCGTGATTTCCGTTAGTTTTAACGAAAATATCACGACTAAACCTAACCAATCGTCAAGGGCGTACAGTTGACCGAACCGGGCATTCAATGAACCTAACAGGTCAAAATCATTCGAATCACCTAAAAATACATCAAAAAAACATATTTTTCATCAGAAATTTTAGAATCAGATGACCAAAGAAGGCTTACCTAACCTTATCGTAGCCACGTTTTCCTAATCGGGGGCTCCGTGAGGTGGAAGGCTGAGGTTCGTCTGTTCGCTGATTCACTGATTGGGGAGAATAAAGTTGAGCTGCTTGGCGTAGGAAGTTATGTAAATCTCGCCCCCTTCCGTATTTTGACTTGCCAAACTTCGACTCGTCTATCGCCACTACAATTCCAGGGCCCCCGATAGGCTTCTGATTGTCCATACAAAATATAGCCACCTCGGAACAGAAGCTTCGCCAATTCACACTCGTCCGGCTAGATATATGAAGATTCTCAATTACTTCATTGTGGTGAAACTGCTTCCGTAGCCACGCGTTGATAAGCAATGACTTCCACGGTTCAAAGTGGATCTTATCAAGGAATGAATCCTTGTAATCGCTCACTGCAAAGCCACAAGCACGGCGTTTTTTTCGTTTTTGGAATCTTTACTTTGTGATCACAGTACCACTGATGGCGGTCTTCACGATAATTACAAGGGTTATTACACTTAGGACACACAACAGACTATGGCAGAACACTGTGTTCCCCCAAAAAAGCAACTGTTTCACTGTTTTTGGTAGAATCGAGCTATAATTTCGTAGTAAGTGAGAGTGCAGCCTCCACACACTATGGCTAAAGTGAGCTATTCAAATTCAAACCAAGCCGACACGAGGGTGGTTCAATTTTATTGGCTAAGACAATGACGCCGTTTGTGATTGGTTAAATTAAAATCAGTGGCGCATGAGCATTTACATTCCCTTAAGAAACGCACAAACGAACGAACGAGAGAGTCCCAAAAGACAGAGAAGACAGTTTTGGACTTAGAAAAATTCTTGGATATATATCAATTTTATCTATGGATATCTCAGTAATCAGTCGTCTGCTGAGGAAACTCAGAGGAGAAAAGTTTCTTAGAATTGTCTAATGTATGGATTGCCAAGAAAAAAAAAATTAGAAAACACTGTCCGGCGATTATCAAAAAATGACCTTATCATATATATATATATCGTAAAGAACAACAAATGAAAAAATGAAGTACCACCTGGGAATCGAACCCGGGATCTTCCGATTGCCGGTCAGACGCGATAACCACTACACCATGGACTTCACTCTTCCAAATGCCGTAATTCCTCTACATACTCGCAGAAACCAATGCCCCAAGGGGGCACCTCCCGCATGCCGTAACATTATATACATTCAACTGCAAAGAACACGCAGTATAAATAACGTAAAGAACGACGCTTGTATAGGAGATATTCCGCGCAAGACGAGAAAGAGAAAACAACAAATGAAAAAATGAAGTACCACCTGGGAATCGAACCCGGGATCTTCCGATTGCCGGTCAGACGCGATAACCACTACACCATGGACTTCACTCTTCCAAATGCCGTAATTCCTCTACATACTCGCAGAAACCAATGCCCCAAGGGGGCACCTCCCGCATGCCGTAACATTATATACATTCAACTGCAAAGAACACGCAGTATAAATAACGTAAAGAACGACGCTTGTATAGGAGATATTCCGCGCAAGACGAGAAAGAGAAAACAACAAATGAAAAAATGAAGTACCACCTGGGAATCGAACCCGGGATCTTCCGATTGCCGGTCAGACGCGATAACCACTACACCATGGACTTCACTCTTCCAAATGCCGTAATTCCTCTACATACTCGCAGAAACCAATGCCCCAAGGGGGCACCTCCCGCATGCCGTAACATTATATACATTCAACTGCAAAGAACACGCGTCGTTCTTTACGTTATTTATACTGCGTGTTCTTTGCAGTTGAATGTATATAATGTTACGGCATGCGGGAGGTGCCCCCTTGGGGCATTGGTTTCTGCGAGTATGTAGAGGAATTACGGCATTTGGAAGAGTGAAGTCCATGGTGTAGTGGTTATCGCGTCTGACCGGCAATCGGAAGATCCCGGGTTCGATTCCCAGGTGGTACTTCATTTTTTCATTTGTTGTTTTCTCTTTCTCGTCTTGCGCGGAATATCTCCTATACAAGCGTCGTTCTTTACGTTATTTATACTGCGTGTTCTTTGCAGTTGAATGTATATAATGTTACGGCATGCGGGAGGTGCCCCCTTGGGGCATTGGTTTCTGCGAGTATGTAGAGGAATTACGGCATTTGGAAGAGTGAAGTCCATGGTGTAGTGGTTATCGCGTCTGACCGGCAATCGGAAGATCCCGGGTTCGATTCCCAGGTGGTACTTCATTTTTTCATTTGTTGTTTTCTCTTTCTCGTCTTGCGCGGAATATCTCCTATACAAGCGTCGTTCTTTACGTTATTTATACTGCGTGTTCTTTGCAGTTGAATGTATATAATGTTACGGCATGCGGGAGGTGCCCCCTTGGGGCATTGGTTTCTGCGAGTATGTAGAGGAATTACGGCATTTGGAAGAGTGAAGTCCATGGTGTAGTGGTTATCGCGTCTGACCGGCAATCGGAAGATCCCGGGTTCGATTCCCAGGTGGTACTTCATTTTTTCATTTGTTGTTTTCTCTTTCTCGTCTTGCGCGGAATATCTCCTATACAAGCGTCGTTCTTTACGTTATTTATACTGCGTGTTCTTTGCAGTTGAATGTATATATATATATATATATATAACAATCCCTTAAATGTATGAACAGAAATGCATTGTAGGTTATCTTTACAATCTTTATGTTTAGTTACGAAATCGACCGTTGTAGAATACTCAAAGCAGTTTCCGCCGAGATTGCTGAGCAGCGAAGGAGTCAATAAGATCTGTATAGCAAGAACTCTCGTGAGTTCCAATTCAATACTGAGGATAGCTAGAGAGTTGAGACGATTTTCTCTAAGTGACTCTATAACCAGGGCCGTTTCTAGCCATTAGGGGGCCCTAAGCAGTATACCCATTTGATGCCCCACTCCTCCATCCACCAACTCACGCCTTACTACATCACAGCACGCACATACAAAAAATGACTGTTAATAAAAAACAATTATGAAACAATTTTAATGAAACATTTATGTCCAAAACAACAAATATGTACTTTCAGAAGACAAACAGAAAAAATACTCTTCATGAAATTCCTGAAAATTAGCTTATACATTATTTAGAATGAATAACACACAACTATGTATAAAAAAATAATGCAATTATCAACTATCAAACAATTACTAACTCTACGATACAATCGTGTAATAGCTAACAGTTATACAGAACAGTTTGTACTTTCAAAATTTTTGCCTCCTAGATTTTTTCTGGGCGAAATCATCAATAACATCATCATATGAAATCTCCCTGCCAACGTCCTGGTTGATGCTTATGATGCCAAGGCCACTGAGGCGATCCTGCCCCATTGATGATCTGAGGTAGTTCTTGATTAGCTTCATCTTAGAGAAGCTCCTCTCGGCTGACGCTACTGTCACAGGTAGAGTGCAGGCAATTCTTAGTGCAACCCAGAGATTGGGGTATAGTTCCTCCAGTTGCTTCTGATGAATGAAGGAGAGAAGCTCCAATGCAGTCATGTTGTGTGAAGGTAAAGTCGGCAAGTTCTTAATTTCGAGGGCCAGTTCTCTTCCATCAATGTCAGCAGTGGCGTAACTAGGGTGGGGCAGGTGGGGCGCGTGCCCTGGGCGCCAAATTTGGGGGGGGCGCCATTTTTATGATTTAAAAAAAAAATTTAAGAGTAAAAACATGCTCTTTTGGAAATGTACCGGTACCATATCTCTAGCCATCGAATTTCCATGAATTTCAGATTTTTAACTTCATTTAACTTTATTAATTCATTCTATTTTTATTAGAATTTTATTATAAATTATTAATTTATTCTATTTTTTGGTTTCTTTCTCCAGAAAATTTTACCATGAAGCGAACATTGCCGATACCGAAAAGTCCGAAAAAGAAGCTGAGTGGAGCAGAAGGCAGGAAGAAAAGAAAAATGCAAGAAGCAGAAACTAAAAAGTCAAGTGGCTTTATGATGTCATTTCTTGAACAGCAACAAGCTGGTCCTTCATCAGCATTAACTGCAACAGATATGAGTGTTGACCAACCCGCCAGTGTATCAGAAGGAGAATTAAGTGTTTTTCAAGAACCAGAAGTGTCTTTCAAGAAGCCAGAAGGTACTAAAACTTTGAGTAGCGAAAAGCAGGAAAAAACAGCACAGCCTATACCAGATGCGATTCAGCATCACGATGTAGGCTTCTTGGAGTTTGATAAAATATCAAAAAAAGTAATTTTATCAGATGCCCTGAGGACAGAAATGGTCACATTCGGTTCGAAGTATTTTCAAAATAGTGAAGGGCCATTTGTTCCCACACAAACCCGATCAATGAATGAAAGATGGTTTAAAAGAAAGTTGGGAAATGGATGTGGAGAAGGAGTTTGGCGCTCATGGCTTGTTTATTCTCCAGAGAAGAAAGCAGCTTTTTGCTTTTGTTGTTTGCTATTTTCTCAAATTGACAATCAGTCTTCATTGGAGCAAGAAAATGGGTTCAATCATTGGAAAGCACCAGAAAGGCTTAGCACCCATGAAAATGCAAAAAATCATCGATACTGCTTCACCCAATGGAAGGAAATGGAAAGAAATCTTTTAGAAAACAGAGAAATCATTGACGTAGAGCTTCAAGCTCAAATTGCAACAGAAAAACAAAAATGGCGAGATGTTCTCCACAGAATTCTCCATTGCATAAAATTTTTAGCAACTCAGAACCTTGCATTGCGTGGTCACAAGGAATCCCTTAGACAGGAAGAGGAAAGCAATATTGGAAATTTTCTTGGGTTATTAAAATTGTTGGCAAGGTTTGATCCTGTGATGAAAGACCATCTCAGTATTGTGGAAAAGCACCCTGGAAGAACATCATATTTATCTCCGTTAGTGCAGAATGAATTTATTCGGCTGATGGCTTCTACTGTTCGCCAGAAATTGTTACAGAGCATTCATAAGGCCAAATATTTTGGCCTCATGTTTGATTCTACTCCAGATCAAGCACATCGAGAGCAAATGGCAGAAACAGTTCGTTATGTTGATATTGATTTTCAGGAGAAAACAATTTTTATAAAAGAGTCTTTTCTTGGATTTATGCAATTAAAACGAAGGGATGCTGAAAACATTGTGGAAGTGATTTTGGAACAACTGGAAAAAGACAAAATGCCGTTAGAAGACTGTCGATCTCAATGCTATGACAATGCTGCAGTTATGGCTGGTTATAAAAGTGGTGTTCAACAGAGGATTATTGAAAAAAATAGCAAAGCTATTTTTGTAAACTGCGATAACACTGGTCAACAAAGATTTTTCATCAGAGTAACATTTGTGGTGGCTGGATAGCATTTTTTACGCTAATTCCAAAACTGCATTCATATTTTTTCTAGCACGTATAGTTTTCAAGATGAAGGCATATACATAACTACACAGATTTAACCATTTTAAATAGGCAAAATACTAATATTTCAACATTTGATTGTGTTTATTTTATTGTGTTTTTTTAGTTTATTCATTATTTATTTCAATTATCTTAATTATACATCTTATGTATTTCAGGTGTGAGCTTTTACGTCTAGCAGCATTGTGATTCAGGCAACAACGCCGTGCTTTGTGTGTCAAAAGATCAGTCCAGTCCAAGAACTTGTTGTGTCAAGTTGGTGTACATTTTTTTGAATTTATAGTTTGCTCAGGTCAGTCAACATGCCTTGACAATGTAAGAATGACCCCGACAAGTTCTGTTTCGTATGCGGCCAGTTGACAACTAAAACACAGCGACGAAGTATTACAACCGACATTAAGAAAATATACAAGCTATACTTTGGTTGCCATCTAGGTGACCAAGATAAACCATGGGCGCCACATCAAATCTGTTCTGGCTGTTCAAATGGATTACGTGATTGGCTTAACAAAAAGAAAGCTTCAATGCCATTTGCCATACCCATGATATGGAGGGAGCCGAGACCCGGCCCGAGAGATCATCATGAAGACTGTTATTTTTGTAGTGTGAACTTAATGGGGTTTTCTGCCAAGAACAAACACCATATTGTATATCCAAACTTGGATTCAGCACGTAGACCAGTAAAACATGATGAAACATTGCCCATTCCAATTCCCCCAAGTGATAGGCTAGATTCTATCATAGATGACATGGAAAGTGATGAAGGTGCAACTGGCGTTTCCGGACCATCTACAGAACCAGAGTACACTTTTGAAGGTAGACATTTAGAGCCTAAAAAGTTAACCCAAGGACAGTTGAATGATCTTGTTAGAGACTTATCGCTGTCTAAAGAGAAATCAGAGCTTCTCGCCTCAAGACTAAAGGAGAACAATTTACTTGAGAACAATGTTCGTATTAGTTACTACCGAAAGCGGAATTTTGAATTAACAGCATTCTTTTCAGTAGACGGTCCTCTCTGTTATTGCCATGACATCAATGGACTATTTACAGCCATATCTCAGACGTATGTGGCATCTGAGTGGCGCCTCTTTATTGATTCGTCGCAGAGAAGCCTGAAAGCAGTTCTTTTGCATAATGGTAATATAATGCCATCCATCCCCATTGCCCATTCCGTCCATCTAAAAGAGACATATGACAATATGGATATACTACTTAAGGCAATCAAATACGACAGTCATCAATGGAATGTTTGTGGAGATCTAAAAGTTATAGGAATGCTTATGGGTATGCAGTCAGGATTCACAAAATTTTGTTGTTTCCTTTGCCTGTGGGACAGTCGTGCCACTATAGAACATTACACCAAAAGTGACTGGCCACTTAGGTATACATATGTCCCAGGGATAAGCAATGTCCAGTCTGTCCCTTTAGTGGATCCCCAAAAGATCTATCTGCCACCTCTTCACATTAAACTTGGTTTAATGAAGAATTTTGTTAAAGCAATGGGTAAAGTCAATTCTGAAGGGTTCCAATACCTTTCAAGGAAATTTCCGAAGGTTACTGCAGCAAAATTGAAGGAAGGAATTTTTGTTGGGCCACAAATAAGGGAGGTTTTGAATGACACTGAATTTGAAAAAGTCCTAAGTCCGCTGGAATTGAAGGCTTGGCTGGCGTTCAAATGGATATGTGAAAACTTTCTTGGAAGCAACAAGTCACCTGCGTATAAGGATGGAGTCAAGAACCTCCTTGATGCCTTCAAAGAAATGGAGTGTCGAATGTCGTTAAAAATTCACTTCCTGCATTCCCACTTAGATTTCTTTCCTGGAAACCTTGGTGCAGTGAGTGACGAGCAAGGAGAGCGCTTCCATCAAGATATTCAGATGATGGAGAAGCGCTACCAAGGATATTGGAATGAAAGCATGATGGCGGACCATTGTTGAATGCTGTATCGTGACAATCCAGGCCAAATTTACAAAAGGAAATCACACTCACAGCGCTTTTAATAAAATAATGTATATATTCTTTATTTATAAGTCCATTGAATAAAGTATATGATGTATTTGTTGTTTAGCATTCCTAAGTGTGATCTATACATCCATAAATTTTCTTATAGCAATATCAAAAACTTAAAAATATCAAAACCAGTGTATCTATATAACTATACGTGCTAGAAAAAACATAAAACCAGATTCGGAATCAGCGCGAAAAATGCATTGAGAAAAGTGTGATCATGTTTGTGATGAGAAAAAAAGTTTCATTTTGTTGGCCAGTGTAATCATTCTCTCAATTTGGTTGGAGTGAGTGCTGCTAACCATGATGCAGTGATGGTGACTTTTTTTGGTGCAATTCAGTCGCTTTATTCATTCTTTTCACGTTGAGAGCTTCAATGGGCCAAGAAAGACTTTCTGCTTTAGCCTTGCTCAGCATTGAACGTGAGGAAACTGAAATAACAAATTTTGATGACATTATTAAGTTTGCATCAGCAAAAGTAAGAAAAATACATGTTTAGTGTGAAGTTCCAAATTATTCATTAAAAGAGCCAAAAATAATAGGTGCAAACAAGGCATTTCTTTTAAAGTACTATATAATTGGAATGATTTTTGTCAGTATCTAATATTCTAATTGCTAATTCTGCTATCGGTAATTCAGTAAAATTCAAGAAAACATCAAAGTGTATTCTCATGAAAAGTTATGCCTTTCCTTGTACATATATTAATTGTTTCTGTTGTAATTCGGCAAATAATTAACCATATTTTGGTTCTATCAGTGGCGGACCTACATTTTTGGGACCCTGAAGCTTGAATTGTTATGGAGGCCCCTTCGCAACCAGCAACAATAGGGCAACATCTGCCAAAACCAAAAATGTAGACTATGAATAGATTCTGGCGAGCTCAGCAAGCCCATACAGCTGGGGGTTCGGGCGCTGCAAGCCCCCGAGAAAATTTTGAAATTTGACCAATTACAGGGGCATTTTGAGGCCATATGAAATGGGTATTAGAGCATATTCTAAGGTCAATATTAAGTACTTCAACCTATTGGCTTATGATTCTATCACTAAAATAGCCTTATTTTAATAACAAACACTTAAAAAAACTCCATCGATTTTGTTGAAAAATTCACTCATTAAAAAAAAGTTGCTTCAGGGCCCCTCCTGGATTAGGGGCCCTGAAGCTTAAGCTTCATTAGTTTCATAGTAGATCCGCCACTGGGTTCTATAAAATTAAATTGTATTAATAGAAATTTAATATGAACCTTAATAGTAAATATACGCGGTTATGTATATGGATAGAAAAACATTAAAGTATAAACTGTAAAAATAATTTTTATGAATTGTATTTTCATTTCATTTCAATTTATTTTTACAGATTTTTGTACAGTTTTATATGTATATAACTGTTTTTCATTTTCATTTGTCATAAAATAAACTTTTTAAAAGCATATTTTGTTAGCTGTATTATTACGAGTAACCAGTTTGAGTACCATTATAAGAATTCAGCCAGAATTTTAAAGAACACTAGTTTTAAGGGCGCCATTTATTGATTTGCCCTGGGCGCGATCAACCCTAGTTACGCCTCTGAATGTCAGAGTGAGCTCCAGAGCTCAGTATCTTAGAAAGCTTTTCACACTTGCAGGACAAGTCTTCCTTGTTCATTGTGGTGAAGTTTAGGAGAACCCCAAATATGTCCCTCACATCATCTAATGTTTTGAATCTCATTTATTGACCCGATGGCACAATCCACCACCACATTGAAAAATTTTACCTCCAGCCTCTTTAAGGCTTCTGTAAATGGTTCGTCAGGAGCTTCGTAAGCAAAGTGCTTTTTTTGTGGATCTGAGCCTCTTCTCCTTCAGCACAGCCTCCACATTCATTTCCTCACATATGTCCTTAGCTACTACTTGTGCTGCAACAAAACCTGTGTTTCTGTAGCTGGTGAGTGAGTCTTTTGTTTTTGTGAGAAGGTTGACTGCCACATCAAACTGCATTGTACTAGACTGCAGAAGTTTGCTCACATGGTTAACTGCATGAAGAATGTCATACCATACTACTGTGCAAATCTGAAAGCGATAAGACCCTACCTCCTCTGCAACTGTTTGTGCTTCAATCCTGGCTATGGCATCTGTGGCATTGTTTCTGACTTCCAACAGGGCCTCTCTGATGTTGTGGCTCTGGTATCGCACAGCCTCAATGCTCTTAAGCCGGCTCTCCCACCTGGTTTCACTCCAAGATCTTGAGTGTTATGTTCACGTGCTTCTTTAGGATTGTCCATCTCTGTGTAGCTGCTGCAAAAAGGTTGTACAATTTTTGTACGTTGCCAAAGAAGCTGATGGCATCTGTGGAAGCTTTAGCTGCATCAGCCACTACAAAATTCAGAGTGTGAGCCACACATGGAACATAGAGTGCACGACAGTTCTTCTCTAATAACCTTGCCTGAACACCTTTGTTCTTGCCCTTCATGTTCGCTCCGTTCTCATATGACTGTCCTCTGCAGTCATCAAAGTGAATATTCAGTTCATCTAGTCTCTTCAGAATCAGAACTGATAAACCCAGGCCTGTACTTTCTGAAGCCTCAAGAAAGCCCAAGAAGTATTCTTTTATTTCTGGTACTTCACCCATTTTAACAGTTCTGATAATAATCGACATCTGTTCTTGGTGGCTTATGTCTGGAGTGCAGTCTAAAATGAGTGAGTAATATTTAGCTTGTTATTTCTGCAACAATGGCATCCAAGATCTTCCCACTAATGGACCCAATGAGCTCATTTTGAATGATGTTTCCTAGGTAACTTGAATGACTATATTGGCCACTTTCGACTCTGCTGATGTGTTGTTTCATCACTGGATCAAATTTGGCAAGCAGCTCAACCTCCTTCAAGAAGTTGCCATTGTCTCGATTGTACAATGTAGAGAAGACCCCCTGAAAACAAGGTTTCTCTCTGCCAGTGATTGGATTATACTTACAAGACGTGTGAGAACATCTCGCCAGCGTCTTCGCTCTACCTCCATTAATGACATTTCAGTTTGGTCAATGGTCCTCCCAGTTTTTAGCCGCAGTTTCAGATCCTTCCATGCTGCCATGTTATCTGCATGCTCTGAACTATTTTCATGGCTTTTCAGAAGCAAACCAACGTTTAGCCAGTCTGAAAGTCCATCCGTAATTAGTTTGTACGACTTCCTTGAAAACACCTTGCAGCAGAAGCAATAAAGAGCATCATTCCTTCTAGAATACATCAGCCAGCTTCGCTTTATTTTTTCCCCATTAATTAATGTTCTGTACATGTAATGGTGATGAAAGCTTCTACCGTCCTCTCTTTTAGGGAATGTGAAATCTGGACTGATTTGAAATGGTCCTCGAGACACCAGATCTGTCTTCAAGGCATCTGACAGGACAACTGGCCAGTCATACGGATCAAGCGATGGAGCAGATCTTGGTTCTTGTTGCTCAGTAGAAATGCCTGTGTGTGGTTTTTGAAGCTGAACAGAAGATGGGCCATTTGTTGGTTCATCAGGCTCTACTTCTACTGGTGTTTGAGGTTGCATAGAGGATGGTCCTGCTGTTGGCTCATGATGCTCATCAGGCTTTGCTGAGGATGGCTTTTCCAAATATTTCAGTAGTGCTCCTGAGAAGAACATAACATTACATATTCTGTTAGATTTTGCTAAAATACTCTTTCTTATCTTGTTTGATAATAGATCTGTGTGAACAGAATTTGAGGTGATGTGATCCATTAAATTTCACATTTCGAAATATTATAAATATTACAGAGACTAGCTTACTCTACACGATTCCTGAACACTTGCCTAGCTTGATGGTCTACCTAACCTAGTTGCCTGAACTGTAATCATAAGAATATATAAGTGGCACATCTCACCTGTTCTCCTGGAAAGCTTCTCCTCCTCTATTTTCTTCTTTTTCCGTTTTTCAGCTCCTGATGGATAATGTCATTTCATTTTCCAAGATGCACGAAGTCACATCTAGTTAACCCCAACTAATCTGCTAAATAATAATAATGATGATAATAATGATGGTGATAATAATAATAATAATAATAATAATAATAATAATAATGTTTTACAATAGTAGAAAAATTAAGCATTTAGGAAAGTATAAGCATATGGTAAGAATAAAGTTAAATAATATAGAAATAAGATCTCACAATAGTTATTTACACATAACGACCCACAACGTTTCGTTTGTCTCCGTTTTATCACATTTGTTTAATACAAAAACTTTAATTAATACGACAATAATTAATAATAATAATAATAATAATAATAATAATAATAATAACTCCAGCTATATTCCTATTCTTGCCCACTGAGGTATGATCTGGGAGCCTGTCTAGTAGGGCGGGTCGTACTCAGGTGACAACATGAATCTGAAGGAAATCCTACCATCAGGGGTGTCTAAATTATGTGTTTTTACATGGGGAATTCAAATATGAGCTTCTTGTTTGGATAGGATAACTCTAACCTACATCATTTTGTATTTCTAAATTGCCAATTTTACCCTTTTGAACCCCTTTATAATATATTAAAAGATATAAGGTAAATCATTTATATTGACAAGGCCAAATCAACTTTACATATATTTATTAATAGGTGAACTGCATGTATATCACTGGATATAATTACAAAGATCATTCTCCTGACATCTTGAACTTTGCCAGGTTGCACAAATCCTGCTTTGACTCAGACTTGGACATCAGCTTCCTGCTGGTCTCCTGAGCCCTGATCCCTCCATCCCTCTTTTCCCGTGAGAAGTACTTAGCAGAAGCCTCAGTCACCATTTTAACAACCCTCTCAATGCTTTGTGTGTGGCAAGGCCAGTTGCGCACCTCCATGGGGGTGTTGATGAAGTTTTTCACCTCTGAGGTGCTTAGAGAGCAGGTGAGAGGTGGCTCTGACACACCTTCTGACCAGCTGATGAAGTCACCGATGCTGGAAGCATCACAATTGATGTCAGGTGTCCTTCTGCTCCTAACAGAGGAGTCCCCCAGCTGAGTGTCAGGGTCCCCCTCTCCCCTGATGGCCAGGATTCTCTCCACCCCTTCAATCCTCTCCTTCTGATCCTCAGAGCAGAGTAGTGTTTGGAGGATGACTTCACTGTGGGCATACCAAGCAGATCTTCTCACAGTTGGCATCACAATATCCAGCACCTCCTTTCTCTGGGACTTGAGGCAGTCCAGCTGAAAGAGGATGTGCCTAGGCCCTTCGATCCAGGAGTGCTTGACCTTCACGTTGAACCAACATGGGTAATACACTCCAATGATAAATTCCACAATGAATTGCAGAATCTTCAGGTTCTTTCCTATAAGTCCGTGCTTTGACACCCAGAGCCTGAGAAGTCTGTTCGCTGTGGTGAGCCAGCGGCTGTGGTTTACTGGTCCTATCTCTAACAGAGCCAGCCCTGCAGGAAGTACTCCATCCCTGACTGCACAGACAATTTTATAGCCATAGTATTGATCAGTTGAGAGATCTTGAATGACCTTGTCAGGAAGCTTGATCAGTGGAGGGCCAACAGAGATTCGAGTGAAGTTTGGATTGATATCAAAGTCTGTAGCAGAATGAAGGAGCTTTCCTATTGGCCCGGATAATTTTTTGTCTGACAGAGTAGGGCCATCAAGGTCAACAATGAGATGGCGCAGGGGAAGTTCAACTGTGTGCAGGTTGCACACCAACCAGACCAGCTTTCTCCCCAGGTGCAGCTCCAGCTTCCGCATTACTCCAGCTTTCACACCAGTGTTGACATTTGTTGAGTCTCCTCCAATGGCCAACAAGGTCTTATCATAACCCCTCTCTTTCAGCCAGGCAAACAGGACCTTAGCAATCTTCTCCGCATGTGACTCCTCTTTAGTTGCTTTCTCTGGGGTAAAGTGGAACAGATAGTAGCTGCCAGGCTCACTAACAACACTATAGTGTTCTTCCTTGATCTTTGCGGGAAAAGATTGGTCACTGCCCTCAGCTTCCATCATCACATTGGTCAGGTCAATCCGCCCATCAAAGAGGATGCAAGAGATCCCCCCCTCTTCCCTGCACTTCTTCTCGAACTGTTCCCCCAGCTCTCTCATCAACTTCTCCTGTGCTCTCTTGACCTTGCTCTTATCAATCACTTTACTTGTATTGTCTTCTGTGATGATTCCTGCGTCAATCAGAGCTGCTGTTGCTATCGCTGCAGTTGGCCTCAGCCAATGTTCTGAAACGTTACATTCTAGCCTCTGAGAAAGGTGGCTCAGAAAATGGCCTTATGCGCAATAGTAAAATAATCAACAATTTAATAATAATCAACTGCAAAATGATGTAGGTTAGGGTTATCAGAATTAAATATTTTCTTCAGAATTGTGTTCTATACACCAAAATATGTCATTTGAACACCCCTCTCCATTGATTTAAAAAAAATGCATAGTATGACCCGCCCTACCTGAGTGTCTAGGGGCCCCCTAGTAGCAGCGGGGCCCTAAGCGGCGCTTAGTCTGCTTATGCCAGGAAACGGCCCCGTCTATAACCTCTATAACGGGCTGACCATCGAGTCAGCCCGTCACAAAGATCATAATCAAAGATCACAAACTATATATTTTAACGGTTAATTTGCCTTTTCTCTCCCACGTTTAATTTTCTGAACTGTGCTACATCCCTCATAAGGGAGATTCACCCAGGTTTGGGGATGTCATTTTGCATTAAATACAGAAATATAGTTTAATATATCCACCTTCATTTTTCAATTATCTTCACCAATCTCGAGGAAACGGAGTAGCATCGTGTAACCATCTAATATTCTATTTCAGAAATGAAGCCTTATATATATATATGTAACAGTTTTTTTGCGCACACCTACAGGTCGCTACAATTGGTGTAGAACAATGCGGTTTTCACCATTCGATGCGTCTTTTTATTGTGCAGTGCCCATGCTAAAAAAATTTCCCTAACATAAATCCTGCCCCCCCCCTTTTAGGGGTACAGTTCTTCCCATTTCTTCATTTTTAATCATAATTTTGGCACAAAATGGGGGAGGGGTGGGGTTAATGGGGGAGGGGGTGGGGTTAATGGGGAAAACTCAGAAAAATAGATGCGATATATATATGTAACCAAAAAAAATTAAAGTAAAATCTTGCAAGGTGCCAGCCCCCTTCCCCCCTTGGGGGTAATGGGGGAAGGGTGGGGGTAAAATGGGGAGGGGGTATTGGGGAGAGGGTGGGGTAATGGGGAGGGGGGTGGGGTTAATGGGGAAAACTTAGAAAAAAATTGGTGGGGTAAATGGGGGAGAGGGGTGGGGGAGGGTATTGGGGGAGATGGTGGGGGTAATGGGGGAGGGGGTGGGGTTAATGGGGGAAACTCAGAAAAAAAATGATAACCAACATCGATTCCGGTCAGGAAGATCATGCTTATCACAACTAATGGAACACTATAACAATATTATTGATGCACTCAAAATCAATGAAAACTATGATTTGGCGGGCCGCAGGGCCCCCAATTACTGTCGGTTCAGTTATTTGGTCAATAAAACTATAGAAATGAACGCAGTCATGAAAATCTTAGGCTTCAAATCCGAGCTCATTGTATTAAGATTTGTGAAGCTTTAGATTTTCATGGCTGCGTTCTTTTCTGTAGATTTATTGAATGAATAATTGGTTTGCCAGTAACTGGAAGGCCGCAGGCATCCCAATTATTGAGGCCCAAGGTGAGAGGAATAGGAATGATATCCAGATAAAGGGCTACTGATGTTCAAAATAAAATTCGCCGTAGGCCCACAATTCAGCCGAAGCACCGCAGATCTAGCAAAATCGGCGCGTAGCGCCGACCTTTTGCTAGTTTGCGGACTACTTCGCAGCAGTTCCCATTCTCTTGCGGTGTGATGAAACACGAATTTCGATGTTTTTCCTGTGAAGTAATATAACTTGACTATTATCTATAAATCATCTTCGTTTATTAAAAAAAAATAAACGGGCAAGGAAAGATTCATTTACTCAGAAGGTTAAAGCATGTTTGAACCTTTATTTCGCTGCACAGTACGTGAAAAATTTAAATTTTAATGCATATTCCCTCCCTTCCAAAGTCGACGTAGGTTGTGGGGAATGGAAGCGGGAACTGCTTATTAGTTTAATTTTTGTATTTGCGTCTGTTAGTGTGGAAAGGGGCGTGTCTAGAAAGGTCACTATATTCGACAGCCAAATTATATAGGGAAATGGGTGACGTATGGTTACTTTCATCCAATTATTACTTTCGGTGTTTGTCGATCAAATGGGTATGGGTCCAGTCTTTTTTTCTTTTTAGATTTGTCTTCAAACATTTTTGATTGACTACCACCGATTCCAAAGTCAGGATACATTAAGCCCTAAGGTAGGCGTGGCCCAGTGTATTTCGACTCTTGTAACTAACTACAGTATATATACTAACGTCATCTGCGTTACGTTTATGAACTGTTGTGAAGAAAGTTTATAAAAACTTAAAGAAGAAATATTATAAACAAAAATGGTCGTGAAATAGTTTTATGCAACGCTTTTTCTTTATGACTTGGTACCTAATACACTGGATTTTCAAAAGTAGTCCCTTTCCACAAAAGAATAAATAAAGAAATGAATAAGTAATATAAAATAGTTGATAGCTGCTTTTTTGATACTGCAAATGACGGTAGAAGCAACGGAATAGAAGTTGAAATTTATATATAAAAATTTTCATATACTGTACTTTATGAACGAATAAAGCTGCAAATATGCTTTACTCTTCTGAGTAAATAATTATTCGTAATTCTGTCTTTATTAATAAACCAAATTACAAAAGCTATAGAGTAAATTTTGTTCCTTAACCACCAACACTAGCCTCCCTCCTGACTCCAGAACTGAACATTTTTGGGAGAAATTGGCACATTTAACATTTAAACTATTAACGTAAAGATTCATGCAAGTATGCTTAACATCAGATCATTCATCATTTCTTGGGTTTTTAGTATAAGAAATTAACTCTAACAAAATACAGCTTTGGAGAAACGTAGCAACAGCGGCTCCATAAACGAAAAAATTTGCAATTTCCTTTCACTACCACTGTTATAAAGACATTAAAATCCACAAAGTTTATGTAATTTTTTGGGAAAAAATGTAAATTCTAGAGTTAGGGGATGGGAGTTGGGTTATAACTAGGGCAGTCAAAAGTTGACCGAAAAAATTAAGAAAGTTGACCTTACGAATTGAAAAAATTGACTTATAAAGTTGCCTTTACTTTCAATAATAAAAACGATACTTTAATTACTTATTCTTGCTCTTCTACATCAGTTGACCGATTGTGGTAAATTATGAAGTATTTGCCGACATTTTCTGGCAAAAAATTGCGATCCTTACTTAATAATTTATTAAGCATGGAGAAAGATCTCTCTACAGCGGCAGTTGTTGGTTGACATTGCAAAAGCTGACCATAAACTGTTGGTGAGGTTTCAGGTCTACTGAGGTTAATTATTTCACAAATACCATTTGTCTTGAGTCTTGTTTCAATGTATTGTTTGACTGAACACATATCTTCGCCAAGGTTGATAGAAGAAATGGTTTCATATGCCTCTCTAATGGTGCAATTAGATGCTTCCATCCTAGTCACTAAGCTAGCAATCAAACTATAATTCATTTTGATTGACATTAGTTGCTTTGGCAGTTTTTCATTAGCAACACTCTCTTTAGCCTTCTGAACAATGATTCCTTCATCTTCAAAATTTTCCACAATTGTCTTCACATTTGGAAAATTGTCTGCATAATAAAAAGCAGCGTTCAGCCAGCTTGCCCAACGTGTTACAATCGGTTCTGGAGGAGTTCCTATTTCAGCAAACAATTCCTTCCTTCTTTTGTTTTTAAGAGTAGAATCCTTGACACATGCAATTAAAGTGTCAACATCACCAGAGCTGGGCAATAAATACATTGAATGTATTTAAATACTAAATACTAAATACATGGGAGAAATGTATTAAATACTAAATACTAAATACAGTTTACGAATGTATTTAGATACTAAATACAAAATACATCAATTGTATTTAAATACATTTGTAAATACATTTTAAATACATACAAATTTTAACATATGCATTCACTAATTCATGAGTAACAACAATATAAAATGCTTGATAAAGGATAAAGAAATAGTACAATCTAATTTCCGATTATATATTTCCCTTTTTAGAACAAAACAAAAACAAAAGAACTTAGAACTTACGATGTTCAACCAGTGACATATTATACTCAACTTTTGCACAGTTTGAATCATGGCAGGGTGGACACGCTGTGAAAAAAATAAACATGAATTACCTAATGAATAATGATCGATAATTAATGAATCAATAATCATTGATATAAATTTTTGATAAATTTTTACTTTAGGGGACACGGTGAATTTCGAAATAAATACACCACTCGATAGATCAGACGATTTTAAAAGCTTTTTCATCAATGAATTTTCCATCGCAAATTGGATTGATTGCAACGAGTTAGTTACACAGGCCCACTTAAGGCAGAGCCGTTTTGTATGATTATTCGGTCAATTTCAAGATATTTTTTGATGTCTAAAAAAACACTTACCTTCAGATGAGTGTACAGATTCGTTGTAGCATTGCTTGCAGCAGAGACTTCGTGTTTACACAGCAAGCAGGTGCACTTTACCTTATTACCGTCTTTAGATTTAATTTTAAAGTATTTTCCATCAAACAGAGGGTGCACTAAATCGCTATCTGCAGATATATCACTGTTTGATTCACCGGATTTGCTTGTTGAAGCCATGACACGCACACGATAAAGAAATCAACCGCTTTCGACTAAGAGTGGCACACAACTGATTGAACTGACACGTTGAAACATGAAACATGCTGTACTACACTGTCGACGCGTCGTACTGTGCTAGTACAGAACGTGTATTAAACCAGTAAAAGTATTTACATTTTGTATTTTGAGTATTTAAATACATTGTATTTAAATACTCATTAAAGTATTTAAATACTATATTTAAATACATGAAAAACAATGTATTTATAAATACAGTTCTAAATACACAAATGTATTTAAATACGTATTTAAATACAAATGTATTTAAATACTGCCCAGCTCTGAACATCACTATAAAATGCTCTTATTTGCATCGCACAATTATGTAACAGATGCGCAAGACACGTTACATGGAAAAGTCTTGGAAAAAGTTGCTTGAGTGTCGCTCCAGCTGACACCATGTAACGAGCTGCATCAGACAGAAGTAAACAGAAATTTTCTCTTGGTATCTCGAATTCTTTTACAGTATCGTCAATCTTGTGTATGACAGTTCGTGCATTAACATTTCCAAGAAGAACATCGCACCTGATTAAATATGTTTTCTTGGGAACATCAATAGATCCAGCAAGTATGTTCAAATATTTTGAGCCCCTTACTTCACTTTCATCAACAATTAGGAAAACTAATTTACCCTCTAGCAAATGTTTTATTCTACTTAACTCGCTTTCTGCCTGTTTCATTGCTATTGATCTGCAAGTTGACACGCAAGGCACTGCTACACCTAATTCAGAGAACAATTGTTTCACATGAGGGTTGCTCAACTTATGAAGAGGTATGTTGGCTGACAGAAATGTAGTCACAAGTTTTTCCGAAAAATCTGAAGTCTTGTACTTTAAAAGGGTTTGCGTCTTTTCATTTCCCACATTTTAGTCTATACCACGCTGGTGCTTTTGGGTAGAGCGATGTTTATCCACAAAAAAGGATTTGTCATGCTTGACCACAACACAACAAATCTGACAGTATAGCTCATTTTTTCCTGAACAAATGAATTCATTAGGATATTTTGCAATTATAGCGCGCACTTTAGCAATAGAACTAACTGCAACTTTTGGCATTTTAAATATCTGAAATCAAAAGAAATCGAAATCAGTGAAATCACAAATCAGAAAAAATCACAAATAAAAAATGGTAACCAGTAACCACAATACATACAACACAACCACATCCAAAACCAGAACGGACATAACTGAATAAGACAAATACGAGCAGCGAAGTTGCCAGTTAACCAAAAAGATGCCAATTTTTAGTTATTTTAATTATTTATTCCAAAAAATTGACTTTATTTACCTCATTGCTATTTTTTGACCTAACAGGTAAAAGTTGACTTTTGGTTGACCTATTAACTTTGGTAATATACCCCCTACAGGTGTTTTTATTGCATTTTCAGTCGTTTCAGCGAAAAGTGCCCCATAGGAAACAATTTGACTTTATTGGCTTTTGACCGCCCTAGTTATAACAAACCGTGACTATATAGCTTTGTTTATTAATGGAAACAATTATTTGCAAACAAAAGTTGACTTATTCAGAAGGATGAAGTATACAATAAGCTTTATTATGCTATAATACACGAAGGATTGTAAATATTAATTTAAATTTATATTCCCTCCCTTTCCAGTTATGCAAGGAATGGAGGTCCGGTGCCAGTTCCGGTGCTAGTGTCTCCGAGCAACTGATACAATGAGAAAACGGACATATGGGGACCATTTTTGTAATATCCGTATAATTCTTTTGCTGAAAGGGGCGTGTCTTGGAAGCAAATTGTATTTAATACTTATTCATAAAGTGAAAGCGTGGCGTGGTTGTAAAACAGACTCGCAAATGTACATTATTATTATACTTATTTTCAAATTGTCAGATACAAATTTCATATTAGAATAGATTAACATACAAATAAAAATTTTAAAATGACATAAAACCTGTTTTTATTGCCGGATGTCTAAATAAATAATTTATGCAAAAACTAAATATTTAATAAACTTTGGTTAAAACTTTGTTTCGTAAACAGTATCAAAGAAATATCGGAAGAGCAAATATAATTTTCCAAGAGAGTGAAAAAACAATTTTTAAACTGTGCACATTTTCGGAAAAAAGTTCGCCTAAAGATAAATTTTTAAAAAAATATTTTCTTTTTGGTGACAGTAATAAAATTTCAAAAACAAGATCCAATCATTACTGATTGCTATTTTTTTGTTTAAAAAAAAAATTCTATGCGAACTTTTTTCCGAAACTGTATACGTGTAATCCTTTGAATCCTTTGTTAAAGCTTATACTGAATACCTCTGTTAAAACGATAATGGCAATTGATATCAAAACATTCGCACGTATAGTTAACTATTTCAAGAAGAAATGGCGTGTAACTTAAACTGAAATGAACCAACTGTATATAGCTTGCATTGTGGGTTAATACAATGAAAACTAGATTTTGTAATCATTTTAAACCCGAAAGCGGTCGCCAATGGTAAAAACTCTTTCTTAGAATTATATTTATTGATGTAATTTTAGGTTTTTCTTGGGACGATATTCTTATCATCAAACGAGTATTCTCTCTTCGTTTCATTCCGTGAGCAGACGCACAATACAAGCAGCGAAGGAAAGCGAACGTGCGTCTGAGATCTTCAAATGCATTATTATATTTGGGTTCTTTTCTAAAGTTGTCCTGCCACGCTACGAGATTCGCATTACCATAAGAAAATATCTTTCTTCACGTCAAACGTAAATAAGAGAATATTTAATGTTACTAAACACGAAAATTAGGAAAACAATAGAATTATAATTGAAAAAGAATGAACACGAATTCTCGGAGAATTTTGTATTTATTTCATAGGTTTTTAGGGTGCCATTAATTACATTTTCACAAAGTTTAGTTTAATTAAAAGAAACACACACACCACACACACACATGCTCATCTCCGCATAAGCAAGGTACCGACTTTTTTAAAATTCGTATATCTAAAAAACTAATCAACCAAACTTACTGTAATTTAACTGTGACGTATATAACTATATATATATATATATATATATATATATAATATATATATATATATATATATATATATATATTATATATATATATATATATATATATAGGGTAGCTCTTATTAGGGCAAAAAAAATTGTTGAACATTTTTAAGATCGCAACCTTTAAAGTAGTTCGAATTGGTGTAAATACACTACATATAAATTTTGAAACATTTATTCCAACATTTTGAGGTAGCTCAAGTAACATGAAGTTTTAACATATTGAATAATATATAACTATAATGAATACTCATGAAAAACGAAACTTATACAGCCATAGAAAGAGTTTTTTTCAAGCTATCTGGGAAGAGACGGCGGTGTTCGTTGACAACTTGTAGAAGAAACTGTAACTGTTCTTCATCCTTCGTAAGATGACTGTTGTATTCTTGAATGAGAGCAACTGCTCTCTCTGCATAGTCATTCACAACGTTGATGGCTCTCACCTTCTCTTTCGCTCGTTTGTACTCCTCCAGTTCGCTCCAGGTTGCTGGATCTTCCTTGAGAAAGTGTTCCGATAAATTAAACTTTGTGAATAAAGTGCGGGATCTGTTTGTGACGAAATCCTGTAATGACTTATCTCCGAAAGTTTTCAGATCAACTTGAACTTTTGGGGTGGGGGGGTGGGGGGGTGCTTCATCGTCCTCCACACTAGTGTTAGCATTCAGCGCGTGAATCATCTGAATCTTTGTCGAAGCCGAGGTCTTGTCATCAAAAAAGGTCAGAACAACCAATTCTTCTGAAAGGTATCAGAGATGGTCGGACATTTTGACCGAGGCGACTTGTGAAATGCCTGGATGAATTGACGAGTAACCCAGCAAATCTTTGAGGAACTGAAGATCATTTGCTGGAGCACAGGGTGTGCTGGGACAAGTGATCCAGGCTTTAATGTAGAGATGTACTGCAAAAAGGCAGATATCTCGTAGATCCTTTTCCTCGCGAGAAGAGAGGTGGAACTGGCCAAGAAACATCCATACTTTCAGACTGTAGATGACTTTTGACATCCAACGGGCATGGTGCATGGACCCTGGAGTCATAAAACGGGTGCCTTTTGTTGGCACTGCTCCGAGGACGATGCTTGCCAGCTCCAGCAGCTCTCTATAATCGTCTCTCTGTTGAGCTTCAGAAAGCTGTGAGTTGATGAATAGCAAAAGCTCCTCTTTCTCCTCTGAGAGAGATTGGCATATGAAGGGATCGGTGAAACCGTTCTGGAAATTTTGTTTGTCAAAACATTGCCACTTAGCTGCAAGTCGTTTGAAGAGGGGTACCTCGGGCGCACTCGACTCTCTCATACAACGTTTGAAAACCGCTGCTATTACAAGCTCGTAAATATGGTGACGGCAGGCGAAGAAGAGAAGGTTGCGTCCGAGATTCTGCTCAATCAAGAAACAAGCGCCATTTATTCTTCCTGTGTTCGAGCTAGTTGTGTCGAAACTCATACCTTGAACCTTTTCTTCTATTCCCCACTCTCTGAGTGCATTACAGACTGCAGTAGATTGAGCTTGTCCAGTTGCAGAAGGTGGTTTCGCCACTGTTAGTAATTGAGAGATACCGCTTCCTGAGACGAGAACTACGGACGATCAGAATACTCTTTTCCAGTAATATTGGGCAGTATTTTTCCGTCCCAGTGCACTACGAGAGGACCTTCCGCCTGAAAAGTTTCTTTGAGTGGATGAAACATTATCTCTCGGTGTTGTTGACGAGAACGCTGAATTGTCTGCCGGTTGAGTGCCAAATCTGTGACATCATGGCCCAGGCTCTTAGCTGTTTCAATCATTACCATTGTTGCCTTTCTGTCAGAGAGTTTGGTACGGTCGAGAACAGCAGATAAGTTTGAGGTAATGACCATCTTTCGACCACGCTGACGAGGCTGATCGCTTGTGCTAGGTCCTGGCTCAGCAATCCACTCAGGCTCTTCGGGTTTGACTTCAGGATCTGATTCACCTCTTGATGAAGCCTTCATTACTTTAGTAGCCGCTTTCTTTTGTGAAAGGAAAAGAAGGACCAGATTAGTTTTGTGTTTTTATGAAGTAAAATCAGCAGTAAATAAATGTATCGAACTATGAAAATAATGTATATACAGGGTGTACATAAAGTCAGGATCTATTTTTGTGAAGCACTTGGAAATTATATGGAATTCAATCATAAAATGATAAAGTGGTAACATTTATTAAATAATTAAGAGTAGGATTCGACGTGACGCCCATCAGTATCCCTGCACAGCTCAAATCGTTCCGCAGCATTTCTAAACACATTCTGGAGCATTTGCGGGGTTATGTTATCTGCAGCAGTTCGTATACGTGTACGTAAGTTTTCAAGAATCGTAATCTTCGTCTGATAGACGTGCAATTTGATAAAGCCCCATGCAAAGAAATCTAAAGGGGTTAAATCTGGCTTCCGCGTCAGATCCAGCGATTTGGAAAACGTCCATTTAGATAATCCTGAACAATTTTGGCATAGTGACAAGGAGCACCATCATGTTGATAGACAACGGTACTAACAATCCTATCCCCGTCGTCTATCAACATGATGGTGCTCCTTGTCACTATGCCAAAATTGTTCAGGATTATCTAAATGGACGTTTTCCAAATCGCTGGATCGGACGCGGAAGCCAGACTTAACCCCTTTAGATTTCTTTGCATGGGGCTTTATCAAATCGCACGTCTATCAGACGAAGATTACGAGTCTTGAAAACTTACGTACACGTATACGAACTGCTGCAGATAACATAACCCCGCAAATGCTCCAGAATGTGTTTAGAAATGCTGCGGAACGATTTGAGCTGTGAAGGGATACTGATGGGCGTCACGTCGAATCCTACTCTTAATTATTTAATAAATGTTGCCACTTTATCATTTTATGATTGAATTCCATATAATTTCCAAGTGCTTCACAAAAATAGATCCTGACTTTATGTACACCCTGTATAGAACAGAATAATATAGAATAGAACAGAAAAGAATAATGTATATATAGTAAAATATATAGAACCGTGTAAATAATAAATGACAGCATTAGATTTTATGTAAAGCTAAGCACTAACCCTTGAAGTTTCACGTGTGCGTCTTTGATCCTCTTCCATTTTTCTCTTAGTTTCTCTTTGAGCTATCAAAAATTCACGATCCTTGGGGATACTAATCCTCTTTAAGGCGTCCGCATGTGCAATGTCGAAGAGATCATCGAGCGCACTAATAAACTTCTCTTCATTAGATTTCTGAGTAGTTGATGTTCGTCCCTTGTTCTTTTTCAGCAGCCTCCAATTTTCGAACACTTCCTCAAGCTTTTCCTTGCAATGATGTACTTCTTTGGTTGGTATTCTCGCTTTCTCCCAGAATTTTCTGAATTACATATGTTGACGCATCTCGTTTAGTTTCTTTTTGTCTGATTGTGGCGATAGAGAAAAACACCAAGAGCTTGTCTGACTGATGGTAGCTTGGATCTAATAATTTCAGTAATTTCACGTCCAAGTAGATAAACATCAGTTTTAGAGCGCGTATTTGGTACTATACTAGAAGCCATACTTTTTCTGAACTGAAACAAATAGGATTAAATATAATAATAAAATTAAAATTAATTAAATATAATTAATTAAATATAATTATTTAATTAAATATAAAATTAAAAATAATTAAATATAATAAAAATAAATAAATAGGATTTGAGCACATTGAGCTACCTCTAAAAATTCTTCAAATTCTTTCCTATTTCATGTGTCGCAGTTTTACATAGAATCAAACTAATTCAGGGGGTGCAACACAGAAAATAAAAAAATAAAAAAATAAGGGCCACTGTTTTATATATATATATATATATATATATATATATATATATATATATATATATATATATACACACACACACATATATATATATATATAATATATATGAAAAGAAGGACCAACACAACAGCAAACATTTTCGTTTATTTTGTATACTTCAGACGTTTCACAAATCTTTTGTCATCATTAGTGAATTATAAGTCTTAAAACCTTAAAACAAAAATGAGAATAATGAAAATTACATCAATACAAAAGAAAATTAAAATCATTAAAATTACATCAATACAAAAGGAAATTAAAATCATTAAAATTAAATTAAAATTACCTCAACTGGTAAATGCACAATGTTTACGTCAACCTCCATATTTGGCAGAAACTGAGAGAAAACTGTATGGTCAGTTAATTAGAAGGTATGATATGTGTATGAAAGTTGGTTGGTTAGTTAGAAGAGTTGTAATTTGTAAGATGAACTATTATTGTTAATGGAAGGTTTGTTTCTATAGATGTAAAAAGATTCTAAAATTCGGAGTTCTGTAAGGTTATTAGTTCTTGGTAGAATTTCGAACTGAGTTTTGTGTAGGGGATGGTTGTTTTCATTACTATGGTTTCTAATTGCGGATTGTGGTGTGCTATTGAGGGAATGGTTGTTTTCATTACTATGGTTTCTAATTGCGGATTGTGGTGTGCTACTGAGGGGATGGTTGGTACGGACTGATAAGCCCAAATGTTGAGAAAGGCGTACCTCCAGTTGGAGTTGAGTCCTGCCGATATACGCAGCCTTACAGCTATCGCACGTGTATTTATAAACAACATTAGGGCCTACAGTTTTGGGGAATTTGTCTTTGAACTTTAAAAAATTTGATAATTTAAGTGGGTTGACGAGGGCGAATCTAAAATTTATTTGGGAATAACTAGACTTGAGCAGTTTCGACACTTCACCTCGAATACGCAATGATAAATAACCATAAAAAGGTAATTTAATATATCTGGTTTCTTTTTGTACTGTAGTTGTGGGGAGTTTAGTATTAAAAGTGTTATTTAAAAATTTCTTTAATTGGTTGTCAAAAAGATTAGAAGGGTAGTAATTATTAATAAAGTACTGTCTTAAAAATTTTAATTCTTCGTTTAGTGAAAAGTAATCTGAACAAATTCGGTAACTTCTTGTTAATAATGTTACTATAGCACTAATCTTATATTTATAAACATACAACTTAAATAATTGGTTCCCAAACCAGTAAAAGTTTGTTTTCTAAATAGTGAGGTCTGGAACTTGTTATTACCCCGTTTAACTAAAACATCCAGGAAAGGTAAACTATTATTTGTTTCGTTTTCACATGTGTACTTAATATTACTATGTTGTTTATTAAGATAATGAAGAAAAAGTACGCCTTTCTCAACATTTGGGCTTATCAGTCCTTACCAACCGTCCCCTCAGTAGCCCACCACAATCCGCAATTAGAAACCATAGTAATGAAAACAACCATCCCCTTCACAAAACTCAGTTCGAAATTCTAACTACATTGTAGATCCAATAACCTTACAGAACTCCGAATTTTAGAATCTTTGTACATCTATAGAAACAAACCTTCCATTAACAATAATAGTTCATCTTGCAAATTACAGCTCTTCTAACTAACCAACCAACTTTCATACACATATCATACCTTCTAATTAACTGACCATACAGTTTTCTCTCAGTTTCTGCCAAATATGGAGGTTGACGTAAACATTGTGTATTTACCAGTTGAGGTAATTTTAACTTAATTTTAATGATTTTAATTTTCTTTTGTATTGATGTAATTTTCATTATTCTCATTTTTGTTTTAAGGTTTCAAGACTTATAATTCACTGATGATGACGAAAGATTTGTCGAAACGTCTGAAGTATAAAAAATAAACGAAAATGTTTGCTGTTGTGTTGGTCCTTCTTTTCATCTGTAAGCTCTGTTTCCCTAAGGAGAAGTCAATAGCTTTGATATATATATATATATATATATATAATATATATATATATATATACCGGCTGATCCAGGGGAGGCTGAAGGGGCTCGAGCCTCCCCCATTGAACACTCATCTTACGGGAAAAATCCTTTCCTCTTATCTTTTCAGATTTACTGTCTTTGCACAATAAAAACTGGCTGTTTATTATTATTATTATTATTATTATTATTATTATTATTTTCAATTACCTTATACCTTTGGCATTAAATAAAAGCCTCATAGATTGACTGTGTTCTCTTAACCAATTAGTGCTTAGTGACTCTTAAACAGGGCAGCCACATTGTGTTTTTTGTGCATTAGGTAAAGGTGGTATTCTCTGTTATACTGTATACTGGGCACAGTATAGTCACCTCCACACCAAAGGAATATCCTAGACCGGGCACTGTATATAGCCAGGGGTGGCCAAGTTTCTTGGACCCAAGAGCCACATACGACGTTTTTCAGATGTACGAGATCCGCAAAATATTTTAAAAAGAATTTAATTATTAAAAACATATATATATATATATACACATAGTTATACTCACATTATTAAATTGTTTAATTACTGCTTGTAGAAGGCTTAGTTTGGGTCTTCATTTTGGCTGTTAATGTTTTAAAGTCTGGCTGATGTGATGTTAAGGCGGTATGAAGAAGCTCAGTCAGGTGTTCGTTAGTGAGGGCAGCACGATGTTTTGACTTTACAAACTTCATTACCGAGAAGAGTGCTTCACAGCAATAAGTTGTCCCAAAAACTGAGATAAGTCGGAAACTGGTTTTCCTGAGGTGAAGATATTTGTCTCTGGTACTTGCTTCCAAAACTCAACTGCAGATAAGCTTTTACTGTATGTATCAACTTTAAACCCACGCCCTCCTGTAGCTCCAAAAGTTCTGTTTGTATTGAAGCAGCTTCCGTAACAAAAGGTGTGGTAACAGGACAGCCATCGTTGACGACATCAATCAGGAAAGGATTTACAAGAAATTCGAAGCATGGTTTTAGCTTCTTTAGTTCATCAAACCTGAACTGAAAATCATCAATTAGTCCTTCTAATTTACCTTTGTATTCCTCCAATTTCCATCTTTAATTTCAATATCAGGAAAAGTGCTTGCTCGGTTTTTCAGGTGGGGAAAGTGGTCAAATTTTTTTGTTATTAGGTCTTTTTGGAAGAGCTTTATTTTATTCTGGAAACTGAAAACTATCTGTGTAAGGTCAGAAATGACCTTATCCTTTCCCTGAAGTGCCAAATTTAGATTTTGAAGGTGTTGTATTACATCAGTAAAAAACATCAGATCCTGCACCCATTCGTGATCTTCTAGTTGTGGGTATGACTTTCCCTCTTCTCTCAAGAAATCAATGATAGGCTCCAACAGTGCAACAAACCTATTCAGGAAATTACTAGTTGATAACCACCTTACAATTCAGTAGAATGAAAGGTCATCTGGCTTATCTTGAAGATCCATCCCCTCGATAAAATTTCTAAACGCTCGCTGCGTTTTTACATTTGAACGAATGAAATTCACAATTTCTAGAACACATTTCATAACACTGTCATACCTAAAGTACTTGCTTACCAAATGACTACGGTGAATGATACAGTGAATAAAGAGACACACAGGATACTTGGGATCGCGTGTCAAGAGCCCAACTAGGCCTACATTTTGTCCTACCATAGCTGATGCTCCATCTGTTGCAACATTGACAAGTTTATTCAATGGTACTTGAGCATTTCATAATGCCTCGTCAAGTGCGTTCTTTATGCCAACCCCTCTGGTGGTTTCTCTTAGGGTTAAGTCCAAGAGTTCTTCTTTCACATTTCCATCGCCAGTAACATAACGAACAAATATCGCCAGTTGAGGGTTATCCTTAATATCTGTGGATTCATCGAGCGCCAAACTGAATGCAACAGAATTCTTGAAATCACTCTGCAACGAGCATGTAATTTCAGCACTGATCTGGGAAATACGTCTTTCTGTAGTGTGGCGGAAAATAGAAATACTTGCTATTTGTTCTCGAAGCTTTCTGCTATCTGGAGCGAGAATTGCAGTAACATCGGCAATATTCTTCTTCACAAATTCTCCACTACTGTAGGGAAGTTGAGCACGAGCAATATTCCATGCCATAACAAAACTAGCTTCAGTAGTTAAGTCAGCTGTCTTACACAATGATGAAAGTACAGTTTGTTGGGCAACTAGGCTAGATTTCAACATTGTTAACTTAGTCTTCCGCAATTCTGATTTGGGAGGAAATTCCATAATAAAATTTTTATGGTTAGTTTCATGATGACGCTTTAAGTTACTGGCTTTAAAGTGATTGAGTGCCACGTGGCAGATAAGACGCACAGGTTTCCCACCCATAACAGTAAAGGCAAAGGTCTCCTCCCACTCCTGTTTAAAAACTCTATTTCTTCTTCATATTTCCGTTTCTTACACTTTGTCTGCTCAGTCATTTTAATAAACTAAGGGGTTGTATAACTTTCACTTGTAGCCTATAGCTGAGAAAAATAGCCACTATTTGATCTAAGAAGCCAATTTTAAAACACTCACTCGTTACTACACGCGGCCCGCAGGGTAGCTCGAGCGGTACCGGACACTGGTGAGTGGCGATTGGTGTTAATTACATACAATAGTAGTATAGCCGCAAAAGGGGAGAGTGCAGGAATGTTGCAATTTATTACGTAATGTTGCAATGGGGGTGGTTGTTGCAAGGGGTTGTTGCAAAGGGGGAGGGTGTTGTAAAGGGGGTGGGGGTTGTTGCAAAAGGGGGAGGGTTTTGCAAAAAAATTCCCTGCAAAGGGGGGCTGCTGCAGGTGCAACAAGGAAAACTTGGAGGCGGCGGTATCCCAAGAGAAAGGAGAGAAAGGAGGAGAGGTGTTCACCTGGCAGGAGCCAAGTGCATATTAAGACTTCAGCCGAGTAGGCGTTGTTTTATAGGCTCCTAATCAGCCAGTTGGCTGAGCCAAGGGGGGAGGTGTACACCTGAAGGAGAGAGAGAGAGAGAGAGAGTAGTTGCCTTTGATTGCAAGGCATGCAACTTGGAGGCGGAGTTCTCCCCCAAGCTATTTTCGTTTACCTAACCTAAGAGGCCTCTAAGGGGTTTTCCCAAAGGGCCAGAAAGAGAAAGGACCAGAGGTCCTTGCTCGGCTGGGAGCCGAGCTTGAATGACTCCGTCATCAGCTTCTCACTCTTCTATAAACCTCTATTCCGGCTGAGTTGCCAGATAGCGCCATGTATTCAGTTGCCAGATAGCAAAAACCGTATACAATACCATAATATATTTATATAGTTAATCAATTAATTGTTGGAAGATTCATCTGTTTATTTAAACACACGCTCCAACAAATCACTTAATTCCTATTTAAATATCGAATAACAGCGGGAAACTTACGAAGTTGAAATTAACCAAAACACACGCTCGTCCCCAATCTCCTCACCCCATCTGTGTCTATATATATATATATATATATATATATATATATATATATATGGAAAGAATCATAATAACCGTGTCTATTTAATTTTGTCAACCCTTATATATATATATATATATATATATATATAGTGCCCGCGAAAAGTATCCGATCATCCTTGAAATTTGTATTTTTTACATAAAAAACAATGTTTAAATGTATACTAACCTTATATTAGTATTTTGTCATCTGTCCTTTGGTTTGGATGACTTGTTCTAGACGTTTTGGCATGGATTTAATCATGTTTTGACAAACTTCCACTGATATTTCCTTGCACCATACCTTTTTGATGGCCTCTTGTAATTTTTCGACTGAGCCAGTGTCGTGGCATTCAACCTTATTTTTTATTATTAGCCACAGATTTTCTATCGGATTGAGATCTGGACTATTACCAGGCCAATCCAAAATATCAAATTTATTGTCAGTAATCCATTTTGTCACTATTTTGGCCCTGTGACATGGGGCACCATCATGCATGTATGTTTTTGTCCTTTGGATTGCCATTGCCATTGGAAGTTTATCCTGTAGCATTGCTAAATACCGTGCACCATTCATAGTTGTGTTCTTCGGAAGAAAATATAAGTTTCCACGCCCATAGTAACCGAAACAACCCCAAACCATCACACTTGGAGGGTGTTTCATTGTCTTTAGGGTGTATTTAGGGTTCATCCTATTTGAGCCAATAGGCCGGCGAACCTTTTTTGGACAACTTCTGAATGTCAAAAATGTCGACTCATCGCTAAATAAAACCTTCTTCCAGTCATCAACAGTCCAATGAATGTATTTTTTACAAAATGCGACACGTTTTTTACGCATTTTTTCATTAATGAACGGTTTTCTTAGCAGCATGGCGAGATGGTAATCCGAGTTCTTTTTGGAGCCGCTCCTGGATAGTTCGTTCAGAAACACCAGATAACAAATTATTCATATTAAATTTTATTTCTTTCGCAGTTATTGTTGGGTTTTTCAATACTAAACGTTTCATAAGTTTGTCTGTTCGCGAATTTGTTTTTCTCGGTCTGCCAGATCGTTTTTTAGGGACTGGCGTGGTTAGGCCACCATTGTTCTTAGCCCGTGAAACCCATAAATTAACGGTACTTTGGGATATGTTTAATTCCTTAGCTATCTGTCTCTGTGATTTCCCACATGCATGCAAAGCAACAATAGCACCTCGACAATCACTCTTAAGTTGTTTTTTAGCACACATTATATATAAATTTTATTTACACCACTTTCTGTAAAAAAAAAAAAAATATCAAGAAATTTACACAAACAGTGAAATCTGACAAATTTGAGACACAGCCACCCGCAACGAAGGCTACCAGAACACTAATTTGAGAATGCGTTGGATAGCTCTCATATCAGCGAGCAACCTCAAAGTTACCAGATGTCGCTAGAACAAATAGAAAGTGAATTACGTGTCTCTGAATATCAAGGGAAAATATTGTATTTTCTTGAGTGATCGGATACTTTTCGCGGGCACGGTATATATATATATTGAATTTCACCGAACTAAAACCAAAAAGCACGGTCGACCATTCACCCCAATCTCCTCACCCCATCTGTGTTTGTATATATAAACGAATGAACAATTCGTGCACACACGCACACGCATCTGTACATGAATGAAAATCAGAAAAAATGCCAAACGTATATTAATTTAAACCAAATGATGCTAAATAATGTATACAAAAATGAATTTTCTCCTTTTAATTATTCAATATAAGAAATTAATCATTAAGCGTTGTTTTTCCTTTCACGAGGAAAGGATTTCTGTAAGTGTCTATAATTTATTCACAAGAAACATGATTTTATATATATGGAGGGTTGTAGTATCTCGTTTCACCGAATTAAAACCAAAACACACGCTCGTCCCCAATCTCCTCACCCCATCTGTGTTTATATATATATATATATATATATATATATATATATATATATATCGAAAGAATCATAATAACCGTGTCTATTTAATTTTGTCAACCCTTATATATATATATATATATATATATATATATATATATATATATATATATATATATGATGAATAAAACCACGAAGGAAAGGAAACAGAATGGTGCTCAAGCGCTTTCGTCTAATGACATCCTCAGGAACACTGAAGTACATAAAGAATTACAGCCTATATATAGGTTACAGAAAAAAAAAAAAATATATATATACAATAAACGGAGACACAAACTTAAAGGATTGTGGGAGGGGCACACAGATTTATAAGGAAAAACTACCGATTTTTAGCACAAGATTAAATGAATTGTTTCCAACCAATGTTATAGGTAAAAAAATATACAAATTTATATTGGAAATCTGCCCGGGTTTTAGCACTCTGCTCTTTTTGTATATAAAAATTGAAAATTATCGATTTTTAGCACAAGATTTTGGATATTAATGTAGTATTTTCATATAACAATATTGTGAAAAATATCATAGTAAAAAATAGCCCTACCAATAATTCAGGCATTATCTATAAAATTGGTTGTAAACAATGTGATTCCTTTTACATAGGTCAGACGGAAAAGGATTTGCACACACGTATAAAACAGCATCAATATTCCGTTAGAACAGGAGAGTTGTCCAGTGCCCTTTTTGTCCATTTGTCAGAGTTATTCCACTGTATTGATTGGAATAATGCTTCAGTTTTATTTCACTCTAGCAACATTGTTAATAGAAATATTCTTGAGTCTGCCATATCCAACTTACAAATAACTTCAACATAAGCAAAGGTCTTTTTCAACTCGATCCTGTTGTTTTGAATTCCTTCAGAACAGATTTAGATAAGAAAGGTAGAACTAAATCTTTGGTAAACTTGTATGCCACCCTAATAACTTTTATTTTTCAATTTTTATATTCAAAAAAGGGTAGAGTGCTAAAACCCGGGCAGATTTCCAGTATAAATTTGTATATATATATATATATTTTTTTTTTTTTGTCTATAACATTGGTTGGAAACAATTCATTTAATCTTGTGCTAAAAATCGATAATTTTCAATTTTTATATACAAAAAGAGCAGAGTGCTAAAACCCGGGCAGATTTCCAGTATAAATTTGTATATTGTTTTATCTATAACATTGGTTGGAAACAATTCATTTAATCGTGTGCTAAAAATCGATAGTTTTCCTTATAAATCTGTGTGCCCCTCCCACAATCCTTTAAGTTTGTTTCTCCGTTTATTGTATATATATATATATACATATTTTTTTCTGTAACCTATATATAGGCTGTAATTCTTTATGTACTTCAGTGTTCCTGAGGATGTCATTAGACGAAAGCGCTTGAGCACCATTCTGTGTTTCCTTTCCTTCGTGGTTTTATTCATCATAATTATTTTTCACGTGTTAGTTTCGTGAAATAATTTTCATATATATATATATATATATATATATATATATATATATATATATATATATATAATTGAATTTCACCGAATTAAAACCAAAAAGCACGGTCGACCATTACCCCCAATCTCCTCACTCCATCTGTGTTTGTATATATAAACGAATGAACAACTCGTGCACACACGCACACGCATCTGTACATATCATGTGAATGAAAAAAAAAAAAAAAAATGCCAAACATATATTTTGCCAAACCTTTTATATATATATATATATATATATATATATATATTGAATTTCACCGAATTAAAACATTAACTTTATTCCTATTTTTATTATAAATATCGAATAACAGTGGGAAACTTACGAAGATAGATGAACCAAAACACACGACCGTATTCTCAAATCTATATACACACACACACACACACACACGAGGAAAGGGATACCGACAATCTGGGCCAAATCGAATCACACCTGATTGCCAGAGGCTTTTTTTTCTGACCATAATTTTACCTTTCTTCCAGTCAACTTGAGCAAAACCTCTCTTGACTCCATTTCTTAGATATACCCACAATTATAATAAATAATAATCAGCGAAAGAAATAAGGTAGGCAAGCCTGAAAGTACTAATAATTATTATATATATATATATATATATATATATATATATATATATATAAAGAGAGAGAGAGAGAGAGAGAGAGAGAGAGAGAGAGTTTTGTTTATTAATAAGTAAAGGAATATGCTTGTATCTTTTGCCAGCAAATTCCATTCACGTAACCTAGAATTTTTCTATCACCCATAGTTTTCGAGAAAATAATATTTCCATTTACTCAGAGTTTTCCCAAAATATTATTTAAAATTAAGCGTACTAATTTAATTTTACTTTCTTTTTTCCAGGTTAACTATACCCACAATTATAATAAATAATAATCAGCGAAAGAAATAAGGTAGGCAAACCTGAAAGTACTAATAATTATATATATATATATATATATATATATAGAAAGAGAGCGAGAGTTTTGTTCATTAATAAATAAAGGAATCCGTGGTGGCCAACCGATGCGTGCCATTTTTAGGTTTAATTCGGATGCGCCAAAAAAAAAAAAAATTGTGAAAACATTACTAATAACTTGTAAGTAAAAATAAAAATATAATATAAGGGACTACCATAGAAATGTAAGTGTCTATAATTTATTCACAAGAAACACGATTTTATATATATGGAGGGTTGTAGTATCTCGTCAAATACTTCATTTAGACACACCATTATGCTAAAATCGAAATTTTTATGGCAATCGTTTTAATCTCGCCGAATTGGAAAGGTTTTCACTCCGCCTTAGACCCACAGTTTAACGTGGAAACCGAATGCTCTTCTTGGTCGCCTACCTTACATCCAAAATAAAGTTCGTAAGCCTTCTTCACGAGTGGGGCCATCGTCTTCCTCTGTGCCATTATGGTCAGTTCTCCACATACGTAGCAAAATGTATCTCTGGGATTAATACAGTTTCGATTCATGCTGGCGGAAAATTATTGAAATCACGGAAAACTTTTTGGAATGAAAAACCAATTTTTTCTACTATGAAAATGGGCGATCGCGAAGGAATTTTGTTTGAACTTCCTCTCTCCCTCTCTCAAAGACGCAATTCACCTCCTCTTCTAGCTTTTTCGTGTGTTTGACTTGTAAATAAAAATGTTTTTATTAAATGCGTTGATTATTTATTTCTCTTTACTTGCAAACTTGTATGGCGTCATCTTCCTAGTTTACACACACACACACACACACACACACTATATATATATATATATATATATATATATATATATATAGGGTGGTGCAAATTACAGTAGTAATAATAATAATTAACTCCTTTTCGCCGAATTTGAAAGATCTGGAGTTATAATTTCAATAAAGAACAGAGTTAAAATAAATCAGATGATTGAGCGCGAAAGCTGAACCGTGCACCCTTTGCATTAAGCAAACGTGGTTGCGACTTACAACGAACTATGTACACCCTTCTAAAGGTCTGGAAGCAGCTGTTACCCTTAAAAGCCCAAATCTCCAAATCAATATGGCTTCCGTAATAATAGAACAACGGAAATGGCTATTTTAAATCTTATGGAAAATGTAAATATAGCTAAGGAGAACAAAGAAATAATGATATCAATAAAGTCTTCCTAAATACCAGTAAAACAAATTTCATGATTTTTACTAATAAAAGAAATGTATATCTTGATGAATTTACTGTTAATGAAATCGCCATAAAGGAGTGTACTATAACAAAATTTCTTGGTGTAGTGCTAGATAAGAATCTGCAATGGAGTGATCATGTAAATTATATCTTTTAACTAATATTTTGGGAAAACTCTGAGTAAATGGAAATATTATTTTCTCGAAAATTATGGGTGATAGAAAAATTCTGAAACCATATTTAGAATCAGCATCAAAGGTTCTATAAGAAACACCAAATAGTTTTCAAGAAACAAAAATGTTGGTCCCTAGTGTAATTAACTCTTTCTCACCGATGTGCCATTATGGTCAGTTCTCCACATACGTAGCAAAATGTATCTCTGTCCCGAGTGTAATTAACTCTTTCTCACCGAATTGGAAAGCTTTTCACTGACCTTAGACCTACAGTTTAACGTGGATTCAGAAATACATCTCGTCAGGGAATGATTGCTCACTATTTCATCGAGATAATTAAAGCTCATATACAGGACTTGCATTGCCTATAAGATCTGTGGCGCGTGGAGCCTTCAGAAGAGGTGCCAGATACCATTGTATACATTATTATGGAGAGTTGCCAGATACCATTGCTCAGGTACACAGTTGCCAGATTGTACCATTTATTTTCTTAAAAGTTGGTTTAGAATTCCGCTAGTAGGTTTAGAAGGCGTATCATGATGTAATTAACCAAAAGAATTAAGTAAAACAACACTGCATCATTCTGTTTATTATAAATATATAGAAAATAAATATACATTTGAATGATAATAGAAATGAGGAATATGCATATAATCCGTCAATATAACAGTACAGGAGAAATATATACACACACACACACACACACACACAATTATGGAGATATATAGAAAATAAATATACATTTCAATAATAATAGAAATGAGGAATATGCATATAATAAAAAAATACACACACACACACACACACACACACACACACACACACATCTAAACTCGCACTTAATCGAGTTTACAATTACATCATTATTGCTCTGCATTATGCACACGAGGAAAGGGATACCGAGAATCTGGTCAACTCGAATCGTTTACCCTGATGCCTTTTTGACCATAATTTTACCTTTCTTCCAGTCAACTTGAGCAAAACCTCTCTTGACTCCATTTCTTAGATATACCCACAATTATAATAAATAATAATCAGCGAAAGAAATAAGGTAGGCAAGCCTGAAAGTACTAATAATTATATATATATATATATATATATATATATATATATATATATATATATATATAGAGAGAGAGAGAGAGAGAGAGAGAGAGAGAGAGAGAGAGAAAGAAAGAGAGAGAGAGTTTTGTTCATTAATAAATAAAGGAATATGCTTGTATCTTTTGCCAGCAAATTCCATAATTCCATTCACGTAACCTAGAATTTTTCTATCACCCATAGTTTTCGAGAAAATAATATTTCCATTTACTCAGAGTTTTCCCAAAATATTATTTAAAATTAAGCGTACTAATTTAATTTTACTTTCTTTTTTCCAGGTTAACTATACCCACAATTATAATAAATAATCAGCGAAAGAAATAAGGTAGGCAAACCTGAAAGTACTAATAATTATATATATATATATATATATATATATATAAAAGAGAGCGAGAGTTTTGTTCATTAATAAATAAAGGAATCCAGTGTTGGCCAACCGATGCGTGCCATTTTTAGGTTTAATTCGGATGCGCCAAAAAAAAAAATTTGTAAAAAAATTGCTAATAACTTGTAAGTAAAAATATAATATAATATTTACCTTAAATAGAAATATAATGTGAAAAATATTTACCTTAATTTTTTAGCCATTCACCAGGTACATTTTTCTCTTTCCTGAACCTTTGCTTCCTAAAATTTTCTCAATTTTAATCATTTTTTCCTAAATTAAACGCAACTTTCTGCATTTCCTCGCGGTAAAAGCCTCCTGAGATTTCTTCCCCATTCAAATCTTCAATGTAATACATCATTATCTCAACTTTAGGTCTCATAGCCCTAACTTTAAAAATCTCGCGTGTCCATCCTTGCTCAAAACCCTTTGCGAATTTATTCCCCGAACGTGACAGCCTTACATAATCATTGATTTTGAAGCGCGCCGAGTGTGGTAGTGGTGTTGGTGATCCATCTCTTCTCGGGAGCGTACCTCTTTCTAAAACTTCGTTAGGTGTTGTCCCAATCGTGCGATGGTGTGAGCGGTTGTAGGATGATGTCAATGATTCCAGAATGTCTAGAAATCTGTATGTGTTTTTATGTGTAAAATAACGGTGCATGCGTTCCTTTATGGTGCGCTGAACTCTTTCAGCTAAAGAAGCCTTATGTATAGAATTGGTTGTGTAATAGCTGATATTAAACTCTGTCAACATGTTCTGAAAAGCACGGCCTATAAATTCCTTCCCCATATCCGTACAAAAATAGCCAGGAACCCTGTTTTCTTTTAACATTAGCGTTTTGGTGGCTTTAGCAACTGTTTCAGGTGATTTATTTTTCAGAGGAAGTAGCCACAGATATCTAGAGAATACGTCTATTATGAATAGAATGTAGCGGTAACCATCGTTATACAGAGAATATCTTTGCATGTCTGTTAAATCTGCTTGCCAAATAGAATCAATCGAGGAAGCCGTTGTCTTGGTTGTTTTAAACCTTTTTCTCACAGGCTTATGAAGCGTATAAGCGTCCTGCTCCCTCAAAAATCTTTCAACATCTTTTTTCCCTACTCCGTAAACACTTCTGTACAGTCTATCTACGCCGCCGTAAGAGGATGGGTTAGAAATGTCATAATAGCGTTTAGTTAATACGTTAGCCATTTGCGTATTTTAGAGGCACGTGGGTAGGGTTGGTTTAACCTCTTCTTTCTCCTCTTCAAAGGTGTTACCGCCGGGGGTGACGGCGTCTTCAATTGTGTCACATGCGTTGCATGTTCCAAGTCTTTTAACCTGTTCAGATTTCCTATCAACGTTTTAGGGACATTTATTTGTTGTAGTCTTGCTTTAATATGCTTCCATCCTGATGGTGATCTCGCCTGTATCGGTCCATTGTATGGCTGGATCCTCATTCAATAGATTATAAAGACTTAAGCCTTTACTCCTCAATGTATGTGGGAGGGTGCTTTTTAATACATGCGATATGTTGTGTGGCTAATCCCTTAATTTTTGGTTGGTCAGCTGTATCGTCGGGCACAGATCCTATGTCGCCATGTCCATCGTCCCCCGTGCTGTGCCTAATAACCACAGGAATCTCTGTAGGGTTTTATAATTTTCGTACTCGTGAAGAAATTTCTGCAGAGCTTCTTGGTATAAGATTCTTTTCTCATCAGGTGTTTTTTCACTGTTTAATAGGGCTAGCAATTCGCTTTCCATTCTTTTAAGTCTGCTTTTACGGGGATCTAGAACCGTGTCTGGATTCCTTTGCAGTGAAGCGTACACCTCGTGGGGAATCACTACCACTTTCTTCATTATATTAATCTAGTCAGTAAAGGACCCAAAACTGAAAATAAGATGGGGAGAAATGACCCTCCTGTTTGTACAATAATTCGTTTTTTCTTCGCTACAGTTTGACTTTTACGAGCGAGTGCACGTATTATGTTCTTGTAACGGCGTAGGCGAGCCTTCTGAGGGGTTTTCATTGATACATTGCAATTTATAACGTTAAGACAGATTTCACAGATGCATTTTAAAAAGTCGGCGTCGATATTTTTAATAAACATCTGCTGCATTGCCCGGGGCAGTCGATGATAGATTTTTATTAATTCACGGTATTTCTTTAGTCTCTTTGTCATTCTGGAATATACACCGTTTCAGGCTCGTTTGGAAATATATTCGTTCGTAGAAGCACTCTAAACGTGTTTCGCGGATGAAGGTCGCAAAGCAAATATCCGTAACGCGTGCTTGTAGCTTCTTTATAAACTTCCAAAAACTCCTTACGCTGATTCGGGAACATTTGATTGGCTAATACCCCAATTTGTGATACATCTCTACGTTGCGCGAATAAGACTAGATATTGCGTATTTAACGACACATCGCGCATGTATCTATTTTTGAAAAATAGATTCTGATTGATGAAGAACACGCTTATGTTAAGATGGTGGGAGAATACTGTAAATGTCTCGGCAAACGTTTTATCCATCTCCAACATGAGATCGTCAATTACAATGACTGTATGTTCATTTCCCTTTAACGAATTAACGTCATATACGCCTTTGTGGAACAAAATATCATCTTGGTACTCGTTGAACACTGATTGATACGTCGAATAGCACCATATAACTTTATGCACAAATTTCGAGAACATCTCTCCCTTTTCTTTAATGATTTTAAGCATAAACACAGTTTTACCACATCCTGTAGGTCCAGATATAATACATGTGGATGGGCTCGTGAATCTGAATTTTTCTACAGAGTCCATTTCTAACACGTCACACTCCTAAGTGGGTCATTTACAAAATATTACAAATTTTGAGTGCTGTTCCTTATATTTTGTTTTCTTCTCCCACAGAACCGTGAATGACGATGAGGTAGAGCACCCCATCATTGACATTACGGATGACCTCGACGACAGTGTAGTTGTGATCTCCTCCCCTGCCAACGAACCCTCACCAGCGATACCGGTAGCACGTCCAAAGCGGAGGTATGATGAAGAGAACCCCACGTCAGGTATAAAGCGACCGAAATACGCGCCTGTTGCACCAGTAATAGATCCCCAACCCTCAACCTCTTACGCAACAATCCCCCCAGCAGCACCTCCCGCTAATATATCCCTATTCATCCGCCACAGTTGCCCCCCGTTCTGTTGAGGATGATATAACGTTTGAGTTGGTGCGCTCCGCAGCCCCCACCCCAGCCTTGACTAGAAATCGGTATAGAGTCAGGGTCGACCCTAGAGCCATGTATAGCAATGGAATTGAGCGCGGGCTACGCCGGGTTGTACAGCGTATTGTAGAGTTTGCTCTTCAGAACCGCGACGAGCGTGAAGTCAGGACGAGTCTGTCCTTTGGATTCGGGTCAGATGACGGTGATGTAGATGATTATTGGGTGATAGTGCCATTTAGACGTTTGGCGGCTGAAGATGTAGAATAATATTAGGACGTATAATGCAGGCCGCCCAAAGTAGTATAGCCTTTAATATGGACAACTTCACGGTAAATATTGATCGTGTATTCCGTGTTGCGGGTCATAGTGCCATACCGTATACTCTTAACTTCAATTCTCCGACTATTTACCGAAAGCATATAAACGTCGATCGTGGTTGCGGCTTTATAGCAGTACTCTTAGCACGTATGTTTACTGTACAAAATACACGGACTCAAAAAATTTGGTGCCTACGGTCGTGGAACGTGCCCGTAAACTAGCTGTAGACTGTGAACTTGAATTTGACTGTAATATGGGTCCTGAAGAGCTGAGAATGGTAGAACAGGAAATGAATGTCCGTATAGTTGTATTTGGGTTGGATGATCGTCGTAGGACTGTGTATGTTTTTAAAAGCTGTGTGAGAGATCGTACAAGACCCCTACTTATTTTAGGATTGTCAGGGACAACGTATCTCCCCATCCGTAATATAAGGTGGCTTTACGCGAGTTATGACAAAAGTCGAAAATATGGGAGACATCATGATTTGTGTAAGGGGTGCCTCGAGTTTGCGGATGATATAGTGAGACATTGTAAAGAATGTCACATGGTATGTGAGCAGTGTAAAAGCACCAAATGTGAAAGCCGTGTAGTTGAAGCTGAGAAGAGAGACTGTGATGTGTGTAGACGCACATTCTTCAATAATAACTGCTTTGATTTCCATAAATCAATTGGCACGTGCAGGAAAATGAGAATCTGTGAATGTGGTATGTTTCACACAATGGATAATTGGGGGAAATTTAAGCACAAGTGTGACGAAATTCACTGTCCTACATGCCAGGAGGAATATAAGGCGGATGGAGTAAAGCATGTATGTTATATGAAAGATGCTAAGCCTAAAAATAACCCTTGTATAACTGTATACTACGATATAGAAACATATACGAACGCTGAAACCAAAGAGGTAATTCCACATTTACTTGTGAGCCAGACCATCTGTGATGAGTGTATGGGGATCGAATGTGACGAGTGCCCCAAATGCGGTAAACGGACAAACGTTTTTAAAACGAATGTCCGCGATAGTCCTGTGAAACTATTTGTGTCCTATATTGTCAAGTTAGCCGACAAGTTCAAAAAAATGACTGTGTATATTCTCGCCCATAACGGGGCAAAGTTTGACACGCAGTTCCTTTATAAGGAGTTGCTTGAACACGAATCCTCTGAGATATTTACAGGTGATCCATTGAAAAGAGGCAACAAATTAATACAGATGCAAATAAGAGGCAATGTACAATTTAAAGACACTTTATTATTCACACCTTGTAAATTAGCAAAGCTACCCAAGGTGATGGGAGTAGCAGCTGAAGTTTCCAAAGGATACTTCCCTTACACTTTCCTCACCAGCGAGACTTTAAACTACGTAGGCCCACCACCACCCAAACATTATTTTAACTATGACTGTATGGATGAACGTGAAGACTTTGATCGATACTACAACAGTTTTAATGAAAGTAACCCTTATAATATAGCTGATGAATGTGAGCGTTATTGCGTGAATGATGTGCGCGTGCTTAGAGTATGTTTCCAGGCCTTTAGAAGGATGTACATAGCCGTTTCAAATGCGATCCGCTGCAAGTCGCAACCACCATCGCGTCATTATGTTTTACGGTGTTCAAGAATAACTTCATGCCTAAAGACACCTTAGCCATTATTCACCGAAACAAACCCCGCAGTTACGGACACAAGGCTATTTACTGGCTCATACACCTACAGCAACAGACAGGTGTATACATAAAGCACGCCCGCAACACGGGTGAAGTACCCATTAAGATTAATGGACGTGTTTTTTGGGTTGATGGGTTAAGTGAAAACCGTGTCACTGGTGTGAAGACTGTGTACTCCTTTAACGGATGCTGGTGGCATGGATGCCCCCGTCCTGAGTGCGGAATCGCCGGAGATATCCACGGTAGATCTCCTGCCGACTGTCTTGCATGGACCCGCACCCGCGATCAACTTATAGGATCACAGTTCACTCACAAAGTCTTGTGGGAGCATGAATATGATGCACGGATGGAGACAGACGAGGTGTACCGTGAGGAAATAAACACGATCAAGCGTTCAATGGTGCTGGATCCTCTCAAATGTGGTGATAGCTTGTTTGGAGGACGTACAAATCCATTCAGACTATACTTTCCACCTACGGAGGGCGTGAAGCTCCATTACTACGATTTCTGTTCTTTATACCCATACGTGATGAAGAACAATCCGTACCCCGTGGGCGCTCCTGAGAAACTGGTGGGACCTAACCTGCCCTCCATCAATGAATTTTCAAGAAATTTGAATGATCGTTACTTTGGGCTCTCTTTCGTAGACGTACTCCCCCCCGCAATTTATGGATGCCAATCTTACCTGTCGTTATCGACGACAAGCTCATGTTTCCCCTGTGCGTGAAGTGCGCGGAAGAGGATAACGGCGATTGTAACCATATACCCCACCAGCGTAAGATCAGAGGCGTATATACAAGTCCTGAGCTGGCCCTAGCCGTACGCCATGGTTATAGAATACTGAAGATACATGAGGTGTGGAGGTTTCAGAAGCTACCCAACCTTTTCACACCATATATAAACGCCTTTTTGAAGGATAAGGTTGAGGCATCAGGGTATCCGCGAGGAGTTGATACCGAAGATGAAAAGTCTGCCTATATTCAACGTTACCGCGACCGCGAAGGTATACAACTTGATCGTGCCCAAATTGCAAAGAATCCTGGCAAGCGCTTTAGTGCAAAGTTGTGTCTAAACAGTCTATGGGGAAAATTTGCAGAATACCGGCAAAGGGAACATTCATTTGGCACAAAGTTATAGTGATGTCTGGGATTATGCCAATGCTCCCGATAAAGAGGTCATGGAGATCGTGAATGTAGGTAATACTTACATAATAAAGTACAACAACACTGAATTGGCCACAGATACCTCAAGGGTTACAAACATACCTGTGGCCAGCTTCACAACAGCCTACGCCCGTATAAAACTTTGGGGTCTATTGCATTCTCTTGGGCGGAGAGTATTGTATGCCGATACAGATAGCGTGATATTCACAGAGAGGGAGGGTGAATACATGCCCGCTATTGGGGAGTTCCTCGGCGAGCTCACTGATGAGATCAAGGATGAGTATGGGGACAACGCATACGCCGACTCTTTTGTCTCAACAGGACCTAAAACTTATGGGGTACGGGTCAGGGTGGGGGAGGATATGAAATATATCGTGAAGGCAAAGGGTATTACGCTCAACCATGCGAATCGGCGGGTTGTTAACTTTGAATCGTTGAAGGATCTACTGTGTTTGGACGATGATGAGGGCGAACGACCTCCCCAACTAATTGTAGGCACCCACAATTTTCGGGCGCAGAAGCTGGGGGGCGTGAAGGAACTTAGGGGTACGAAGGTGTGCCGTAACACCTATAGGAAACGTTACCAGTTACCTGGTACCTACGATACCGTACCCTTTGGATACCATAACGTTTGATGTTTCTATTGTTAACTGATACGTATTTGTCTTGTATATAATCTTTGATGTATCTATTGATTTATTACACGTATTTGTAAATATATATATAACTTGAATATCTCGTTTATTAAATCGTATTTGTAAATCTATATATAACTTGAATATCTCGTTTATTAAATAAATCATGTTTCAATTAGCGTTTTACTTTCTCCTTTGTGTGTGTGTGTGTGTGTGTGTGTGTGTGTGTGTGTGTGTGTGTGCGCAGGTGAAAGTTCTAAGCTCCGCCCACTGTAAGATCTGCAACGTGAGTCATGCTACTATCTGGGAGTCCCTGCGTGGTCAGTCGACTGCAGTAAGCCCTTGAGATCAGACGTGTATTCGCCAGCGTAGAAGAAAAAAGATCAGACGTGTATTCAAATGGCTACCTTTAATATTGCTTGTGCAACGTTTATGAAATGGTATTCAGCAAAGTGCCAGGATGTGGTGGATACCGAAAAACTTCCTATTCCCCCCTCCTATGCCTCTTTTAAGACCACATTGGATTGTGCGAAGTTGCAAGATGTACAAATACTCTACGGATGTTCTGGTGAGACCGTTGAAGGCTTTCGTTGCACAGACAATGTGCTGAAGTATGCAGCAGAGCTAAACTTTATAAAGTCTCAAATATACCGTGAAGTAAAAGAAACAACGCGTGCAGAAGAGAAGCAGCAGGTATGGATAATGAGTCTTGCGGATGGGTGGTGTGACAAGCGGTATTACGTCATGCTACACCATGTCGATTACTCATACCCTACGACTGAAAATGTGAATCTCGTGATCATGGACAATCTTAAGTATTTTTATCACTATATTGATGTATATCATGATGAGGTTCGTAGTGAGGTTGTGGCTAGTGCCCTGCGTGAGTTTTTAACAGACTTTAGAGACGAGTATCGTTTGATGGGCAGAAAGGAAAAATATGAGCATATGTTCCTCTCAAATAGTGCGCCGGAGTGTGAAGATGTTTAGTAAAACATAAAATGTGCCTAGTTCGTGAAAATTATCCTGAGGTAAACTGTCTGGTGCGTAGTCTGGTAGTGATAAAACCGAAATTAATTCTTGTACCGGAAAACCACCTACCCAATATGTACAACAATTCGATTATGGTGCGACTCGCGGATCATACGAGTTCGAACAACCCCATTCACGTATCATCGAGTCAGCCGCCCGTCGAACCGTTCCTGCCTACCTGAGTGCCTCACACGGCTCATAGTTATCTCAGAGCTTGAACCGAGTGGACGTGCGATCCTCGAATACGATGGAACTTCCTTTGAGCAGCATTCTGAACGCCTCGTACGATGTGTCCGTGACGAAATCGTTGCGCGTGTTCAGGCGAAAATCCGGTACCGTTAGCTATGTACTGGAAACGGAATGTAGACAAACAAACAAACGGGTTTATTTAAGTGTCGAGGAGATGAATAGAATCTTCGTGATAGTTGAGAAGTGGAGTGAAGATCGTTATAAAATACCTGGTAACGTAGGTACAAGAAGAGAGCAGATTAGTGACGCACCCTCATACGCCGTTGTATGTACGTTGTGTATAAATAACGATCGGCCGTGCATTGATATACGGCTGATGTGGAAGAATGCTTCTGATAATAACGCTCTTGTTCCTACGCGAAACCGTTTCATCCTCGACAGAATGTTTGAAATCGTCAGATTCCGCAAGCTGAAACCTATAATAGACGCGCGTGTTACGGATATGCTTTATTTTGATACAGTACTTGAATACGCATACACCGCTCTGCTCGATGGGTTTACCGAGTGTAGGGCTGAACAGGGTGAGAATGGTCTAGAGATGGACGTTTATTTAAAAAGTTTAGACTCTTTGAAATACCATGAACTTTGGTACAAAGCAATTGATCGGTACAAGGCTGAGCTCACCTACACCGTTCACCCTGAAGAACTATTTCTTTACATAACGCGCAGTTGTCGTAACGATTTAGAAGATTATTTCAATTGCCGCTATGTTGAGTGAAGATGAGTTCACGATTGAAAAGCTCGAGTCGGTAGAAATAAACCCTCGATTGGAAAAGCGCGTTTATAAACTTGTGTTTAATAATGTAGCTAACGATGAACTCTTTGTGCGTGCTTTTGATTGTATTCTAGACGTATTTAAAGATGACTTACCAACCGGTTGTAAAGTGGGAACAAAAATAGTACTGAACGATATGAAAGCCCTTCATATCGAATACAGGTTTCCCTATACTTTAAGCGGTGAAATATTATTAAACCGCATATACTGCGTAATGCAGAGCAATAATGATGTAATTGTAAACTCGATTAAGTGCGAGTTCAGTATTTTGAAAAAAAAGTGAAATGTATTTATATATTTTGCGTGATATTTCTCCTGTACTGTTATATTGAAGGATTATATGCATATTTCTATTATTATTGAAATGTATATTTATTTCTATATATCTCCATAATTGTGTGTGTATATATTTTTTTGATTATATGCATATTCCTCAATTACACTGGGCAACAAAAAAAAATTTTTTTTCGTGTCCCAAGAATGAAAATACCTTATTCTTATAGTATTTTCTGTGCTGAATCCAAATAAGTTTGTAAAATTTCTCTATCAGGTCTGGTTTTTGTGTGACATGCAATTTAATTTTTAAAAACCCATATAGTTACATACTTATTAAAATATGATCGAAAAGACATACCTGTAGTTTAAAAAGTAGCTTGTTTTGATTTTCTGCTGTGCTTTGCCTCAGGCATGTCTCTCTTAAGAGTCCAGCAATAGTCAGCCAGCATACTGGGGCTCCATTTGCCTTGGTAACGGTTTTCCATGGCAGAAATATCCTGATGAAAACGCTCACCATGTTCGTCGCTTACCGCACCCAGGTTTTCCGGAAAAAAGTCCAAGTGAGAGTCCAAGAAATGAACTTTTAATGACATATTGCACCCTATTGCTTGGTAAGACTTAAGAAGATCTCCTACTATTTCAGGATAGTTTTCGGCCTTGTGATTTCCCAAAAATTTGTGCAGACACTTTTGAAACTCTGCCACGCAGCTTTCTCAACTTCATTCAACTCTCCTTCAAATCTCTCATCTCTTAACAATTCTCTGATCTGAGGGCCTACAAAAATGCCTTCTTTAATCTTGGCATCACTGATCCGGGGAAACTTATTTCTCAAGTATGTGAATCCTGTTTGCGCTTTATCCATCGCTTTAACAAAGTTTTTCATAAGTCCAAGCTTGATATGCAAAGGAGGAAGGTACACTTTCTCAGGGTCAACAAGTGAACTATTCACAACATTTTTCTTGCCTGGAACAAGTGAGGTGCGTTTTGGCCAATCCTTCTTAACGTAGTGGTTTTGCTTGTCCCTACTGTCCCACTCACATAAAAAACAACAGTACTTGGTGTAACCTAGCTGCAACCCTAGCAAAAGTGCAATGACCTTCAGATCTCCACAGATATTCCACTTATATTTCTGATACTGAAACTTTTCTAAAAGCAACTTCATGTTGTCGTATGACTCTTTCATGTTTGCAGCATGTGCAATAGGTACAGAAGGAAATTTATTTCCGTTGTGAAGGACTGCTTTCAAGCTGACTTTTGAGGAGTCAATGAACAATCGCCACTCATCCACGTTATGTTCATGACCAAGAGCCCCCATGACTGAATTAACATCTTTACAAAACACAAGTCCATCTTCATGGGAGAACCATTCTTTGAATTCATCATGGCGGCTGCGGAAAAAACAAACTTTAGTGTCACGTTGCAGTAGATTCCAACCCTTTAATCTTGAACCTAAAAGTTCAGCCTGCTTTTTAGATAATTTCAAATCACGAACTAGGTCATTTAGATCTCCTTGTGACAGTAAATGTGGTTCATTGGAGGAACAGGTAGCCTGGAATGTTGGATCAGAAATGTCTTCATCTTTTTCCTCGTGATATGCTACAGCTACGTTTGATTCCTCATCACTTAAACTTACATGTTCAGGAGGATTTGGTACTGGAAGTTGAGCACTGTGGGGAACTGGTCTCAATGCTGACGGTAGATTAGGGTATTTCATAAGGCTCTTTGTTTTTGAAGTGATCCCCTTTGTATTTACCAGGCAGAAATAGCAGTCTGTTGTGTGATCTTTGGGTTCCCTCCAAATCATTGGAATAGCAAATGGCATGTGACGTGAATCGTTTAGCCATCCTGTAAGTAGTCTTACACATGTCACACAACAAATGTGAGGGGCCCAACTCTTGTCCTGATCGCCTACTTTACATCCGAAATAAAGTTCATAGCATTTTTTTACTAATGGTGTAAAGTTACGTTTCTGGGATTTTAAAGTTAGATCACCACATACATAACAAAAGGAATTAGGATGATTCAGACAGTTCCGCGGCATTACAAAACATCTATATGAATACAACACTGGTGTAAAATTAACAAGAAGCAACAGACACTAGGTGTTAACACTGTGACATTTACAAGCAGACTGACTTGGAGCTGCTCTACACACAGAAACTAGGCTCATGTCTGAACAGGTACAAACATGTTTCAACCTGCACAGTCTGCTGCTCTGACCAAATTTATCCTGCCAGCATTATCAGAACTTTCTCCCCAAAGGAATAAATTGTACTAATTTTACAGAAAAATTAATACAACATATATATTAATATTAATATATTTTATTATAGTTATATTAATTAATATAATATATTATTATATTTATTATTTTTATAATGTTTTATATTATAATATTGTTATATACTTAATTATATATAATATGTTATTATTTTTTTATCCGGTGATCATGCTAAATGAGGAAAAAATGAACATAGCGTCACAAGTAAACTAAGCCTGATAGAAAAAATCTGATTTCATATTTAGATTCAGCATGAAAAAGTACACTTAGAACACCCATCAAAACCCTTGCGACAAAATTGTTGTTGACCAGTGTTATTATTGAAATGTATATTTATTTCTATATATCTCCATAATTGCGTGTGTGTATATATTTCTTATTATTGAAATGTATATTTATTTTCTATATATTTATAATAAACAGAATGATGCAATGTTGTTTTACTTAATTCTTTTGGATAATTATATCATGTTACGCCTTCTAAACCTACTAGCGGAATTCTAAACCAACTAAATAAATGGTACAATCGGGCAACTGTGTATCTGAGCAATGGTATCTGATGGAACGAAATCTTTTAATTGTTTAGTGAGACAACTCACCATAATAATGCTAAAAAGTGGTATCTGGCACTCAGCCTGAATACATGGCACGAAATCTTTTAATTGTTTAGTGAGACAACTCACCATAATAATGCTAAAAAGTGGTATCTGGCCACTCAGCCTGAATACATGGCGCTATCTGGCAACTCAAGCCATTTACGTCTTCTAAGCCAACTGGCTGATTAGGAGTCTATAATAATGTATACAATGGTATCTGGCAACTCAGTCATCGATTAGAATTAATTAATTAAATATATAGCACAAACTGGCAACTGAATACATGGCGCTATCTGGCAACTCAAGCCATTTACGCCTCCTTCTAAGCCAACTGGCTGATTAGGAGCCTATAAAACAACGCCTACTCGGCTGAAGTCTTAATATGCACTTGGCTCCTGCCAGGTGAACACCTCTCCTCCTTTCTCTCCTCCTTTCTCTCCTTTCTCTTGGGGGATAACGCCGCCTCCAAGTTTCATGACCCCCCTTGTTGCACCTGCAGCATCCCCCACCCCCCTTCGGGTTTTTTTGCAACACCCCCTTTGCAACAACCCCACCCCATTTGCAACATTGCAACCTTTCGTAATAAATTGCAACATTCCTGCACTCTCCCCTCTTTGCGGCTATACTACTACAGTAATTATCCCGCTTAGTGCCTGTCACGCAAAGGAAACTGTCGTACGCATGACGCATTTTATTGTCAATTCAATTTTCCTTGTTTTTTTTCATATTTTTTTTATTATATGAAAAAAAAATTATATTTGCATTATGAATTTTGTCTTTTATGATAAATACAATAAAAACCAAAATTGTCTCGCGAGCCGCAGTTAACAACCTCGAGAGCCTCATGTGGCTCGCGAGCCGGGGTTTGGCCACCGTTGGATATACAGTACAGGGTGTCCCATAAGTCCGGCATCATAGGAAAAATAATAAAAAAAGACAAAACAAAAGCTTTTATTTACAGAACGTGTTCAATATGTCCACCATTGTTTTCAATACACAAATTCAGACGTGATACCCAGTCAGGAAACACACGGTGAATGATGTCAGGAGTAATGGTGTTACATGTCCCAATAATGCGCTGCCGCAAATGTTCAACACTCCTAATTTTCTATGCGTATTCCAGCGCATTCCACAGGCCCTCGACGTCGAATTATCTGGATTCGTTCTTCCTTGCTCACAGACATTATGGCCTGTAGAAAGAGAAAAATATGAATTATGGTTTGTAGAAATAGAAAAATATGAATTTCTCCTATGATGCCGGACTTATGGGACACCCTGTATATTGTTATGTATGGGAATAATGAATAATAAGGTAACGATTAATTAATCGATAAAGTAATTAATTCATTACAGGTCGAAAGTGGCCACAACGGTTGCTCATGCAAACAAAATGAATTTGTATGTGTAAATACCAAACTGAAAACGAAGCTCAAACAAAGAATTGTTGTTAGTCGTGAAACAAAACCAACGAGCCAGAAATGGCGATAGGCATTTTTGTATGGAAGAAAACATTTTCGGGTGTAAACGAAACAATTTGAAAAATCTTAAGTACATGACTATTCACATGAAACTTACAATGTAAAATAACGAATTCCATTGTCTGTTTAATTCTATACAATTTCAAATAACAATTATGAAGGGGCTAACTACACAAAATTAAATTAGGGAAAGAAGTAAAAAATGTAATTGTAAAAAACATGTGATCGTCATTCCTTGTTGCTAGTTCCCGCGTCTCATGCAAAAACAAAGCGGAGAAGACGCTATAAATGAAAATGAATTAAAATGAAAATGTTTATTGGCAGACTATAGTGCATATGACAAATATTATTAATACAATGACAGTTCACATACTAAGGATAAAAATATATACAATTGATTAGAAATAATACAGTAATGTCAAAGTTAAGTGGAGCTTCAGACAGACGTTTTCGTACTAAGAAGTCCATAGCTTAGAGCAGTGGTTCTCAACCTTTTTTTAACCATCGCCACCTTGAAAATTTTTTTGCCCACTGTATTTTCAAATCGCCCCCCTACACACAAAAAAAAAGTGAAATAAAAAAACTTTCAAACTTACTATTTTATTTAATGAGATCCTTGAGATTGGTGTTTTTCTACTAAATATGCAATGTTCGGTTCAATGTCGCTGAGCTTAATTCTTATGTCACCTCTTCTGCATACATCCAATCTGTTTCTTTCCTTTGTTAGTAATTTATTCACTGAATTAAACCCAGTTCCAACCATATATGATGTTGGAAAACAGACAATTATTTTGGCCATTTCGGTCCATAACCTTGGATATAGTGTTTTACAGTCTTTTAATGACCAGAATTCAGTCTTTCCTACTTTATCATACATGTATTTTGAGTTATCATTGCATCGTAATTCAATTAATTCTTCTTGAATTTCTTCTTCAGCTGAACTAACATCACAATTAAATGGGTCTAACATCCATGGTTTTACTTCAAAGGAAAATAAATCAGAGAATCTTTTGTTCATGTCACTTTTTAACGAACATAAGTGTCCAGAATACGTTTCAAGATCCATTTTGGTAAGTGAAGAACAAATTTCTGCCAGCTCAGGCATGCTGTGAAACATTTTTTTAAGTAAATTATCTTGAAAAATTTCCAATTTTTCAGTAAATGCTTTCAATGCTGTTTTACAATCAATCAATGTAATAAATTTTCCTTGAAGTTGAAGTGATACCTCATTAAGCTTTCGAAATATCCAAGGCATATAATATATGTTATTTTTATGTTTTCTTATTTCTTTAGCAATATCTCCGTCCCCTTCACTTTCTAGAAAGTTAACTATGGTATCAAAAAGGTTTATAAATCTTGCTAAGCAATTTCCTTTGGAGAGCCATCTGACTTCCGTATGTAAAAGAAGTCTTACATACTGTTCATCATGATTAGAACAAAACTTCCTGAATAGGCGATCATATTTGCTATGTGATTTTATTTTATTGATAGTTTTAATAACTATACCAAGTGAATAATGTAGAATTGGACTCATATTTTTTGCTACAAGATTATGTCTGAACAATGCAATGTATTGCAATGATTCCAGGACATATTTTTTTCAAATGTGCTACGAGGCCTTTATGCCTTCCGACCATTGAGGTAGCACCATCAGTTGCAATCGATATCAAATTTTCTAATGGAACTTTATTTTCATCAAACCAGGATCTTGAAGCAATAAAAATAGATTCCCCAGTAGTGTCAATTTCTAGGTATTTCACAAATAATATATCTTCTTTCAATTTACAATCATCATTAAAATAACGTACATACGCCATGAGAAGGGCCTTGTTATCAACAACTGTGGACTCATCAACCTGAATTGAGAAATTAGTTTTTTTCAATCTTTCAACTAGTTGTTCTTGAATATTCACTGACATTTCATCAATTCGTCTTCGAATTGAATCGTTGCTTAATGGTAAACTTTTTAAGATACCTGAAGGATCTTCATGCATCACATTTGAAATAACAGTTTCTAATATAGGCTTTATGACTTTCTCAGTAATTGTATGAGGACAACCATTTTTTGCAACAATTTTTGCAATCTCATATGACGCAACATTGGCTTCATCTAATTTGGTATCTTTTTTTACAAAATGTGTAAGTAAGTTAGGTTGCTGCTCAAAATTGGTTTCCAATTTTTTGAAATAGTCAACGGTTTTATTAGCTTTATCTGGATGTTTCCTTTTGAAATGGTCAAGAAGTCTTGAAGGTTTTAAAGCTTCATTCGAAAGAGTACTATTACATAAAAGACACATAGGCTTTTTTGGATCGAGAGGGCTTTCAATAAAACCGTAAGATAGGTATTCACCAAGGTATTGGCGACAGTTTTTCTTTGCTCCACTTGACATTACTAAGGGGTCTTGTGCATTATGTAATTACAATAAAAAATTGACAACGATAAAGTATTTAAAAAATATCTGAAATTTGAAAAAAAGGGTTTAGATGTGTCATTAGCAAGGCTGTGGAGTTAGTACACAAAACCTCCAACCTCAACTACTCAATTTTTTGTCCTTCTGACTCAATCTCCAATTCAGACTAGCAAACTAGGTGTAATAGGCCTAATAATTGTACTTTTAATTTTGCTATGATGCTAGTTATACAAGATGTCATTTCATCACAATTATGTGAATCATCAGGCTACTTTTTTAATTAAAAAATTTAAAAGGCACTAGTTTGGCAGCTAAAAAGCACTAAAAGCGCACTAAAAATAATAATCACGTTATCATTTTAGTAGCGCAAGCCTAATTTTAAGTTCAAGTAGCCTCATTCCCGAGAAGTAGGCCAAACTGGCATCCTCCGCCTTAAACCTTGCAACGTTTTCAAAGGAAAATCACATTTATACATGTGTTAGCACTCCTTATTTAAGAATTTTTATCAGATAAGAAAGCGAACATTCGAAACTCTATTTTATTCTTAAGAAGCACTAATTGAGTGATTAAATTGAGTGACTAGAAACGTGACAACGAGGTCATTGTCTCCGTACTCGAAACAAGGGACAAACGCGAAAATTAAGAAGCACTAAAGCACTAAAAGAAAAATCAATGATAATAGATAATAGCACAAAAAATAACACCCGCCCACGCTTCTAATTAGGTAAGAACTGACGCACCGTATGCGTAACCGTCACTAAGCCGCTATAGAATGCTTTGAATGACGACCCCGCCCCACTGCACTTCTCATTGGTCAATTCCCTTTAACGTCATCGACGGCACAATACATACTCCGAATAGTGTTTCAAAACCATTGATGAGCAATTCGAAAATAATTTAATTTTAATCGTTGCCTAAATAAATTTTCGCCCCCCTTCAGTCAAATTTTCGCCCACTTTCGCCCCCCAAGAATTTCATTTTCGCCCCCGTTGAGAAACCCTGGCTTAGAGGGTAAACAGCAGGACTCATGGATAGCTTGGATAATCGGGTTGGTTGAGTTCTTAATTCTTTGCATTAGACTGTATTGAGCACGTCTTGTTACCTCCGCGAAGCTCGGGATATTGCGGGTAGCAAACATTTGCGAAGCTGAGCATCTCGGGGGTAATTTATGTAAGAGTCTAAAAGACCTGTTGTACAGTAAATTTAGAGTTCTGCCAGTACTTTTTTTATAATTCACCCAGAGTTGCTGTCCGTATATATTACTGCAGAAAGTACGAAAGAGAGTGTCTTTAGCTTCACTTGTACAGAACCGAAAGTTCCTTATAGTTGTATTCGCTTCAGCACAAAGGCTTCGAGATTAAAATTGAATGTTTATTTATGTAAGGGAAATTGCATTCAGATTTAATTTGTTAGAATCGATAACATGTTACAATTAATTAAATCTTCTTTTCTAAAGGTTGTTAATATTTAAAACTATGAGGAAACCCATAGGATGAATTAATTTAGGAGGATCTAGTTAAATCGTGCGCCTGGCAGGGCGTGAATACAATACGACTTGAGAAGAAATAAATTATTGTACAAAAATCAAATCGGATTAAAGAAGTAAACGAGAATAAAATTTATATCAAATTACTCTTTACCTATTGCCGAATAACGCAGCATAAAATTATATTAGTTAAAAGATGGGATTAATGTCTTTATTAAAACATAACATTCGAAGCGAAACTAGCAGGGTGCAGGGGGTGCAGCCGCACACGGGCCTCTAGCAACAGGGGGCCTCCTGACTCCTCTCCATTCATAAGAAAAATATTATAACATATACCAGTGTTGGTTTTCGTCGTCGTCGGACCTAGGCAAGCTACGGCTTGGGACCGTAGCGCATCTATCCGGTATAGGTTAACCTGGATGATGTAGCCATAAGCACTGCCGCTGGTTAAGTGCCAACCAGTGATTATCTCACTAGCCGTATTGAGTCCGTTAGGCGAAACTGCGACAGTACCAAGGATGGAAAATATAACCCTTGGATTTCTATTATTTATTTGCAAAATGGACATGGTATTAGATTAAAATAATTATTTGAATATAAATAATTAACTGACAATTGTGATATATAATTAATTATGTTTACATACAATAAAATAATACAGTATACATAAAATTAGTATTAATGTGGTTTACAATTGAATTATGATGGGTAACTAATTTAAAATGAATTTATAGCTATTCCGAAATTCAAGACGGTAAAATTAACATTTATCTTGAAACTAAAATAAGAGTATTCACTACACCAGTAATGGCGAACCTTTTTTGCTGGCGGGTCATTTTTTTACTTTTGATTTTTAAAAAAACGAAAATGGGTTACAATAATTTACTTACTTACTATTTTTAGTGAGAGACTTCTTGTTGGATCTTAGCTGCTAATGTTTTGATCCGAAGTTTATATTTAGTTGTCTTTAGTCTCACACATGCAGCACTCATATCTGTGCCAAGGCGATTCCTAGTGGTGGTGTTGGGCGCAACCTTTTAATTTATGTGCTGCGCACCTTTCTTTCTATTGCAACTTATTTCTTACGCGCGTGTTCTTTTCGTTCAGGATGACTCGGCCTATCCACTCGGATGGCCCTTTAATTTGATATGCGTAAGTTCCTTCGGCTTACTGAAAGCCAACTCTGGATTTCAAACTTTAAATGTTAAGTTACCTTCAGCTTACAAGAGAGGCCTATTGCATGGTAGCAGAAAAAACGACACACGCCCTCTTATAAAGTTTATTAAATTTCACTCAAATTAGTACATGAATTTAAAGAATTAGTCTGATGTATGATTACCAATTTTGTTTACAATAAAATCCAATTATTAATTTACAGAAAATGTTCACAAGTATTTGAGTTTAAAAAAATCATTCAACCGCGCGGCTTTTTAATTTGCGTGTAACAAAACAACAATGCAGTCAAATTTCGAAATTGAAGAAGGAATTGAAATTGGATTACTTACAAAAAGCTGGACAGTTATTCTCGACTGTTCTGCGTAAGGACCGCAGATTTATTTCCAGAAAAAAAACAGGGGAAAAAAAAAGTCCGCCAAATAATTTAGATTTCTTAACAAAATTATTGACGGGTCATGGACAATGGGTTGCAAACTTACAGTTTTAACATTTAATTTGAACCAAATTAAATTAATTTAAAATTCACAAAACTCTTGGTCTGTTGGCTAACATTAATTAAGGTCTTCTAACTGAGTTCTCTTTTCCGTTTGCTAACAATAAGTTCTTATACACAAGTTCGCGTAAACGAAGGCGATTCAAATTTTAAGTACAATCGTGAGAGAGTTCTAATTCAACTTAGAAATTTCTATTTCACCACAAGTTTAAAGAATTAATTAAACCACTTTGAACTTCAGGAGGACGAACCACAACTGACTTAAAATTCTCAATTATACCTTACAATTTCAAGAACCCTGCCTTCTAATATTTTGAAGGACCTATCAACACATTTACATTACCCAAGGTCGTCCCCTCGAAGGTTCTCTTCCACACATAAGGAAAGAAAGAGCTTTTTCTCCTCCCTTACTGGGTGTTCTCCGAATCATTGTCCCTTGATTGGATATTTACCCTCCCGTCCAAAGAACAAACTCCTCCTTTTCCGGAAATTAATTTAAAATACAGTTCTTGACTTCGAAGCCACGTGGTTTGCAAAATTTTACGACCCACGTCCTGGTCTGTTTTAACAAGTGGATTCGAAGTCTTTCTCACGAAAATTTTAGCCACAAAGGGAAGGGAAAAACCAACCATTCTACCTCTGGACTTGGCCAGCCTTTTTCCTTTCTCTTTGCGTCTAGGGACGAGGTTCGACCCGGCAATTAAATCTCGGTCACAAGGCGGTTCGGGTTTCCACCCTCCTCGTGCGAACACAAAAATAAAAATCGAACGAACGTTAAACAATCTGAAACGTTTCCGTTTATTTATTTATTTCTAACCGTCACACAAACCACCTTGCTTTAGAGATCTTACAACAAAATCTTAAACTAAAATTTCTGCTATTATTCTCGCAAGAGATTTCTGCATGCAAATTTACCGTTACAACAGTGGATTTGACGAAATTCATGGAGGAAAACAACTGTTCGCATGAATAAGATGAACCAAACATTGTTAGCACGTTTTTAAACGTATACTCTACGTTTAAAAACGTTTCAATGTGTATCAGCTGTTTATTTCAGTGGGAGAATAAAATAATTTTAAAACTGTAAAGCAGGAAATATTAGAAATTGCTCGTGGGTCAGTACTTGACCCGCGGGTCAGTGGTTCTTCGCCATCACTGATATATATAATGGCGAATTATCATTGAGGCCCCCATGCTTGAGGGGACCCCCCAATCAACTGAGTTTCGATGATATAATTCGAGATTTCGCAAACTTCTTTGATTAAATATGATAGAGTACACAAACTGACAAATTCTGTGTTTTATTTTATGTTTTGTAAGCCCTAAAGTAAAGTATGTTTAATACTGTTTGGTTTTGGCAAACGGCAAAATACACTGTGTTAAGGTTCTTTTAAGTTTGTTTCTTAATTAGCCTGAGCACCGTGTATATAATTCGTGTAAATGTACTATGTACTGTACATGTACATGTATTGTTAATAAAAATCTATAGAAAAGGGCCCACAAAATAAAATTAGCCTCAGGCCCCAAGTAGAGTTAATCCTCCCCTGAATATATATATATATATATATATATATTATATATATAATATATATATATATATATGAACTTTTATCTTCTGCAAAAACACTCGCATCAAAGTACTGCAATGACATATCTGAAAACCTGCCACATCAACTCATTACGTTTCGTACATGCTTTAATGAGCAGTTAAAATCACTGTCGACTGTACATGAATTAATTACGTGTATCATTATAGACTTTAACAGTGAGCAGAGTAGTTTTCTGGATATCATCACCGCGTGTACAATATTCCTTACTATTCCTGTGACAGTTGCACAATAGGGCGGGTCGAAATTTTATACTGAATAACCACGCATTGCAGGGGGTTTCTATGGCTCCGAAAAGCCTTTTGATAACTTTTTTTTTACTGTGCGAAGTGCTGTAGGGGTAGCATAATTTTGGGGTTTTTTGCCTCTCATGTCTTTTTCTTCATGTTTTAAATCCTAATGCAATGATGCAAAATTAAATGTTAATTGAAATATGATATATAAATGAAACAAAATGTGTTATTTATTGACAGGAGCCATTTAGCAGCATTATATTCAGATTTTAAATTATAGACCTATTGAAGAAGGTATAGAAAAGGTTAAAATTTTAAAAAATGAAACAATGTTACAACCAGACGTTTTTCTAAAGTGATCTTCCTTCATTGTTCCTGTAAATTCTTACTTCCACTGCCCTTTCGTGTTAAAATTAGGCATTTTTTTCCTAGATTCTAAAAGATTTAGAATAAATGTTTGACGATTTTCATAGCCATATCGTTCTTTTGATGCTTTTGTCACGAGACTGACAGCACTCTCCAGTTTCTGACCATGACACGGGTATGGTAGAATCATCAGTGACTCGGCATGAGCTTTGATAATGTCACTGTCGCTGAATTCATTTAGCAAAGGTGGTGGATATATAGTTTCTCTCTCCCAGTCAGCCAATTCGGTGTAATCTTCTGCCTTCAAGTTGAGTGGTTTAGGAAGTTCAAAGTTTCTCAGTTTGGGGGAAGACTTTCTGGCCTCAATTATTCGCTGGATCGCAATTTCTCTCACTTGTTGTCTTTGATCCGTTATCATTGCAAAAAGAATATTTTCCGGTGAGGCAAAACAGGAGTTACGTTTTAAGACTGGTTCCATAATGTTTTGGAACTTTTCTTCAACATTTCTTACCAGTTGTGTAAGATACCAAAAATTTATGGCTCCATCGGAGTGAAATTAACTATTTTTAATTTTGTAAAATCCTTTTTTATCGCTTTGCCAATATCACCTTTGAAGCTGTGTGATCCACTAGTCTGCCCATCAATTGCTTCAAATATATGCCTGAAAGGCAATTCATTCATGTGGAGCTGGCATACTAACCACTGCAAAGACCTATCTAGCTGAATCTCAATCAATTTAATCACACCACCAATTTTTCTTGTCTTTAATGCTGTTCCATCACATAATAAGGCTTTCAAAGTGTCATTAGTGTCTGTATCCAAAATCAAAGTCAAAATTAATTCTGCTATGGATCGAGCTGTCCATTTATCTGGCATAAGATGGTCTACATATAAACCTCCAGGCTCTTTGACAATGGTGTAGTGCTCTTCTTTTGCTTTACCTCCCCGCGTTAATGTATCATCCATTCTACCATCAAATCCTATGCATTCTAGGTGTAAGTTCTCCGATTTTGCCTTAACAATATTTCTTTTATCAACTCGCACTCTTTCTCTTTCCACTTTTTTCCTATCGTTAGATTCATTCAAAATTCTCATGTCTTTTAAAGCTGCATTTACAATGGCGGCCGCTGCTCTGCAGCTGACGCGATAGCGATCTGCCAGCTCATCATAACGGTATCTGTTTTGTTCATGATCTGCTAACTCCAGTTCAGGTTTAAAATCATCATTTTCTTCAGTAATTGCATCCACTTCCATATCATCTAAGATGTCTAAACTTCCAGAAATGTCGTTGAAAGAAGCCTCCATTTTCTCTTGAGCTCTTTGTTGAGTTCGTTGTTGCGCTTCTCGTCTAACTTCACTTCTTAATGCAGATGTTGTAGCTCGATCAATTGATCCCAGTTGATTTCTGCGTTCTTTTTTTCCTATGAAAGATTCCCATTCTTGGACTGGAATTCTTTCGATACACCTGCACTGTGGCCTTTCTCTTTTTTTGCCATAGCAATCGCAACTGCATACGTCAAACATATCACCAAACGTTCACAACTTTCTGAAGAATTGCTCCTTTCTTCTGTTTTGGGTATTATATTTAATTTAGATGCTGACATCATCAGTCAGCATACTTTCATGAAGATACCTTCTGTACCAGTGGTAGGAAGTGAAAATCGGTTCCAGATGACTTCAATATTAGTAGTGACAATCCTGTAACATTCGTTGGCACTACATGAACCTTTACCCTCAGAATCTTTTATTTGCCGAACAAAAAAACAGTGCCTCACTACATCAGCTTTTGAAGGTATCATGGCAGGTGGAAATCTAATTGGCTGGCCAAAAGCAGAATTAGCCGTCTTGCTACGTGTGGCCATTTTTTAAGAGACAAATACTTAAATCATAAATCTCTATCATCTGAAAAGAAAAAACACATGATTAGAAAGCTGATCGCACAATATATAGCATATAAGTAAGTCAAAGGAAAATGATAACAAGGGCTCCTCAAATGGGTAAAGGGGGTACTTTGTGCGACCCCTAGGGGGGGTAGCACAGTGCTTATTATTTTATTTAATGATAAGGACATTAAGTGGAAATCCATGCATTGCGTGGTTTTTGGATAAATTATTTTTTTGTGTATTTCAACCCACCCTATAATGCACAGTGCGAGCGTTCATTTTCGAAACTTAAGCTGATCAAGAACTATCTGCGATCACGAATTTCTCAAGAACGACTTTCTGGCCTTGCCATATTGTCCACAGAAAACGAAAAAGCAAAACAGATAAATATTGTGAATGTTATTGATTCATTTGCAAACAAAAAAGTTAGAAAAGTAGATTTTGGATGTTAATATTGTTAGTCAGAAGACAGAAATTTTGAATTTTGCTACTGAATTTGTATACCTACATGTACTTTTATATCTGCTTATATACCTACATTTTGTATAGGCCCTACCTACTTGTATACCCATTTGTTTTAATATAATGGTTGATGGTTCATTATATTATATTGAATTTTGTCTGTGTTTTCTCTATTAAAACTGACAATTTTAAGCCACTAATTCAGTGAGCAACAGTGAAAAATTTTCAGCTCGGCCTCAGTCATCTGTCGCACCCGGGCCTCTTGTTAGGTTGTTACGCCAGTGAAGCGAAAGACGCCAAAGAAAAAAAACGCAGAAAGTCAGTGCATCTCAAAGCTTGTTGAACGAATGTCTCGCACAAAATTTGTGTTTAAAATTCCTAAAATCAAATAGGAATTGGTTCACCCAAAAAAATTAAACGAAATTAGACTAAATTCTAAATTCCCCCTTTTGAAATTTAACTTAAATGCGTACATAAGTAATGGTGTGTGGTTAAAAAAATAAAAGTGGAATTGTTCTAAGTTTGAGTAAATCACTCTTAAAGTGAATGAGTTGGCTAAAATTAATTCAGACGCAAAATAGTCTTCCCCTAAAATTTAACGGAAGAAAACGGAGACACTCGAGTTACTGTTGTGTCTGTAAATACTAAAAAATAGTATATCCTACGTTTCTCCGTTTAGAAAACGGACTGAGTTTTGTACTACAGGGTGTCCCATAAGTCCTGCAGCATAGGAAAAATAATAAAAAAAGGCAAAACAAAAGCTTTTATTTATAGAACGTGCTCAATATGTCCACCATTGTTTTCAATACACAAATTCAGACGTGATACCCAGTCAGCAAGCACACGGTGAATGATGTCAGGAGTAATGGTGTTACATGCCCCAATAATGCGCTGCCGCAAATGTTCAACACTCCTAATTTTCTCTGCGTATACCAGCGCTTTCAAGTGGCCCCAGAGATAAAAATCTAGTGGAGTGAGATCCGGGCTTCTAGCTGGCCATTCCACAGGCCCTCGACGTCCTATCCAATGACCAGGGAATTGTTGGTACAGGTATTCCCTTACTTGGGTGCTGTAATGTGCAGGAGCGCGCCGTCTTGCTGGAACCATGTTGGGAAATTTCCTTCTTCGTTCAAGACACTGGGAAATGCTTCTTCCTTGAGCATACGTAGGTAGGTGCCTCCAGTGACATGTTCATCGAAAAAGAGGGGGGGCCTATGATGCGATCCTTCAAAATGCCACACCATACCATCACCCGAGATGCACCTTGTTCCTTTGAAGAGGTATACCAGTGAGGGTTGTTTTGAGACCAGTAGCAGGTGTTCTGTCGATTTACCTCACCATTTCCATAAAAAACAGCCTCGTCACTGAACAGAATGGTGGACGGGAAATTGGCATCCCGAGCATATTGTTCCGTAGCCCATTCACAAAATTCTATCCGCCGGTCGGGATCATCTTCGCTTAATTTCTGTAGGATCTGAAGTTTATATGGATGCCATTTGTGAGCCTGAAGAATGCGATGGATGCTACTTTTCGACACTCCTGTCCGGCGGACAATCGCCGAAGAGACTTATTGGGACTTCTGTTAAAATGAGCAGGGATAGCAGTCGCTGTATCATCGTCAGTGGACCTCCTTGAAGGTCCACTGCGTGGTTTATCTTCTATGGATCCTGTTTCCTTAAACTATGCAACAAGTCTGTTAACACAACTCTGTGTTATTGGCTCGCGGTCTGGATGCAGTCTGTCAAATTCAGCAACGGCCTCTCTTTGACTCCGATTTCCTATGAGTAGAATTATCTGGATTCGTTCTTCCTTGCTCACAGACATTATGGCCTGTAGAAAGAGAAAAATATGAATTATGGTTTGTAGAAATAGAAAAATATGAATTTCTCCTATGATGCCAAACTTATGGGACACCCTGTAGATGCACTTAATATATTTTGCCCCACCCTTTTTTCTTAGCTAAATAATAGGCCATGGGGCTGAAATGTCTTTTGGGCCGTAAGTCTAAACTTTCTGCGCTTCACATAAGCGGATTTTTCCAGGTTGAACCTCCCCTCCTTGTATAAAACCGCTTTTAAACGCTCCTGTATAAAACCGATGGTTAACGAAGTTTCGAAAATGGCGTCTGACAGTGATGTGCGTCGTAAACAGAGAGCTGTTATCGAGTTCTTAACCGCAGAGAAGGAAACAGTTGGAAATATTCACAAACGTCTACAAAACGTTTACGGAGATGCTGTTGTTGATCGAAGCACAGTTGGACACTGGTTTAAACGTGTGAGATCATCGGAGAGAGGGAGCGCCAGCCTCGATGATGAGCCAAGCAGCGGTCGCCCGGCATCGGCTGTAACATCTCACACTGTGCAACGTGCTAACAGCATCATTCGATCAAATCGGCGCGTCACATACAAGGAGCTATCACTGGAGTTAGGAATTAGTGAAGGAAGTGTGAATACGATAATTCAGCAACCGAGATACTCAAAAGTGTGTTCACGATTTGTTCCTCGCGAACTGACTGAAGATCACAAAGCCCAAAGAAAAGAAATTGCTTTCGAGGTGTTGGTTCGATACGAGACAGAAGGGGATGACTTTCTTTCACAAATTGTGACTGGGGATGAGACTTGGGTACACCACTTTGAACCTGAAACAAAACGCCAATCCATGGAGTGGCATCACGCAGCCTCCTCCTCACGCAAGAAAAAGTTCAAGATGGCTCCCTCTGCAGGAAAGGTTATGACCCCCATCTTCTGGGACATGAAAGGGGTGATTCTGGTGAACATTATGAAGAAAGGACAAACAATCAACTCAGAAGCATATATTGTTACCCTACAGAGACTCCAGAGACGTATAAAGCGAGTTCGACCGGAGAGAAAACTGGAAGACGTCCTTCTTTTGCACGATAACGCAAGACCACACAACAGTTTGCAAACAAGAGAGACCACCACAAAAATGCGCTTGACTGTGTTACCCCACCCTCCATACAGCCCGGATCTGGCACCTTCAGACTTCCATTTGTTTGAGCCAATGAAGGATGCTATTCGTGGAAGAAATTTTCAGTGATGATGAGGTTGTTGAGGAGGTTAAGAGGTGGCTCCAGCGGAACCCAGCGGACTTTTACCAGCCAGGAATAAAGGCCCTTGTTTCGAGGTGGAGGAAGGCCGTAGAAAAGGATGGAGACTATGTGGAAAAATAAAAACTTGTAGGAAAGATATGTAACTACTTGTATACAAAATTTCTGGAACTTGCAAGGAAACTTGGAAAGAAAAAAAAAGGTGGGGCAAAATATATTGAGTGGCCAGCGTACATTTGGTAGAAATATAATAAAATACATACGGTGTTATAATGTAAAATTACACAAGAAAGGAATATTTACCACTACAAAAAGGAAATAGTAAACAATGTAAATAAGGTATGCATTAGGCATTATAATACGGTAGTATACATTATAACTGAAATGGTCAATTAACCAGACATAACAAAGATAGAAAAATTGTAGTATGTATGGATTCATTCATTTTAAATGGTCTTGCGTATTACAATCCAGCTGTATTCAGTTAAATAACTACCAATTGTAGATTAAAATTGTCTAACAGTCAAATTTAAATTGCTTGTGCATTTCACTTAATTGTATTATTATTATTAAGTGTCTTCCCTAAATAAACAACTATTTATCACTCAAAAATTTCATTTTTGCATTGTAAGTTGTTTAGTAAAATCTTTGACGAATACGTTACTTTTGTAAAACGCTTTTCAATTATTCCCCTACACGGATTGACAAAGAAATAAGACTGTATAACAGGTTATATATAACAATATATATATATATATATATATGATGAAATATATATTCTAAATAATATATAATAGTAATATAATTAAATGATGAAATATATATATATATATATATATATATATATATATATATATATATACAGGATGTTTCACAACTGGTCTGCCATACTTTGGGGGGTGATTTGGGGGATGATATCGAGTAAAAAGTTAATACAACATAAGTGCTATTTCCAACCGTTGCGAAGCTTCGGACGTTTTAAGATGTGCAGACAACAAATCCCTACTTGTGTGTAATTCGATAGATGGCAGCACTGGTGGTAGTTTCGGTTAACGAAGTTACCACTACTAATCCTGTTTTTTCTTTCAGTTGGTTCTGATCTGCGGTACGAGACACTCTGTTGCGCTAAGGTGAACAATCAAAATATTGAGGAATATCGAACATGTTTTCCGAACTGCCGAATACTGAACAGTCGAGTGTTTAGTGACACACACCAGAAATTAAGGGAAACAGGGACAATTGTTCCACGTAACCAAGAACATGTAGCACGACGACCCGTTGATGTGGAGGAGCGCATACTGGACCTAGTACAACGTAGCCCAACTACCAGTGTTCGAAGGATTTCTAGACGAACTGGTGAATCCGCATCGCGTGTATGGCGAACCATACATGATGAGGGTTTGTATCCCTATCATTTGCAACGTGTGCAAGCTCTTCAACCGGATAACTACGATAAACGTGTTCAATTTTGCCAGTGGATGGTTATGCATCGCCAAATTCTTAATCGCATACTGTTTAGTGTGAAGCACAATTCATTCGGGATGGAATTAACAATAGACGAAATTCCCACTTGTGGTCCACCAATAATCCCCACGGTATCGTTGAATGAAACTTTCAATATCGATTCTCGGTGAATGCTTGGTGCGGTGTAATTGGAGATCAGCTGATTGGACCGTTCGTTTTGGAACAACGATTAACTGCTGATATTTATCTGAACTTCCTGACGAACGAATTGCCGCTTTTGATGGAGGACGTGCCCTTGGAGTCAAGGCGCAGGATGTTGTTTCAGCACAATGAGGCGCCACCACATTTTGGTCGTCATGTTACGGATTACTTGAATCAGTGGTACGGGAATCGTTGGATTGGTCGTGCTGGTTCAATATCGTGGACCCCCCGAGATCTCCGGACTTAACCCCGTTAGATTTCTTTTTATGGGGCCTCATGAAAGAGATGGTCTACAAGACCAACGTACAGACGAGAGACGAACTCTTGCGTCGAATTATGGATGCCGCTGCTTACATACGAGAACACCTCGAAATGATTCACTGGGCAGTGGACTCTTGTTTGAAACGAGCAAGACTGTACATTGAAAACCGAGGCGGACATTTTGAACATTTATAAGATGCATCTCATAAAATGTAGCAATAAATACATAACATTAATACTCTCGTTTATTTTTTCCGTGCGCCTTAAAACGTCCGTACTTGATATCACCCTCCAAAGTAAGGCAGACCGGTTGTGGAACACCGTATATATATATATATATGAAAATTATTTCACGAAAGTAACACGTGAAAAATATTTATAATGAATAAAACCATGAAGGAAAGGAAACACAGTGCTCAAGCGCTTTCGTCTAATGAGTGTTCCTGAGGATGTCATTAGACGAAAGCGCTTGAGCACCATTCTGTGTTTCCTTTCCTTCGTGGTTTTATTCATCATAATATATATATATATATATTGGTATTATTCACTTTTACTTTAGAAGGTTTGTTTTATAATTGAAGAATATATGATTTAACTTTTTATCTCTTGATAGAATATGAATTTTGGATGTAATCCTGTTGAATCTATATAAGAGTTAATTGCAATGTCGTGTCGTGACTTAATTTCTTTACTTAGTTATTCACCAACTCGTGAGAGGCCGTGAGTCTACTTGACTACTCATGAGATTAGTTGTAGGTCGTTATGATCCAACCAAATCTCTATGGTTGGAATCCATTCGGGTTTGGTTATAAAAGGGGTCACGGTTGAGTGAAACGGACGTTCCCAAAGAAATATAAGTTGACAAGGAAATTATTATTATTATTATTATTATTATTATTATTACTATCCAATATCTATTTTGACGACCGTGCTAAAATTTTGAGAGAATCATATATTGACAATTAATAACGTTTTTCACAGAGGAAAATATTTTGTCATCCTATCAGTTCGGCTTGAAGGCGAAAACCTCTGCTGCCGATGCTCTTATTGCGTTAATTAAGGAACTCTAAAAATTTAAACCATAAAAAAAACTTTATTTGCAATTTTCGTGGACCTGTCCAACGCTTTTGACTCGATAGTACACTCAATTCTAACTCCAAAATTGGTTGATCATGGGGTAAGAGGCGTGCCATTAGGCTATCTTGTTCAAATCTTATTTAAATAATAGACAGTAAGTAATACGTCAAACTGGATAAAAGTGAATCAGACTTTCAATCAGTCACACTCGGAGTGGCACAGGGTTCGATATTGGGACCCCTCCCATTTCTATATTGTGGCAATGATTTTCATAACTGTCACCACGCAACTTGTATCTAGTGCGTAAATGCCACGACACTTCTCATATTTGATAATGACTTAGTTACTTTATAAGAAAGATCAAACATGGAGCTCATCCGTGTTTATAACTGATGAAGGCAAATAAATTATTTATCGTTAAATCTGTCAAAACCCTCATATGATTAACGAACAGAAAATAATATGCTAAATATAGATAAAGATAATAGATAATACTTGTACTATATTGAACAGAGAATCAGAGATGATCGCATTAGGTGCAATTTTTTATGAGAAACTAGCTTTCGAAAGGCACATCAAACGTGCATTAAATAAATTATGAAAATTCACTTACATCTTTCATAAATTAAATCACCACATTCCAGGATATATGATGATGCTCAATCTTTATTACACTCTCTCACACCCTCACTCACTATATAACATAGCAGTTTGGGAAAATGTTATAATAATGTTATAATGTTATATAATGTTATAATGTTTCAGACCAACAAAGACCCTAGGATCCACTCATGGCTGGTCTACCTAACTGTGTTCGTAATTGTGTATTGTGCATGTCCTCCGTGGTGGCGTAGGGGACCTACAATTTTACGTGGGTTCCAAACCACAAAGAACATAAGAACATATGAAATTTTTATAGTGGGCACAATAGGGGCCACTTCGGCCCATCGAGGTGGCTCCACTATGGAAAAACTGCCTGTACATTGGCAACAACCAATTTTTACAAAACTAAATAATTACCAATTTAAAACTAATTAATTATCAATTTAAAACTAAAGATAGAATCGCTGGATCCAGAGGTTCAAGTCATAATACTGTAGAATACTATCCACAAATATGTTACACTCTATATCTATTTATAACCGACATGCAAATATATCAGATCCAAAGAATCCAGTCCATTTCATTACGGTATCCATCAATACCAGTACCTTGCCAACCAAAAATAAGTCACGGTCCATATCAATTGCGGACCAAGTCACAATTTACAACCATATACATTACAATATATACACTTAGGAGGAAAAGTGTAGGTGTGGCTGTAAAGACTGTACAGTAATGTAGAAATGTCACACTCGGACACACTCGGACCCATTATGGGTCTCCCATTTAAAGGTGTTTGTGGGGCAAGTGAAGATCATGAGTTTTTCAATACCTCACAGTACTATGGGGGGCACCGCTCGGCAGAGGAATCTCTTTAAATGGGGTGTGTAAGGACAGAGAGTATTCCCTAACCCAAGATGCTGCCTCCCTGTATCCCACAACACTTGTAAAACTATGTTTTCTTAAATTTGTTCTACATCTTGGCTTAAATAATTTCATACTATGACCTCTAGTCTGGTTATTGTAATCTTTAATGAAAAGAGAATCAAAATCTATATTATCCAACCCTTAATTTTACTACCTTAAACTATACCCAATCTAGCAACATACGCGTCTAATCGATTTTTAAGCATGTTTATAGACGTGCTACTAATTACTTCTACCGGCAAACTATTTCAGCTATTTACTATTCTATGCGTAAAAAAGTTTTTGGCAACTGCTGTCTCGAACCTTGTACTTGTCAACTTACACCCGTTATTTCTAGTCCTATTATATTGAAATATTTCGAAAAAGCTATCTCTGTCTACGTTATCGAACCCATTCATAATTTTGAAAACCTGGATTAGATCACCCCTTAGCCTCCTAGTCTCGAGTGTAGTCAATTTTAACCCTTTAAGCCTATCCTCGTACGACTTTGACCTAAGCGACGGAATCATCTTAGTTGCTCGTCCTTGAACTCTTTCGATTTTGTCTATATCTTTGCGCATATGCGGATTCCAAAATTGGATCGCGTACTCCAAATGGGGTCTAACTAATGATTTATAAAGAGGAACTATAATATCGCGCGATTTGTACTCAAAATTCCGAGCTATAAAACCTAACACTTTGTTCGCTTTATTGACCGCTGCTGTACTTTGTTTCGCTACTTTTAAATCACCAGTGACTATAACTCCTAAATCTTTTTCCTACTCTACGCTTATCAACTCTTTCCCTGACATATTATACGCAAAATTACCGTTGCGCGAACCTATATGTAAAATTTTGCACTTATCGACGTTAAATCTCATTTGCCATGTGACTGACCAATCAACGATTTTATTCAGATCATTCTGGATTTTACCTCTATCTTCGTCATTAATCGCCCTACCACCCAGCTTCGTGTCATCCGCAAACTTTGAAACTGTACTGACTAGGCCGACATCTAAATCGTTAATATATATATAAGAAAAAGCAAGGGGCCCAATACAGAACCCTGAGGAACGCCACTCGCTACATTAGCCCAACACGACTCCGCTCCATCAACGACCACCCTCTGTTTCCTCCCTCGCAACCACTCTTCTATCCAATATATTACTACACCCCTGATTCCATGAGCCTTAGTTCTCTCAATGAGTCTTTTGTGCAGTACGGTGTTAAACGCTTTTTGAAAATCTAAATACACTACATCAACCGCCCGATGACTATCGTAAACGTCAACCACGCTTTGAAAAAATTCTAAAAGATTAGTTAAGCAAGATTTGTCTCGCCTAAAACCGTGCTGCGTATTTCTAACTAAGTTATGCAATTCTAAGTGTTCGACTATACGATCCCTAATTAATTATTGATTCCAGTAGCTTACCTACAACAGACGTTAAACTGATTGGCCTATAATTTCCCGCCGCACCTTTATCGCCTTTCTTAAAGATAGGTGTTACATTTATCCATTAAACGTACTGCATAGAAAAAAATTCAGATCATACCAGGTGTCAAAACCAACCGAGAACGCGCGAACCCTATGTTCAAACCCCTAAAACTTGTTAAGCTTAGTGACCAGCGGAATAAGAATATTTGCTCGCATGTTCATAAAACATAAGAAAGCTCCAGTGCTAATTATGGAAATCATATCAAACAACCGAGCAAACCATTCACTGAACCAAAGATATAACTTTTACTTCCAAAACCCTAACTTCACTTCACACCCGAAAATTCAAAATTATATTTGGAATAATCTGGAAACAAATTTAAAAGGGGACGTTTCCAAAAATTTTCGTATTCAATTAAAAATGAAAATCTTGGATGTGTATTAGCTTTTCTTTCTCTTCACTCTTCTCCCCATATCCTAGTTTCATTTCTACTAAAACCTTTAAAAAAAATTAACTTCATACGTAAAATTAATGCTTTCTTTAAATTATAAATATTTACTTAAGTTCATTCACATTGGTATTAGCCAATGTATTCTACTGAATTATTATTAGTATTATTTAAATGGATCCAAGTTACTGTATAGAAATGTCATGACTGAGCGTATTATGTGTGTAATGTACGTAATTATTGCCATGAGAGGTAATCCTCATTACCTCATATTTGGCACTTCCTTAGATACAGGACCTTACAAGTTACAACTCTGTCCTTACTGAAAAATTATACTTGTACGCACTCTGTTCCCGTGTACCGTCTTTTGAACGATGAAGAATGTGAATTATTAACAACTAGACGTTCTCGCTTTCCCTCATTACAACCACAGAAACTCCGCCCAAAGCGCGCACTCTCTACATTGAATTCGAGCAAAGCAAGGATCGATCCATATTCTCGGTCTCTAATAATATTGGCCTCGCTGAATGTTTGTTGCTGGGAAAGAATTCCACAACATTTTAGAGATCTTCATCATTAAATCGTGGAGCGAATAAAAAATAAAGTAAATACGTACATAAATTAAATGAGAAAATAATGAACTTCAGTTACTCAAATCATTTAGCTTCGAACTCAAATTCAGTTCCAGAGAAAATTTTTGAATTTCAATTCCAATTCATCCACTTATGATTATATATACAAAAGGTTAGCAAAAATAATAGACGCCACGATGATTGTCCTCAAGAACAAATGGCAAATCTCATTAATGGAATGCCAGAACGTGTGTCAGCTGTACATAATGCAAAGGGGAAAGCGACACTATTCCAAATATATTGATTCAATAAATTTATTATTCATTGTCTTTTATTAATAAAAACTAACAAAACCCTCTAACTCAGAAAAGCTATTAGTAAATAATAATAAGTCCATTACTGACAAAATAAATATTTTAAATACTTTCAACGATTTTGTCGCCAAAGTGGGAGCCAACCTCGCCTCCAATATCTCACTCACGGTGCGGGCTTTTGATATGTACCCAGGACCCCCATTACTGCACTCTTTCTTCCTATCCTCAATTACGACACACGATCTAATGACAGACATAAAACAATTAAAATATAAAAGTTGTACGCTAGACATAATCCCAAACAAAATTTACAAAGAGTGCGCAAACTTAATTGCTCCAAAGCTCTCAAAGCTCGTGAATCTATCTATTCAAAATGGTGTCTTCCCAGACTGCCTTAAAAACGGCTACAGTATGTCCTATCTATAAATCGGGTGATAAAACATCCCCCTCAAACTACAGACCTATTTTCATCCTCTCAATCCTCAGTAAACTATACGCAAGAGTAATATATAATCAAATAATAAAATTCATATTCAAATACAAAATCATACACAAACAACAGTTTGGATTTCTAAATAAACACATAACTAATGACGCAATAACCGCAATAGTAGAGGAATTTTATAGCAATTTCAACTGCAAAAAAATTTAATAATCATCCTATTTAATCTAGCCAAGGCCTTTGACACAGTACCTCATGACATACTCTTAAAAAAATCGAACATTACGGCTTCAGGGAACTACTCTTAAAATGGTTCAACTCATACTTGTCTAACAGGACACAATTTATAGCACAGGACTTTCTTCACAGACAAGACGTATCTCCCACGGGATACCCCAAGGAAGCATTCTGGCACCCATCCTGTTCCTCATTTATATAAACGACTTCCACAGGTCACTAAATAATTCTTTCTGCTACCAGTATGCAGATAATACTTCAATCATAACCTGACATAGAGACTTACTACCACTCCAAACACCCTCCAACAACTAACTCCAGTGTTTATGAATGGTTTAATGCCAACAAACTATCCTTAAATATTAAAAAAATAGCTTATATAGTCATTGCCAAAAAAATAGAAAGCTTTGCCCCCTTTAAACCTACCCATAAATTCAATCCCTGTTTAGCGAGAGCATTGGCCAAACTACTGGGATTACCATCGATTCAAACCTCTCATTCAAAGAGCACACTGAAGGTCTATGTAACAAATTAGCCAAGCTCTCATTCATAATTACGAAATCAGGTACAACACTCCCAAAACAGATTCTGTGATCCACATACTTCATCATGGTGTATCCACGCCTACAATAGTGCATTAGTGCCTACGGAAGCACACGTCAATATTCACTATATCCATTGGTGGTAAGGCAAAAAAGATTATTTGGAAAAATCTATAAATCGAACAAGCATAATGAAAGTACAGATCAAATGTTCCACGAGTTAAAAGCAAAGAACTCAAACGAAGAAATCTACAAACTAAACATTGACTCAAATATGTATCAAATCGTCCATAATACTGCTCCAGAAATCATCCAGAACAAAATATTAGTTTCCCAAACACAAGACCGCTTTAACACAAGACAAACGTACATTAGAGAACCGAATTATATTCTGGGTTGTGCGACCAGATCCTTATCTTCAACAGGTCCAAATCTTTGGAACACACTTGAACAAGAGATGAAACAATCTAGAACATTGTCCGTTTTCCGTTCGTTTTCTCATTGTATTAGTTGCTCGGAGACACTAGCACCGAACTTCCATTAAAAATCTTCCAAAGGAATCTGAAAGACAAATTCATCAAATCATACAAACCATTACGCTTTATCCCCTGTCTTATTTCCATAACAAAATTAAACTATATTTCTATATACTCCCTTTTCCATAATAATAAATTAATCAGTATTTCCATATAGGAAAAAAAAAAATTAATAATAAATGGTAAAATAAAACCAAATATGTGCAAGGTCAAGGTATCTAAGGTTGTTTAGATACTCAGTTAGCAAGGCAACTAATATTCGATATTTAATCGTATAGTTATTTAATATTTAATTATATTTCAGCGTCTAATATCCCAATAAATACGAAGGTATAAATTTTTGCTGAATATATACCTAAAGGTAATTACGTGTAGTTATGTGCAGGTGTAATCTTTGCTGAATATCCATAATGTATTTATTTCTAAACATATGTTTGTAGCTTACAACAGATAATTTCTACGTGGGTCCTACTTTTCTCGCTCTGTATCTATATATTTAAAACTATTGTACATAACTTCACTACATTCATACCAATTGTAGTTGAATATTTCATATGAGGACGTTTAGTTGACAAAGCTTACAAACAAAATATTCAAAATGTCAATCAACTTTGAGAGTGTATTTTAACAGCATGGAATCAGCTCGATCAAGACCCCATTTGTACAACAGTTAGTCATTGGCGCACAAGGCTATTAATTTATAACCATTGATAATAATGGTGGACACACTGAACACTCGCTGCGTTAATGTTTTATTCAACTTGCTTTTGTTTATTGTAAACTTCTTTAATGTTCAAATGAGTCTCTAATTACCCTCCTTGTCAACTTTTTTTAAAAATTATTATTCTAATTTGAATTTGTAGAGACTAATCATTTGATTTAAATAAACTACTTCACATTTTAATGACAATATAAAGGGTTTAATACGATTTCTGTTCAATTTAGTTATCATTGGAATTGTGAAAAAGTGGTCACTTTTTTTTTATGCAAGAAGGATGGGCCAAGGGCGAATGGCCGCAGAAACGCACTTCCTCCATAGGGGAAGAAGAGATCCAGAACGAAGGTCCAGGATTTTCGACATGCCTGGACAATCTGCGTTTCATTGGAGGTCATAGACAGGGGGAAAGATGGATTGAGGAGATAGTAAAGAGACAGTGAGGCAACACTGCGGCGAAGAGAGAAAGGGACTGAAGACAGCCGATAAGAGGCGAGGAATTGATGAGACGAAAAGACTTTGATTCCACAAACCCGTAGCGAGGGGGCTTGCCCCCCCTACAGAGTAGCGAGTTCCGCCAAAGTACATTGTATTTTTAGCTGTTAGGAGTGACCATCCCTGACAATATAAGGAAAATGGTCTCTGGCTTATTACCTGCTTCCTAAAAGGATATTATTTAAGTATGTATACTTTAGTAAAGTAAGCATGAATAACCTGGTAACATTTATTTATTATTTCAACAAATTTACTCATTGTGTTATGAAAACATGATAGTTATTAATATACAGTAATAATGGTGAGTAATACCTCATAAATATAAAAAATAGGAATGGTTTCTGTATGTATGGATTTTTTCTATACATACTCTTTTATACGAGTTCCAATGAATGAGACACCACCCTCCCCATGGAAAATCCTGGATACGGGCCCGTTCTATCCGGTCAAATAGAGCTATGTAGGTTGAGCCACCCCAACACATGAAAAGCGTACTCCATACAGGGGCGAACAAGACCCATGTACAGAGACGGCAACTAAGTGGGGGTGAAGAAACTACGTTGCCGGTACAGCACACCTAATCTCTTACAAGCTGATTTGGAAAGAGAATATATGTGATCTTTCCAGAAAAGATCACGAAATAAGGAAACGCCAAGAATGTTGAGATAAGATGAAGGATTGAGTTGTGTATTGTTGAAGATAAGGAGATAGTCGTGTGGGAGATTGTGACGAGTAGACAGATGAAGGAACTAAGGTTTTCTCTGCCACAGTCAGGGATAGAGAAAGCTCAGAAGTCAGGTGTACCACAGCCGTCTCACGCGAAGCATGGAGTGACTTCCTTTGTGAAGCGGGTGAAGAAGTGAAGAGTGGAATCATCGGCACAGAAGTAGTTAGAACGGGAAGTGCAAATTAATAATTCATTGATAAATAAAAGAAAAAGAGTGAGTGACAGGACAGAGCCCTGAGGAACATCACTATTAATAGCTTTAGGAGAAGAACAGTGGCCATCTACAACTGCAGCTATAGATCGGCCAGAAAGGAAATTAGATATGAAGACGCAGATAGAAGGATAGAATCCGAAGGAGGGCAGTTTCGAAATTAAAGATTTGTGCCAGACTCTATCACAAACTTTTGATATGTCTAGCGGAATAGCAACGGTTTCATCGAAATCTCGAAAGAATGATCACCAAGAGCCAGAAAGATATGGAAGAAGATCGCCAGTAGAGCGTAGTAGTATGACCGTAAAATGGGAGAGTGCAATGCAATTGAAAATGTTACATAATGTTGCAAGAGTGCTACCCCCACCCCCTTGTTGCAAGGCATCCCATAGTGCCAACCCCCCATCCCCCTTGGTGGCGCCCCCAAAATTGGGTAGCAAGGGGTATGCAACTTGGAGGCGGAGTTATCCCCAAACTGCATTAAACCTAACCTAAGAGAGAAGGAGAAAGAGAGAGGTGGTCGCCCGGCAGGAGCCGAGCGCATATGAGGTCTTCAGCCGTGCCGCCGCCCTCTTATAGGACCCCTAATCAGCCAGTTGGCTTAGAAGGCTGAGTTGCCAGTTTGCGCTATTTATTTAATTAAACCATATATTAATGCTTAATCAGCCAGTTGGCTTAGAAGGCTGAGTTGCCAGACAGCAATATTTATTTAATTAAGTATATATTAATCAACCAGTTGGCTTAGAAAGTTGAGTTGCCAGATAGCAATATTTATTTAATTAAACGATATATTATTCCGCCAGTTGGCTTAGAAGGCTGAGTTGCCAGATAGCAATATTTATTTAATTAAACCATATATTATTCATCAGTTGACTTAGAAGGCTGAGTTGCCAGATTGCGCAGTTTATTTAATTAAAGCACATATTCTGTCTTATTCCACCAGGTGGTTTTTCTTAGAAGGCATAAATGGCATGTATATAGAACGAATTAAAAGGGTACACACACACACACACACACACACACACACACACACACATCACCAACAATCGCATAGACTTTTAGGAGCTCCAACAGATGGTGAAATGAGGGCTACGACTTTTAAAAGGAGCTCACCCATCAACAGGAGATGGGGGCTACGACGTTTTAGGAGCTCACCCCATTAACACCGCGTATCCAATATGAGGGCTACAACCAAGCGTCCAAACGATTGGTGGTGAAGCCAACTCCTGGTAGACCGTCACTAAATACGTCCAATAGACAGACCTAATAAACGATTATTGCAACGTTCGTTCATGTTGTTTATCTCCCTTTCTCAGTTGCCGTCTGACTTGCCAGTTTGCACTTATTTATTTAGCAATTATTTTGTCTTACAAATCCGCTTTAGAACCAATCAAATGATATAATTAAATACCGTGTACAAACAAAAAGGAATAAATAAAACGCCAATACATCATTCTGATTATTTAGATGAATTAATGGAAATAAATATACAATCAGGCATATATATATATGATCAAATAATAGCATCATGAATAGGAAATATATAATAAAAAATATACAAAACGGTGCATTGTCAATATATTAGTACAGGAAAAATATACACAGATATATTAAATATATTGAAAATATACGAAACGTATAATCAAGTGCATATTAGTACAGGAAAAATATATTAAATATATTGAAAATATACGAAACGTATAATCAAATGCATATTAGTACAGGATATATATATATATATATATATATATATATATATATATAACAAATTAAATATATTTCCTTTATGTTCTACGATGCAAAATGCTAAACTCACACGTGATAGAGTCCATATCCACATCGCCATTACTTTGTACGACATGATAAAACCGTCCAAGCATCACTTCACCGTTTAACTGATACGGAGGTTTATACTCGACGTAAATTGCTTTCATATCATTCCATACTATTTTTGTGCCCACTTTACACCCTGCGGGCAAGTCATCTTTAAACGAACACAATCAAAAGCACGCACAAAGAGGTCATCGTTAACCACAACATCAAATACAAGTTTATAAACATGCCTTTCCAATCGGGGGTTTTTTGTTACCGTCCCGAGCTTTTCAATCGTGAACTCTTCTTCACTCTGCATAGCGGCAATTGAAATAATCTTCCAAGTCGTAACGACACCTATCCACTATATAGAGGTACAGCTCTTCAGGGTGAACAGTGTAGACGAGCTCAGCCCTGTACCTCTCAAGTGCTTTGTACCAAAGTTCAGGATATTTCGAAGAATCTAAACCTTTTAAATATGCATCCAGATCTAGACCATTCTCCCACTGTTCACTCCTACATTCAATAAATCCGTCGAGCAGAGCGGTGTATGCGTATTCAAGAACCGTGTCAAAATAAATCATACCCATAACACGACCGTCTAATATAGGCCTCAGCTTACGGAATCCGACGATTTCAAACATTCTGTCGAGGATGAAACGGTTTCGTGTAGGGACAAGAACGTCATTATCAGATGCATTCTTTCACATCAATCGTATATCAATGCATGGTTGTTCGTTATTTATACACAACGTGCAAACAACGGTGTATGAGGTGGCGTCACTAATCACCTCTCTTCTTGTACCTACGCCAGCAGGTATTTTATAACGGTCCTCTGCCCACCTCTCAAGTATCACGAAGATTCTATTCATCTCCTTAACACTTAAATAAATAACATTACGTCTGCTTGCTCGCCTGCAAAGCGTTTCAAGTGCATAGTTAATGGTGCCGGTTTCTCGTCTGAACATGCGCAATGACTTCGTCACGGAGACGTCGTACGAGGCGTTCAGAATGCTTCGCAAAGGAAGTTCCATCGTGTTCGCACGTCCACTCGGTTCAAGCTCTGAGATGACTATTGCACGTCTACTCGGCGCAAGTTCTGAGATGACTATGAACCACAGGAGGCAGGATGGCTCAATGGGGCGGGGTGAGTAACGCTGAAGATACGAGTATGGGTTTCTTCGAACTCGTATGCTCCGTGAGGTACACGGGTGGGCGGCACAGGATAGCGTCACACTGCTAAAGCGTGTACAGGCTTTCTCGAACACTCTTGGACAAACAGAATTTCCCGATACAAGAAGTAATAACGGTTTTAATGTTTTATCACTCCCACTCCCCCGAATACGCACCAGACATTTTTCAAAGGGGGATTTTCACGAACTAAACACATTTTATATCGGTTTTAATGTTTTATCACTCAATTCCACAAACTAAACATCTTCACAAACCGGCACGCTATTAGAGAGAAACATATGTTTATATTTGACCTTTTTGTTTAACAAGCGATGCTCGTCTCTAAAGTCTGTTAAAAACTCACACAGTCCATTAGCCACAGCTCACTACAAGCCTCATCATGATATATATTAATATAGTGGTAAAAATACTTAAGATTGTCCATAATGTCAAGATTTACATTTTCAACCGTAGGGTACGAGTAGTCGGTATGGTGTAACATGATATAATACCGCTTGTCACACCACTCATCCACAAGACTCACTACCCATAACTGTTGTTTATCTTCTGAACGTGCTGCTTCTTCTACCCCGCGGTATATGTGTGCCTTTATAAAGCTTAGCTCTATAACATACTTCAATACATCGTCTGTACTGCGAAATCCTACAACCCCCTCGCCAGAATACCCGTAGAGTATTTGAACATCTCGGTCCTTCGCATGGTTCAAGGCAGCCTTAAAAGAGGCAAAGGAGGAGGGAATAGGGAGTTTTTCAGTATCCACCACATCTATGCACTTTGCAGAATACCACTTCATAAATGTTGAACACGCGATATTAAAGGTAGCCATTACTATTTTTCTTCTACGCGAGAGAATACACGTCTGAGCTCAAGGGTGTGCAGAGGTCAACTGAGCACGCAGGGATAGAGGCATGCTCAGGTTGCGGCATGACTCACGTTGCCGGTCTTACAGTGGGAGGGGCTTTGCTTTTTACTGTACACACACACGCACGCACGCAAAGGAGAAAGTGAAGCGCTAGTTGAAACACGATTTATTTAATAAACGAAATACGTGCAATAAATAAGTTAACAATAGACATATCAAAGGTTATGGTAGCCAAAGGGCACGGTATCATAGCACACCCAGCTAATCTTACTTTTGAAAAGGATATCTACTTATGGTTACAATTTCTTGTTACTCTAACGTAAATTAGCCCCATCACGTTTTTGTCTGTTTCCATCGTGATTATTTCGGCATATATATATATATATATATATATATATATATATATATATGGTTGAGATTTAATAATATTTTTCTCAATAATTCAGCACCGCTGTAGGACACAAAACGAATTATCTGCGCTTAATTTCGCGACAGTTCTCTTGTTGTAGCGCTTTATTTAACCTTATAGGACCGATGCGGAACTCGGTAGTGTTATAGCTACTTTGATGAAAGGGGAATAAATGGTATGGATGCTTCTCCGCACACAACCAACCCCGTGATTATCGAGGAGATAATGTAAGTATTTTTGAGGTTAAGAACAAATCACATTGTATTTTCATTTATTAAATGGTAGAAAACATGTACAAAACGGGGTCAGTATCCGATACATAAGTCTTAATGGCTACAGTTACAAATTTATATACAACTTTACACAATATACTGTAGATATACATCTCACACATTACAGGGGGTGCTAACATATGGGAACCTTTTTTTAATCTGTTTGCATACACTTTTATCGTTCATATTTGTGTCGCACAAATCGAATAATTTTTAAAAATTCATAAATCCGTTTCCACGTGACATGTGCATGAAAAATAAAATGCAATACAATCCACATGTTTCAGTATAATATCCTTGGAAATGATATGGGGACCAAATAATCTCAGCACACCTAGTTGGGCTATAAACTTCCCAATTGCCGAATCATTCCATGGCGGAAAACCGAGTGAATCAAAATAGTACATTCTTTCCCTATTTTTAAAATAGATTGCAAACCAATGAATCCCCTCACCCCCCACAATGTCAGTGTTAACGATAATCCTGTACCAATTTCTCGTACTTGGCAGATTTAATATTTCATTCTTCGCGAATACTCCGATAAATTTTGAGCGGGCGAAACGGTCACTTTTCATCACTCTCTGGAGTGTACGCGCATCCACTCTAAAAGTCTGTGACCACGTTCCTGAAACGATAAACTTCTATTAGAGCTTGTGCCTCGAGGTAAACTAGTACACTTATAGGGGCGTCTATAGGCTTGGCAAATTCCAACCTAACTGAGATATTCCCACTCTGCTGTGGGCTTAAATGCGTATCAGTGCCAGCCGACAAGTCCGGCGTAATATCAAATGAATAAATGTTAAATTCTTCGACAAATTCTTTCCGCGTTACACCAAAACCAAACACGTCACAGGCGCCTGTATTATGAGCCAGACTACTATATGCTCTCGCGCAGAGCGGGAACACAGCATCTGATGAGTAGTCCGTATTCAATGTCGCTCCCAGAGCAACCCCATTTACGTGTAGAGTAATATTTTTAAGGCCGAAATTCTCGAATTAAAGGCACTCTTTTTATATTTTCCATTCGTCGAGGCGTGGTCCCGCATGCCGATTAATATCCTTTTAGGTAGGACGCCTAGGGCGACGTTTTCTAGCTGCTTCGACGCCAGTCCTGTGGGGACCGTATACAGTTTGATCTGTACCCTGTTAATTGGGTATTTTACTGTGGCGTGTATTAAGTCTTTCTCAATTTCTATTTGTTTCGGGGAGCTTAATTTCACACGGCGTATAAGCAAATTCGTTTCCATGATGTCTACAACGGGTTTCGCGCCTTCTTCTTGATCAGACCCCGGATTTACGCAGATCTCAGGAATCGTGCGGGTAAGCTTCAACTTCATATCCACCCCGTTCATAAGCAACTTCTCCTGGAATGTGAAGTCTGTATGCAAGCGCCCAAAACATTCGTATATATTTTTTTAAATTTTTAAATTTATCCTTTATTCCATTTTCATCTTTAGTGTGGTAATACCCCTCGGCTGTTAAAAAGGTTTCCTTCGCTTCTTTTGAAAAGTTGAGGACAATTTCCAGATAGGATCGTAGGTGGTAGTACCCCGTACCTGCCGAGATGTTAACCTGGTTTAAATACACTTCACACTGGCTGAATATGGAGTGTAAAAAGTTGGTTTCAGGGTAGGCAGAGTAACTATCATCGCAGTCCGTCCCATCAGAATGGGCTATACGCAGTTTAGCATACATGTGCATGCAGCTCGGATCAAAAAAGTAAGGGCCTGAGCTGGGTATCACGAATTCTATAGGGGCACTGGGTGAACTAATTGTGTTTAATGGGTTAATTGTAATAAAGTCACTATGCTCAATAGAGACCTGAGTGGGGAGCATATCAAAGAGGGACAGTTCCGATTTACAGCATTGTAAACTACATGGATGGATGAAACATGCCATGACGACAGAAATAGTACCACCTCCTCAACAATTAGTCAACCTATGATTCGTGAGAGTAGTGTCCTCAGCTTATATCAGTTAAAAAAATGATCAGCCATAAGTTTCATGCGCTTAGAGCACTTCTTTTTCGGTTTCCTTTTACGTTTAATGCCACGTGATGGTAACCCCTTCTTCCTGTCAGATCTCTTCTTTCCGCCACGCGCTGGTAACCCCTTCTTCCTGGCAGATCTCTTCTTTCCGCCGCCACGCATTTTTCTCTTTGCATCTTTGATGATTTCATCCCTTGTACGTTTTAAATGTTTTTCTAGAGCTTCATTAGACTTAGTCCCATTATGTCTTCTGCCGCGTTAAAACCTGTTTGTAACGCCTTCCGCCCTAGGTACCTGGCCCCCCTCTTCAACAGGGGACAGCGGTGCGTAGTATGGATGAAAAAATGGAACCAAGACCACTCCCACGCTGGTACCTCACTCCTCGGTATACTGCGAACGGTCTTCGAGTCATTATAAACGACGAAAGTGTAGTTTCACTGTTAAGCTCCCATCACCGAATGGGAAATTTTTTCCCAATCGTCCTTATATATATTGAGATGTTGGTTAATAGATTAGTCGCAACATTTACATAATGGGGCTTGTCATATGTAATGCTCAAACTTTTCCCTCTATGGTTGGGGATGTGCGCAATGCGCAGCAGACGTGCCTGAGTGTCCCCAACAAATTGGTGCTCTACAATATTGCTGTAAATATAGCACATGCCTGGGGGCGGAGAGCTTTCACCCAACTTCTCCATCTTGAATTGAAACATTAAGCTGGATAAGTCATGCTGTGCCTCATGAAAGGTATCTGTTTGGAAGGCTGCGCTATATCGGTCCTCAGCCACAATTGTGAACAACTCTTTATCTTTAATATTTCTACTAAGAGTTGACTTTAGCTTCAATGTGCATGCAGGCGTGTCTATGTTTACGACTTCAAAAAGTAAATCGTTTGTCAAGTACGACTTTTCAAGACTCTTGTTTAAACCCGTCACAATGTCCATGGCTGTATCATAATGCCCGATTCCTAGCGATACATTTGTGCTATAGTACCGTTCCTCACCGCACAGGGTTGAACGAATAGTATTGTCTAAGGTTATGCCTATTTTTTCGCACTCATCGGTTCTTCTATGGATCAGAAATATGATTTGTTCATTTTCAAGAGTTAAAAATTTGGTGGCTAACTGAAGTTCACATAACCCCACCTCATACGAATCACGCTCCAATTCAATGGGTCCATGGAGTTCTGTCACAAAGTTGGCGAGGGTGTTGTTAGGGTGTACAGACAGGGACGAGGAGGACGGGAGTGTGACGTAGAAACGGTCAGGCGCCATGTTGCATACTATTTAAGCTTCATTATTGCATCAGCTTTTATATAGGTGTTGAAGCTTTCTGGGTAACCCAGCCATTTCACCAGGTACATTTTTCTCTTTCCTGAGCCTTTGCTACTTATAATTTTCTCAATTTTAAACACGTTTTTTCCTAAATTAAATGCCACTTTCTGCAGCTCCTCGCGGTAAAACCCTCCTGCGATTTCTTCCCCATTCAAATTTTCAATGTAATACATCATTACCTCACCTTTAGGCCTCATAGCCCTAACTTTAAAAATCTCACGTGTTCATCCTTGCTCAAATCCCTTCGCGAATTTATTCCCCGAACGTGACAGCCTTACATAATTATTGATTTTGAAACGCGCAGTGTGGTGGCGCTCCATCTCTTCTCACCTCTGGATGCGTACCTCTTTCTAAAACCTCGTTAGACGTTGTGCCGATCGTGCGATGGTGTGAACGGTTGTAGGATGAAGCCAATGAGCCGAGAACGTTTATATATCTGTATGTGTTTTTGTGTAAAATAGCGGTGTATGCGTTCCTTTATGGTACTCTTATGTATAGAATTGGTAGTGTAATAGCTGATATTAAACTCTGCCAGCATGTTCTGAAAAGCGCGTCCTATAAATTCTTCCCACATCCGTAAAAAAATAGCCAGGAATCCTGTTTTCTTTCAACATCAACGTTTTGGTCGATTTAGCAACTGTTTCAGGCAATTTATTTTTCAGGGGTATTAACCACAGGTATCTAGAGAATACGTCTATTATGAATAGGATGTAGCGGTAACCGTCGTTATACAGTGAATATCTTTGCATGTCTGTTAAATCAGCCTGCCAAATAGAGTCAATCGAGGCAGCTGTTGTCTTGGCCGTTTTAAACCTTTTTCTCACCGGTTTATGAAGTGTATAAGCATCCTGCCCAGGCAAAAATCTCTCAACATCTTTTTTCCTTACTCCGTAAACACCTCTGTACAATCTATTAATGCCGCTGTAGGAGGCGGGGTTAGAAATGTCATAATAGCATTTACTTAATATGTTAGCCATTTGCGTATTTTAGAAGCACGTGGGTAGGGTTCACCGTTTGTTCTCTTCTTTCTCCTCTTCAGAGAAACTGCTACTGCTGGGGGTGATGGCGTACTCAGTTGTGACACGTCCGTGACCTGGTCCAAGTCTTTTAACCTATTCAGATTGCCTATCAATGTTTTGGGGACATTTATTTGTTGTAGTTTTGCTTTAATACGGTTCCACCCTGTTGGTGCTGGTCTGTCCCACTTTCTCACTAGATCATGAACAATATCAACGATATTGGAGCCTTGTACCCTTGTTCCTTCAACAATGACCTCGCCTGTATCGGTCCACTGTATGATGGGGTCCTCACTCAATAGATTATAAAGACTTAACCCTTTATTCCTCAATGTATGTGGGAGGCTGTTGTGTACCGTTGTTCTTTGGCTGGCCAGGTCCTGTGTCGCTATGCTCAGCACTATTCGATCTGTGCCTCACGGGTAGCTCTGCAGGTTGCTTATAATCTTCGTACTCATGAAGAAATTTCAGCAAAGTCTCTTGGTACAAGATCTTTTTCTCATCAGGCGGCTTTTCACTGTTTAATAGGGCTAGCAACTCGTTTTCCATTTATTTAAGCCTACTTTTACGGGGTTCTAGAACCGTGTCTGGAGTCTTTGAACTTTGTAATGAAGCATACACCTCGTGCGGAATCACAACCACCTTCTTCATTATATTAATCTAGTCAGTAAAGGACTCAAAGCTGAAAATAAGATGGGGAGGAATGATCTTCCTCTTTGTACAATAATGCGCTTTTTCTTACCCACAGTTTGACTTCTATGAGCGAGCGCTCGTATTATGTTCTTGTAACGACGTAAGCGAGTCTTCTGAGAGGGTTTCATCGGTACATTAGAGTTTATAACATTAAGACAGATTTCACAAATGCATTTTAAAAAGTCAGAGTCGATATTTTTAACAAACATCTGTTGCAGCGCTCGTGGCAATCGTTGATAGATTTTTATTAATTCACGGTATTTCTTTAGCCTATTTGTCATTCTGGAATATAAACCGTTTCAGGCTCGCTTGGGAATATATTCGTTCTTAGAAGCACCCTAAACGTGTTTCGCGGGTGAAAGTCACAAAGCAAATACCCATAACGCTGGTTTGTGGCCTCTTTATAAACCTCCAAAAACTCCTGACGCTGATTCGGGAATATTTGATTGGCTAATACCCCAATTTGTGACATATCTCTACGTTGTGCGAATAAGACTAGATATTGCGTATTTAGCGACACATCGCGCATGTATCTATTTTTGAAAAATAGATTCTGAATGATGAAGGACACGCTTATGTTAAGGTGGTGGGAGAATACTGTAAATGTCTCGGCAAACGTTTTATCCATCTCCAACATGAGGTCGTCAATTACAATGACTGTATGCTCATTTCCCTTTAACGAATTAACGTCATATAAACCCTTGTGGAACAAAATACCCTCTTGGTAAGCATTGAATACTGATTGGTATGTCGAATAGCACCATATAAATAACTTTATGCACAAATTTTGAGAACATCTCCCCCTTTTTTTTAATGATTTTAAGCATAAACACAGTTTTACCAGAGCCTGTAGAGCCAGATATAATACATGTGGAGGGTCTCGTGAACCTGAATTTTTCTACAGAATCCATTTCTAACACGTCACACCCCTAAGTGGGTAATTTACAAAATATTACAAATATTGAGTGCTGCTCCTTATATTTTCGGGATCCCATGTGAAGCTTTAGGACCCTCCGTCATACTTAGATGTTGCAGAGGAGCTTAAACAGCCCCATCATTATATATATATATATACAGGCTGTCCCATAAGTCCGGCATCATAGGAAAAATAATAAAAAAGGCAAAACAAAAGCTTTTATTTACAGAACGTGCTCAATATGTCCACCATTGTTTTCAATACACAAATTCAGACGTGATACCCAGTCAGCAAGCACACGGTGAATTATGTCAGGAGTAATGGTGTTACATGCCCCAATAATGCGCTGCCGCAAATGTTCAACACTCCTAATTTTCTTTGCGTATTCTAGCACTTTCAAGTGGCCCCAGAGATAAAAATCTAGTGGAGTGAGATCCGGGCTTCTAGCTGGCCATTCCACAGGCCCTCGACGTCCTATCCAATTACCAGGGAATTGTTGGTACAGGTATTCCCTTACTTGGGTGCTGTAATGTGCAGGAGCGCCGTCTTGCTGGAACCATGTTGGGAAATTTCCTTCTTCGTTCAAGACACTGGGAAATGCTTCTTCCTTGAGCATACGTAGGTAGGTGCCTCCAGTGACATGTTCATCGAAAAAGAGGGGGCCTATGATGCGATCCTTCCAAATGCCACACCATACCATCACCCAAGATGCACCTTGTTCCTTTGAAGAGGTATACCAGTGAGGGTTGTTTTGAGACCAGTAGCGGGTGTTCTGCCGATTTACCTCACCACTTCCATAAAAAACAGCCTCGTCACTGAACACAATGGTGGATGGGAAATTGGCATCCCGAGCATAGACATTATGGCCTGTAGAAAGAGAAAAATATGAATTATGGTTTGTAGAAATAGAAAAATATGAATTTCTCCTATGATGCCGGACTTATGGGACACCCTGTATATATATATATATATATACATATACATATATATATATATACAGTAGAGTCCCGATTATCCGACGTAAACGGGACCGACAGGTAGTCGAATAAACGAAAACGTCGGATAATCCGGAAATAGTGAGTGCCAGATGAAAGGAACGCAAATTAAACAGAATTTCCGAATAATTTTGAAATTAAGGTTTATTTATAAAAAATGTAAAATACATTATGCGACTACATAAAGGAATAAATCTCATTACACAAATTTATTGCTTTTATATACAGTATTTAAAAGAAAAAATTTCATCATCTTTATTAAGCTACCCATTTATAAATTAAGACAATGCAAATGAAAAACTTTAAGGCAAACGTTTAAAGAAATGCGTGATGGAAGGTTGTTTTGCACTTTTATTTCTCTTCCTCGCAGCGAGGTCGCGCCACCGTCTTAATAACATGATGTCAGTAGCAGTCGCTTCCTCTTGTTGTTCTACGTAAGCAAGTGCTACTTCTAGGGCCTTGACTCCTTCACTATGATTTATTTTCTGCTTCATCTCGTTCTACCGCAGCCGAAGTATCATTTTCTTCATCGTCTTCATTCTCCTTTAAATTCACCATAGCAATTATGTCATGGTCTGTCAGCTCTTGTTGTTCGTCTTTCTGCATCCATTCCCGTATGTCATCACCATCTGCATTCTCACAGCCTGGAATTTCTTGTAACAAAGGTAGCAGGTTATCACCTTCTTCCTGAACTATTTCTTGTTCATTTTCATCTTTGGAAAGTAACTTTTTCCATGATCTTCCCACGGTTTGTGGTTCAATCTAATCCCATGATTGTGCTATCCAATAAATAACATCTTTTATATTCACTTTCTTCAGAGTATCTATCATACCATTTTCATCGTCCATGGCATCAAGAAGCGTAGTTAAAAGCTTACGCCGATTAGGGGGAAGAAAAATTGCTCTAATATCACCACTTTTTAGTTCGTCCTCGTCAGGATGAGATGGCGCATTGTCTATGAGGAGAATTGCTTTTCTTGGTAGGTCTAAAGATTTCAAAAATTTTTCCACAGAAGGAACATATTCATTGAGAAACCAGCTTCGGAAAATGTCTGAATCCATCCATGCACTCTTCTGGCTCTTGTAAGAAACTGGAAGTGTAGAAGTGGCTATGTTTTTAAAAGCTCTAGGTTTTTTTGACTTACCAATGAATGTGAGCTTTAATTTATGGTTACCAGTGGCGTTACTACAGACTAAAATTGTCACTCTTTCTTTGCTTTTTTTATACCCGGGAGCTGCAGCTTCTGCACGAGAAGCTAGAGTTTTTGCCGGCAGCATTTTAAAATTCAATCCGGTTTCATCGCATTTAAATATCTGCTCTCGTCATAATCCTTCATTTTCAATAAGACGATGCAATTTTATTTTAAATCTAGGGAGTTCGTCAGCACTTGCCGATAACTTCCAGCTATCAAGCAACCTACACTAGCCGTGAAATCAGGTTCCCCTTCATTCAATTCTTTTCGAAAAAGCAGAGCTTTCTCTTGTAGTATAGGCAGTGGTGTAGTGCTGTGGGAACGCGTGGGAACGGCGTTCCCTCACTATTTCAAATAAATCCGAACTTACAAATCTCTAACGTCCTGAAATTTTAATTCCCACCCCTAGAAGAAATATGAGAAAGAATCATTAACTGTTTCATTTCTTTTAGCTTCGACTGAGGCAATGCTAGCCTATAAAGATCTGGTGAAACAGTCACCACGGCGTACCAGTTGTCAACTTTTTTTTAGTTAATCATTCCAGTTGTTAGCTATTTTTATTGATCGTACTGGATGTCATATATCTAATGACACTGGAAATACTGCATCTTCAACCTTGGAATATCTCCTAATATCCAGTGCATATGACCTCAAAATATCTCTGAAATTGGTCAGATTTCAAAAGATTTCCAGGGGGGCTTACAGTGTCCCCGGACCCCCAGCTGTATGGGCTCGCCGCGCTCGCCATTGTCCCCCCCGCATCTGAGTAACACTTTCAAAATGCGTTCCCTCACTTCTTTATTTAGCACTACACCACTGAGTATAGGGCCTGATATAGGCACGCCTTTATCTCTTTGCTGTGTGAACCATAAGAACAAAGCTTCACTCACGTTTTCGTATTCACATTTCTTCATACTTTTTCTAGTCTTTAAGCAATCATCAGACGTTCGACTAGAGCACCACTTCTCTAACTCTGCTCTTTTCCTCTTCCAGTCGCCAACTGTAACTCTCCCCACGCCAAGTTCGGATGCAATACTTTGCATAGACTCGCCTTTGTCAATTCTTTTTAAAGCTTCAAGTTTTTGTTCAATTGAAAGTACCACTTTCTTTCTCACTTCCTTGGCCATCGTTTTACTATAAAGAAAATCACAAATATATTATTGTAGAATAAAATGACAGTTCCCGTAATACGAATTACAAGCGCAGACGATAAAATAGGTTACACCTCCGGGAAAATGTTCTACAATGGTTGAGAGCGTAACTTAAAGGATACAAATTAAGTTGGGTGCGAAGCTTAAGTGCGCGCGCATAATTATGACTAGCCTGGCGTTGAAATGGGCCGTGTCAAGGGCATGTCGAATAAACCGGAATGTCGGATAAACGAGAGTCGGATAATCGGGACTCTACTGTGTATATATATATATATATATATATATATATATATATATATGGGCACAAAAGTAGAGAAATTGCGCGGAAATTCTTTTTTTTTTTCCTCGGAACTGAAAAATCTCAAAACTTAATCTAACCTAGCTTAAAAGGTCAGCCTACAACGTTTATGGTGGAAATGATTAGTTTAAATTTACTCGTATAACGTTATATTTAACTGAGTTAAGTTAGACATAACTGGGGTAAGTTAGACTACGCTAAGAATGAGTTTAAATTAGGTTTCGGCGGTTTTCATTTCGAGCGTTTGCCGTCGACGGTTTCATTTCGGTAATTTTCCGTTTCGGGAAAATCCCTAATTCTCGAAAAAATGTTCATTCATTTCAACGAGTTAATTTTTGTATTTTACCCGTCAAATTTCGCCTCAGCGAGCGTTTTTGCGGGAAAATATTTTTTCATCTCTTCGTTGAAGGCTAGCTTTCCACCCACGTTGCTTTCGGTCATAATTGTTGCAGTCGACATTATAGCATTAATAAATATTCGATTATTTAACTAGCAAGATGCATTGTGTTTTCCCATTTTATATATATATATATATATATATATTATATATATATATATATATATATATATATATATGGGCACAAAAGTAGAGAAATTGCAAGGAAATTCATTTTTTTCTCGGAACTGAAAAATATCAAAACTTAAGCTACCGTTTCGGGAAAATGCCGGAAATCCCGCAGAACTACTCATTCATTTCAATGAGTTAATTTTTGTATTTTACCCCCAAAATATATAACTTGGCAGATCTTATATATATATATATCTCGAAGCAATTCTTTATTGATGGATAGTTTCCAAGCTTCCACGTATTTAACAATTCGCAGAAATAGCCGCATTCAGAATGTGTTTACCTCGTGAAAACACCTGTTTGGTAAGAAATACCCTTTCAGTCAACCGTCGGCCATGGAGTTAAGAAGTGCACCTAAGAAGGTGACTTGTGTGTGTGTGTGTGTGTGTGTGTATATAGTTGTAAATTTAAAATAGTGCTATGTTACTGACCCTCGCATTACCCGTTTTATCTAAAAGTGCTCTCGTTATAAATGTAGTTAGTGAAGTAATAAAACGGATGCAATATTATTCCGCCCGTTTCAAATTATAACGGATTCCACTCAGCCACGTACTTGTAAAGTACAGCGATGCGTGTGTAAATAGAATGGTAAAGAGAAATGTAAAAGATTATTTTTTGACGGGTGTAAATATTGGAATTACAGGCATAGCTTTGTAGTTTTAGTTCGTTTTATAATTTTAAATTGATTTAAACTCGAAAAATATCCGTTAGAGACACTTCGATGATTTTACTTTCAAGATGCGCCCGTCAAATTTCGCCTCAGCGAGCATTTTCGCGGGCAAATATTTTTTCATCTCTTTTCGTTGGAGGCTAGATTTTCAAACCGCTTTTTGACTCAAAATCAGAGTCGGATTTCGAGTCATTTCCTTTTCGCGTTGATGCTGGAATAAATAAACATTGAAATAGATTCGAGATGCGTCGAAATAAGTACTTCATATAATTGTAGCAAGGACTCTGAAGTGAAATGGATGAATTATCTGAAGCACGGGACTCTTAAGTGTTTTAATTGCATTTGAATTATGCAATGAGTGAAATTATTAATAGCGTAAGATAGCGTATTAATAGTGTATTAATAGCATATTAATGGCGTAAGATAGCGTAACTTTGCTTGTATCAAATCGTTATGACTGTCCTACGTTCTCAGTCTTTCTTTACGCAAATTGGAGCTAGTTTAGCTCTCACCGCCTCGTTAATGTAAGTATCATTGAGTTTATCGACATTATTATTATTATTATGCTGAGATAAAAATATTGTGAATGTAATTCGGTTAGGTAAATATTTACATTAGGGTTTCCACCCAATTTTGACGCCAAAATACATTTTTCTAGTAGTGTATGATGTGCTTTGTTCAAATCTGGCCTTCATCATATGCGGAAATTAACCAATCAAAAGTTATGAGACTTCAAAGTTTTAACATATTTTGGTTCATTTCCCCATAAAATGAAGGCCAGATTTTAACATTGCACATCAAATACTACTAGAAAAATGCATTCCAGTGTCCAAATTGCTAGAGAACCTAACCTAACCTAACTTACCTAACCTTAATATCAATGGATTCATCGTAGGAACACTCAGATCCACACTCTCTACATTTAAAAGACGACTGTAACACACCGTTTGACAAAAATCTCTACAGAAGAATTATCAATATTGTTAATATCTATAATCACATCTTCGAAATACATTTCACATCCTTCACACGACATATTGGAAAACCAACTAATGAAGAAAACGGAAAACACTGTAGCCGCATACCTCATTTTTTGTAGCCAAATGTGATTTTTCCACCCAAGTAGATACACTTATGATGACGTCATTCAAAAAATTATGACCAAAATGGAGTTAGGAAAATAATTTCTTTAAAAGCCTATAACATTATAAATACGCAATTGCGCAAATAATAACATATACCATTAGACTCCTAAAGTTGTGCTGAAACGTTTGATAACAGCCAGTATTGTCAACTTGTTGGAGACCTTAATATAAATAATTTCCTTCATTTAAATCAAGTTGAACCTAAGCTTCATCCCGTTTTTCTCTTCATTTCATGCATGGCTTTCATTCCTTAATTTCCATCGTTCTCAGTTTTATGTAATTTAATTTTTAGATTTCACTGTTGAATTTGTCTCAAATTAACGTGTTTTAAATTCTCGTCCGAGAAGGAGCACTGAAACATTTATATTCATTCCGACGAGGATTTCATATATATATATATATATATATATATATATATATATATATATATATGTGTGTGTGTGTGTGTGTGTGTGTGTGTGTGTGTTTGTGTGGTGTGTGTGTGTGTACTAATTAGTAAGCTCTGTAGTAATGATAAATGTTATTTTCACAAGTTGTTTACATCGATCTCAAATTATTTTGCGGGAGAATGGGAGGTAATTTAAATCTATCGAATAAAGAGCTTAAGCTTGCCTTAAGAGTTATTTATTTGTAAGTGAATATAATTAATAGCGGCCAAGTTGTGAGAACCCTAAGTTTAAGGTTTAATTTAAACGGTACCTTTTCGAATCTGAGGTAAGGGTCGGACGCGGGGACAGTGAGAGAGAGAGAGAGAGAGAGAGTTACAAGGAGTTACAAGGAGTTACAAGGAGTTACAAGGAAAAGAAGTACCTCAAAAGGCCTTGCGGCCCATACCGAGGAGGTACCAATGGCAACGGGTGCCAGGGAAAATTTTGTCTTTCAAACTATGCTAGCAGTAGTAGAAAACTGGATAGAAAAGTAGAAGGCTCTCTCCCCACCCTCCGCTCCCTCCCCGCCAGAGGCAGGTACGGAAAAAGGTTGAAGAAAATACCTTGACCCTGGAAAAGTAGCCAAGGAAATTTTACAGGAAAGTGGAGAATATATAAATAGCTCTATATTTAGCTTGCTCACAGAGACACCGAGCAAGGGAACTCCTGCAGAGTTTTCTGAGGTTTTAATCTTAAACTATGAGTGTTCTGTACTTTGTCTAGCCTATTTTTAAACAGATTTACACTTTGACTGGAAACATCCTCTGAGGGAAGTTGGTTCCAGATATCAACTATTTTACAGGAAAAGAAATTTCCGCAGACTGAGATCCTAAATGCCTTTACACACTCAAATAGTGTGCAAGATTCGTCTAACCTTTTCTTGAACTGATCCACAGAGGAACTGTTCACAACTTCCGAAGGTAACCTGTTCCATGTGTCACAGATCTTATACGTAACGTAATTCCCACACACGCTAGTCCTAAACCGTTTCAAATCCAACTTCCAACCATTGTTGCGAGTTGGGTTATCATTTAAACTAAACATACTTCTAAAATCGACATCGTTGAACCCTCGTAAGAGCTTGAAAACCTCGATCAGTTGACCGCGCAGCCTCCGAGTTTCAAGCGAAAACAAGTTCAGGGCGCGTAACCGTCGATTGTAGCCCATATGCCTAACGGAAGGGATCAACTTTGTGGCCCTCGCCTGCACTCGCTCCAGCCTCTCAATATCTTTCCTGAGGGTGGGCGACCAGAACTGCACAGCATACTCCAGGTACGGCCGAACAAGGGAATTGTACAGTGAGAGCACAATCTCCTTGTTCCGAAACTGAAATTGCCTCCTGATATAACCCAATAGTTTCTGGGCTTTCTTTTCCATCTCTACACACTGTTTCGTAAACTTAAGGTCGCTGCTAATTAGCACACCCAAGTCCTTTTCTAAATCAGTCACCTCGATATTACTGCCCAACATCGAGTAGTCCGACTTGGGATTGGCGTAGCCAATGTGCATCACTTTGCATTTACCCAAGTTAAACGGCATTTGCCATTTTTCGGACCACTCTCCTATCCTACCTAGGTCCGCACGCAGTTCCTCGATCGCTTCGGGCGTCCCAACATTGGCCCCAAGTTTGGTGTCATCAGAGAGAGAGAGAGAGAGAGGGAGAGAGAGAGAGAGAGAGAGAGAGAGAGAGGCTCTGTTTGGAAAATAATCAATATTGTTTCATCAATATTTATGGGACTATTTGCGCATATGGTTAATACATCGCAGTATGGTTAATTTAGAAATAACTAAAGCTTGAAAATGTCGCAAATTAAACGTACTTAAATTTCTCGTCCGAGACGAAGCAATGAAACATTTTTATTCATACCGAGGGGATTTCCTGTGATAATCTGTGTTAATGAATTTGCTCTCATTTTTATGATGGAATTAGTGGCATAGGATATTAAAACTGGAAATCTGGGAAGATCGTACCGGATTATGTTAACGAGGAAATATATATATATATATATATATATATATATATATATATATTATTTTCCATAAATGTTAAGTCCTTCTGTCGCGGTCATTTTTTCCCCAATCCGTTTTGTTTCGAATTTATCTGCACCGGGCTTCGATAATGTGAGGCAAGATTAGAGGCGGATTTCGGGCCTTTTCGCGATGTTTTTATAAGTTAATAAAAATATATATTTATATATATATTTATATATATATATATATATATATATATATATATATATATATATATATATATATATACAACGCGAAAATTTCATATTTTTTATAGGTGTGTTGCTGGCATGTGATGGCCTGGGGCTTATAATTTAAAATGTGTATCATAAAAGTGGAAGATATTTAATTACCCATAAGGGACAGGCAAAGGCTTGTGATGGATTGTGCATTATAATTTATAAAACAAAGACGTGTAATGTAGTGGGGTGTAAAATACGATATCTGGTGAGCTGTAAATTTTACTACATGGGGACAGATGTCGCCGTTCATGGCGAGATGTGAGGCGCTTTGGTGTTTTGATCTTGTATTCTAGAGAGCTGAAGTGTTAAGTAGGTAAAAATCTGGAACAACACGTTTTAGATTTTATTTTTAAACAGAAATAAATATACCTGCATTTGTGTATATATATATATATATATATATACACACACACAAACTCAGAATGGTCCCCTGAGAAACTTTTTTTTTTCGGGGAATATGCATATATGGACTCGTCTTTGCATCCGTACGAATTGAAGGCGAAAAGATTATTTATTGAATTTTTAATTCGAATTTTTTCAGAACGATGAATAAATTAAATATTTATACATTGTTTCCCATAATTGTTTAGGTCCAGCTTTTAATTAGGCGCGCATATTCGTGATCAAATATTTTTTTATATTCCACCGCTTGTATAGGACTGTGATAGTGTTTTATTTAATCACACCAAATGACTGTTTAAGGTTTCTGTGTTAACGTGTGGTCTAATCCATACGTATCAGATATTCCGAGAAGGGCTCAGATTAGGCAGAGGAAAATAAATAGAGTCAGTCTCTCTCTCTCTCTCTCTCTCCTCTTAATAATCGCCTTTCACGTAATAGAAGTGTATTAACTCAACATCTTTCGTAATATTTTTCAACTCCCTTCTCGTTGTGTTAGACTCACCTTAGACCTACTTTAAAACGGGGAAGTGCTTACACGAATTTTAGATGAATTTTTTTCCGTACGAAATGTTTTACGCCCACGACTTGTATTCAAGTTGTGAAAAGACAAGAATAGCTTTGTCCATCAGGGGGTTTGAGAGGGTTGGAGTCGCGGTCAGTTTTTTTCCAATCCACTTTGTTTCGAATTTATCTGCACCGGGCTTCGATAATGTGAGGCAAGATTAGAGGCGGATTTCGGGCCTTTTCGCGATGTTTTTATAAGAAGTTAATAAAAATGTATATTTATATATATATATATATATATATATATATATAATATATATATAATATATATATATATATAGCGCCAAAATTTTATATTTTTTATAGGTGTGCTGCTGGCATGTGATGGCCTGGGGATTATAATTTAAAATGCGTATCATAAAATTAGAAGATATTTAATTACCATAAGGGACAGGCAAAGGCTTGTGATGGGCTGTGCGGCTTAAAGTCAAATATATTTGTGGAAGACACTAATTATACTGGCTCAAATTCGGAGTGATTATCGGATTGTCGCTGATTATTTTTTTCAGGGCAAAACCGTGTGATGTTTTGTATAGGAATGTATATTTATTTTCCATACATTTTGTGAAATTGAATTTCACTAATTTGTCTAAATAAAGAGTGATATGGCGGTGTCTCACTTAATTCCTTTTGGTTGTATATATAAAACGTTGTTATTATTATTTAATTATACCAAATGGTTGGTTAGACCTTCTAAGTCAACGGGGTGGGTTAATCCAGGGTGTGTCAGATATTCCATTCGTTGAGAAGCGCCCTGTTTATCGTTTCTGTATTCGACCGAGAGAGAGAGAGAGAGAGAGAGAGAGAGAGAGAGAGAGAGAGAGAGAGAGAGAGATCGTCTTTACAACCGTACGAATTGTTCTCTGGCTAGCAGCCGTGCCGGGGTTCGAACCCAATTTTTTTGAGAAATATGCATATATGGGCTCGTCTTTGCATCCGTACGAATTGTTCTCTGGCTAGCATCCGGGCCGGGGTTCGATCCCAATTTTTTTCTGGCGAGTGTTGTTCTTTTTCCGTACGACTTGTTTTACGCCCCAACTTAGACCTACGGGGATCATTAGGGCACCCTGGGTAGCGATGGCCGGGCCGGGGTGCGAACCTAATTTTTTTCCGTACGAATTGTTTTACGTCCCACCTTAGACCTAAGGGGATCATTAGGGCACCATGGGTAACGAGAGCCGGGCCGGGGTACGAACCCAATTTTTTTCTGATCATTAGGGCACCCTGAGTAACGAAGCCCGGGCAGGGGCTCGAACCCGCAACCGTGGAAGCCAGGGGCGGGTCCCGAACCCAATTTTTTCCGTACGAATTGTTCATTTATTTTTCCGTACAAATTGTTTTACGTCCCACCTTAGACCTACGTGGATCATTAGGGCACCCTGGGTAACGAGGCCTGGAGGCACTGGCTGATGTGCCAACTGGCTGATGATTCCCGGAGGCACTGGCTGACTGGCTGATGCCCGGAGGCACTGGCTGACTGGCTGATGCCCGGAGGCACTGGCTGTTTAAGCCACTTGGCTGATTAGGGGCTCTATAAGAGAGCGGCGGCATGGCTGCAGTGCTCATATGCGTCTGATAGCTGTCGGGCGAACATCCCTACTCTCTCTCTCCTTCTCTCTTAGGTTAGGTTCAATGCAGCTTGAGGGATAACTCCGCCTCCAACTTGCATAACCCTTTGGGGGGTTCAGCTTGGGGGATAACTCCGCCTCCAAGTTTCATACCCTTTGCAACCCCATTTTGAGGCGCCACCAAGGGGGGTGGAGGGTGCCACCAAGGGGGGTGGGAGTTGTCACCAAGCGGGTGGGGGTGGCACTCTTGCAACATTATGTAACATTTGCAATTGCATTGCACTCTCCCATTTTGCGGTCATACTACTGAGCGTCATTTGCGGAACCTATAATGACGATCTGAAAGAAGATTGTGAGAAAAGAGGTGTTTAAGAATCTTCTTATTAAGGATAGATTGAAAAACTTTAGAAAGGCAAGAAATCAAGAAATCAAAGCAATTGGACGATATTTGGAGGGTGAGAGCGGTCACCCTTCTTTGGAACAGGCTGATTGAAAGCGAACTTCCAGCAGGAAGGAAAAGTATCAGATGAAAGACAAATACGAAAGAGTTTCCATAGGCAGAGTGTCAGCACAGAAGCAGAGTTCTTGAGAACAACAGGAGGGACACCATCAGGACCGTACGCCTTCCTAGAGTTGAGCCCAGATAGGGCAGAAATAACATCTTTGGAAGAAATTCTAATTTCAGACATATTAAGTTGGAGGGAGGAGGAGATAGCGGAACAGCAACGAAATCGTGCAGGGTTGAGTTGGAGGCGAAAGTTTGAGAGAAGAGTTCAGTTTTATTATGAGAAGAGACGGCAACCGAGCCGTCGAAATGTAAAAGAGGAGGGAAAGAAGAAGTAAAATTGTTGGAGAGGCTTTTGGCTAGATGCCAGAAAGAGTGAGAATAATTAGAATTTGATTGGTTTTCACATTTTTGTCGGATGAAGGAATTTTTGACGAGTCCAACAACAGATTTTGCACACTTTCGTGCAGAAATATAAGTTAAGTGAGAAACAGGAGTTGGATGGGGACGGTACCTTCTGAAAGCCTGCACTTTGTTGCAGGTAGCATTAGAACAAGTAAAGTTAAACCAAGATTTTTTTTGCATTAGTAGTAGGAATAGAATATGGAATGTGCGCCTCCATGCTCATGACAATCACCTCCGTGATGCACTCAGCATATTTAGAGGGACCCTGTCCAGGGAAGCGTTAATCATTCCATGTGAATCAGAGAAGTACTGTCTAAGGGATTCCCAATCGGCGGCGCCAAAGTGGCCAAAGGCGTCTCCTATTGGAAGAATTCAAAGGCCGAATTGGAGCGATAGGGCAGGAAACAGATATAAGATTGTGGTCAGAAGAACATAATTGAGAAAAACGTTTGACAGAGTAAGAAGGATGAGAGGTGAGAAATAAATCCAGAATGTTGGGCCTATCTCCAAGGTGTTCGGGGATAGGAGTAGGGTCCTGTACAATCTGCTATAGGTCATTCAAGATAGATAAGTTGGAAGCTAGTTCACCAGTGACGTTAGTGAAATGGGAGGAAAGCCAAAGGTGATGGTGAGCATTGAAATCACCTAAAATGGGGATTTCAGCAAAAGTAGAGTAAGACAGAATGTACTCGTATCCCACTTTGGAAGTGGGGTAGTCAAAGAATTTTGAATAGTCAGTAGAATGAGGAGAAAGGTAGACAGCGTAGATATATATAATTTGGGGACAGTGCGTATATATAGTTTATTTTACAATATTTATTGCTTTTTAATTGTATTACTTTAACTTTATAGTGCAATTGTTTTTAATTTTGTTTATAGTGTTTCTGACTTAGTAATATTTAAAATTATTTTAGCTTCATATTTGGTTTTTAACATATATATATATATATAATGCAAACCCAAAAGGAAAAAGAAAAATGATTCCAAGGCCTTTCGTGTATTCAGAAGTACACCTCGTCTGAGAATTTTTCCTTGTGGGTGGGCATCATTCATTCATTTCACGTGTTTAATTGTGAAATTCATCCCATATATATATATATAATATATATATATATATATAGTTTACTGTATAATTTTATTGTTGGTGTTCTTAAAATTCTGTTCGCGCTGAGCCTTGTTCTTATTTTAATAGTTTGTTTGAAACCGGTGAAAGTTTTTATCAGTTTTCGTTGATGTTGCTTTTAAGTTCTTTAATAGGGTTAAATGTTAATTCTAGTGTTCATAAAAAACTTTCGAAGAGAAAGGAAGATTAGGACCTCAGTTTACTTTCACGTATACTATATAGAAAAGCATAATTATAATTCTCTCTTATAATCTCTCTCTCTCTCTCTCTCTCTCTCTCTCTCTCTCTCTATATATATATATATATATATATATATATATACTGTATATAACAGCTATTGACTTCTCCTTAGGGAAACGGAGCTTGCAGATGAAAAAAAAGGACCAACGCAACAGCAAACATTCCTATTTATATATACGCACAGATAACTATTTTCAGAACATACACGCCAAGAAACTACTTAAAATGGGGACACAAATAGGGAGGATATTTTCTGGAGAGACGTTGAAAATTAATGCCAGAGTTTGACAACGTCCCCAGGACTGTAGTGTTTACAAATTCTGTTTGGTTCGTATGTTTCTAAGGGTGAAAATGTGGCGCTGCCTAACCTAACAAATACACGTTGAAAGACGAGTATGTTCACGCGTGCCAGTTTGTATTTTTATTACCTTTTAATTAGTTTTCCATTGACACTCGTGTGACCATCGTGACCAATTAGACATTTGGTAATGCGTGTAACTATAAATATTAAAGAAGTGGGCGCAACAAATTAATATTATTCTTTGGGACCATTCAAAAATTATGTAACGCAGAAGGGGGTGCGGGTTGTTAGGCCAGGTGTTACAGTGTGTTACAATGTTACATGGTGGTGGGGTGGTGTCACCTCAAGTGTTACATAACACCTCATCACCACAAATACATAAAACTGGGAAATGACAAGATACGTAATTTCATCACGTGTCTTGTACGTAATAGAGCTGAGAGTAACAAATTACACTGGCCAACATTTTTCATCAGATATAATTATGGGTGGGCGAGATAGCTGTTGGGACGCTGATTCCTCTAGCACGTCTAGTTTTCGAGATGAGGCCGATCATAATATATATAATAAATATAATATATAATATATATAATATAATATATAATATATATAATATGCATATAACTATATATAATATAATATATAATACTATATATACACAATACATAATATGCATATAACTATATATAATATAATATATAATACTATATATACACAATACAGGGTGTACATAAAGTCAGGATCTATTTTTGTGAAGCACTTGGAAATTATATGGAATTCAATCATAAAATGACAAAGTGGTAACATTTATTAAATAATTAAGAGTAGGATTCGACGTGACGCCCATCAGTATCCCTGCACAGCTCAAATCGTTCCGCAGCATTTCTAAACACATTCTGGAGCATTTGCGGGGTTATGTTATCTGCAGCAGTTTGTATACGTGTACGTAAGTTTTCAAGACTCGTAATCTTCGTCTGATAGACGTGCGATTTGATAAAGCCCCATGCAAAGAAATCTAAAGGGGTTAAATCTGGTGATCTCGCTGGCCAAGGTCTGTTGCTTCCGCGTCCGATCCAGCGATTTGGAAAACGTCCATTTAGATAATCCTGAACAATTTTGGCATAGTGACAAGGAGCAGCATCATGTTGATAGACGACGGGGATAGGATTTTTAGTACCGTCGTCTATCAACATGATGGTGCTCCTTGTCACTATGCCAAAATTGTTCAGGATTATCTAAATGGACGTTTTCCAAATCGCTGGATCGGACGCGAAGCAACAGACTTTGGCCAGCGAGATCACCAGATTTAACCCCTCCCCTTTAGATTTCTTTGCATGTGGCTTTATCAAATCGCACGTCTATCAGACGAAGATTACGAGTCTTGAAAACTTACGTACACTTATACGAACTGCTGCAGATAACATAACCCCGCAAATGCTCCAGAATGTGTTTAGAAATGCTGCGGAACGATTTGAGCTGTGCAGGGATACTGATGAGCGTCACGTCGAATCCTACTCTTAATTATTTAATAAATGTTACCACTTTATCATTTTATGATTGAATTCCATATAATTTCCAAGTGCTTCACAAAAATAGATCCTGACTTTATGTACACCCTGTATATAATAAGCGTCCTTTATACATGAAGCGGAGTATTTTGTCGTTGCGGTTTAGGTGTAGGTTTTTGCTTTACCGTTTCTGTGGCCTCATGTATGGCATTTTGTCGTTTCAACTTAGGCTTTCCGCAGGTTGTCTTGTGGTATTTTAGGTGAGAGCAGTTGCTGGCCACAAATTTGCAAACGTTGCACGTGTACACCTTTTTATTCTTTGGCGTAACAGTCACATATCTCGTTGTGTGTTGTGTTTTGTTTTGTTTTGTGTCGCCCACTTACACAGTTTATTTTTTTAGGTGATTTACATCAACTCACTCATCGTTCATCATGCCTCGAAAGGGTGAAAATCACCCCGACAATTTCTTTTACGTGTGCGGCTCGTTCGCGACTAAATCACAACGGCGTACAATCACGATGGATCTTCCGAAAACTTACCGGTTGTACTTCGGCTGTCCACTAGGCGACCAAGATAAGGCGTGGGCGCCACATGTTATCTGTACTGCTTGTTCTAATGAATTACGTGACTGGTTGAACCAAAGGAAAAAGTCGATGCCGTTCGCTATACCCATGATATTGAGGGAGCCGAGAGACCATCATGGCGATTGTTACTTTTGCAATGTTAACATAACTGGATTTTCCGTGAAGAACAAGCATAACATTGTTTATCCGAACGTAGACTCCGCGATCAGACCGATCCCTCACGATGACACGATGCCGATTCCAGTACCTCCACAGCATGGACTCGATTCTTTAGAAGAAGAAAGGGAATCCGGCGAAAGTGCGATTGGCGGAGATGTGGGACCTTCAGCCGATCTTGACTACACACCTGACAAAGAGAAATCGGAGCCGGAGAGGCTTACCCAAAACGAGTTGAATGACCTCATTAGAGACCTAGCCCTCTCCAAAGAGAAATCAGAACGTCTCTCTTCGAGTCTCAAGCAGAAACATTTACTTGAGAAGAACGTCCGAGTGTCACTATCGAAAACGAAAACATGATTTGGCGAGATTCTTTACAGTAGACGGTCCGCTCTGCTATTGCTATGATATTAATGGACTTTTCGAGAACTTGTCACAGGTACACACACCATCTGAGTGGCGCCTCTTCATTGATTCCTCACAGCGAAGCTTGAAAACGGTTCTCCTGCATAATGGGAACTTAAAGCCGTCCATCCCGATCGCCCACTCCGTTCATCTAAAGGAGACGTACGATAACATGAATATACTACTCGAAACAATCCAATACAACACTCATCAATGGAATATCTGTAATGACACAAATTTGCATTGGGAGGCGTTTAAAGAAAGTTTTATGAATATTGAAAGGGAGTTTATTCCTCGTAGGCCCAAGCGCGCTAGAAATCATGGTAGACCCAAGTGGTGGACTAGGAAAATAGGCGAGTTCATAAACGAGCGTAACAGAGCGTATAGACTTAATAAGCGCAATGGCACGGCAGCTAACTTTAATAGATATATCGAGCTTAGACGTCAGGTTAAAAGATCAGTTAGGAATGCTAAGCGTAATTTAGAGATACTTATAGCTGCGGATAGTAAACATAATCCAAAAAACGTTTTTTGAATACGTCAATAATCGTAAGCCGATAAAAGATAACATAGGTCCTCTAGTGGATGTTAACGGCGCTTTGGCTTCTGACGCTCAGGCGATGGCGGGTATTTTCAATAACTTTTTTGCGACAGTTTTTACCGTAGAAGACGCAAATAATGTCCCCGACGTGGACGATATCGTTCCATTTAGTAGCGAGACTATTTTGGATGAAATAACTGTTTACGAGGGTGAGATTGCGCATTATATCGATAGGTTTAAAGTTAGCAAGGCTCCAGGCCCTGACGCTTTTTATCCCAGACATTTGAAAGATTTGAAAGACGTTATCGTAGGCCCCTTAACGAAGATTTTTAATCAGTCACTCGAAACGGGGATTATTCCTGAAGACTTCAAATTAGCTAACGTCACGCCTATTTTTAAAAAAGGCGACCGCACGGTACCTAGTAATTATAGGCCCATTAGCTTAACGTCAGTTCTAGGTAAACTTTTGGAATCCGTAGTTAGTGATCGTATCATCGATCACTTAGAAAGTAGAGATTTGATTAATAGTAGTCAGCATGGGTTTCGACGTCATAGATCTTGTTTAACTAATTTGTTAGAATTTTATAACGAAATAGTGCGCGAATACGATAGGCATAGAGCGGCTGACGTTATTTATTTAGATTTTAAAAAGGCGTTTGATACAGTTCCGCATAGAAGATTAATTGCGAAGATTAAAGCGCACGGTATACGCGGTCATGTAGCTAACTGGTTAGAGGAATGGCTTCGTGCTAGGAGACAGAGGGTCGTTGTTAATGGTAGTGAATCGGGGTGGTTGGATGTGGGTAGCGGTGTCCCACAGGGTTCAGTGTTAGGCCCTTTGCTATTCGTAATTTACATTAACGACATAGATGTAGGATTGACTAGTAACGTGTCAAAATTCGCGGACGATACTAAAATAGGCGGTAAGGTTGTTAACGAGGACGATAGAAATGGCTCCAAGACGATGTAAATAGGATTATGGAGTGGACGGATAAATGGTAGATGCAATTTAACGTAGACAAATGTAAAGTTTTGCATGTAGGTTCTCGTAACAATAATTACACGTACACGATGGATGATAGAGGGTTAGCGAGCGTTGACGAGGAAGTAGATTTAGGCTTACGCATATCTAAGGATTTAAAAGTTAGGAACCAGTGCCTGGAGTCTTGCGCAAAAGTTAATAGGATGTTAGGCTTCATAGCGCGTAATTTCGAATTTAAATCGAAAGATATTATATTGACCCTTTACAAGTCCCTAGTCAGGCCTCATTTAGAATATGCTGTTCAGTTTTGGTGCCCGTATTTGCGTGAGGATATTGATAGGTTAGAAAGGGTTCAGCGTCGTGCCACGAAACTAATTCCGTCATTGCGCAACAAGCCTTATGAAAATAGGATTAAAGAGTTAGACTTGCATTCACTCGAAACTAGGAGATTAAGGGGGGAGCTTATTGAAGTTTTCAAAATCGTTAATAACATCGATAACGTAAATTTTGACAAACTGTTCACTTTCGATCGTAACCGGAAAATTCGCCGTAAACATTTTCGCCGTAGGAAAATTCGCCGTAAACATTTTCGCCGTAAACATTTTCGCCGTAAGACAAATTCGCTGTAAGGACATTTCGCCGTAAATTTTTTTAAAAATAATCAATGGATGATAAAGGGTATTATACAGGGTGGGGCACGGGAACCAAGTGTTTTTGGAATAATCAGGAAAATGATATTTATTTTTGTAAAGAAAATATATTGGTAGAACAACATTCGTAAGAACATAGCATTTCATGTCATAATAATCATGTACCGAAAATTATATCTGGCATATGATGTCCTTGGCCGTCGACGCATTGTTGAAGGCGTTTACGAAAATTGGCCTCCACTCTTCCCAGCAGGTCTCTGTTGATTTGGATGATTTGTTGACGGATCGCTTCCTTCAATGCATCTAATGTACGGGGCTTGTCCTCGTAGACACGTGACTTGAGGTACCCCCATAGAAAGAAGTCACATGTGGACAAGTCAGGGGACCGAGGGGGCCATGCAATGTCACCAAATCTCGAAATGAGATGGTTGGGAAACAGGGGGCGAAGAACAGCCATTGACGCTCTGGCGGTGTGTGGCGTGGCCCCATCTTGCTGAAACCACAAATGTCGACGAGCAATACGCCTTCTTCGTAACTCAGGGATGAAAAAGGTGTTCACCATCTCAATGTAACGCCCAGATGTTATGGTAACGGTAACCCCATTTTGTTCGAAGAAATAGGGACCGATGACGCCAAACTTTCCCACCGCGCACCAAACTGTAACCTTAGGGCTATGCAGCGGTTTTTCATGGAGTTGTCGCGGATTTTCAGCAGCCCAATACCGACAGTTTTGATTGTTGACGGCCCCATTAAGGTGGAAATGGGCTTCATCACTCATTACCACCATCATGTTTTCATTCTGCTCATAAAGTGCAAGCATTTCCTGTGCAAAATTCAGTCGTTGGGGGCAATCGTTTACATTCAATTCCTGCACCATCGCTAACTTGTATGGGTGAAAATGTAATTCTTCATGCAAAATCCGTCTAACAGTACGATTGCTGATTCCGAGTGCAGCTGAATGTCTCCGAGCAGAGCGGCCTGGGCTTTGCAACATCGCTTGTCTGACCCTTTCAACGTTCTCTGGAGTACGCACAGTGCGTTGCGGCCCCTTCGGTTTTGTTTTCATTATTGAGCCTCCTGTTCGAAGATTGTTAACCCAACGTAAGATTGTGTCACGAGCGGGAACAGAGTCATTTCGATGAATGTTGAATCTGCGGCGAAACGCACGCTGAACTGCTGTCACTGACTCGCCACTCCTAACAAAATGATCATACGCGAACATGCGGTGTTCTAACGTCCACTGCTCCATGATGGCACCTGAAAGATAAAGGTGAGTGTTAGTTAAAGTTAAATGCTATGAACCCAGGAATGGAATGCTACCTACCGCACGCCCCTCCCATTCCTAATGGCCGATTACTAGCTATTCAAAAAACACTTGATTCCCGTGCCCCACCCTGTATAAGCATTAAAAAGGCGTCTTTATTCAATGGTAAAAGTCAGTGATAAAACTTCTTAAAAATAATGTAATGAGGTCATTTAAAAAGTGTGCAAATTCCAAGCGATGCTGCGTAAATAATTTACTTTTTGCTGCGGATTGTATCGAAGCACTTGTCGCCGTAAATAAAATAAAATTAAAATTAAAAAAAAAGTTTAACTGAACCCTTATAATAGCCTGCATACCTTTTATATATAAATGTTTTTTATTAGAGACACTTGGCAACTTTATCAACCAATCAACCATTGGCCTTAAATAAAATAAATTAAAAGTTAAAACAAAAGTTTAATACTGAGCCCTTATAATGGCCTACATTCCTTTTATATATATATATATATATAATATATATATATATATATATATATAATTTTAATAGAGACTCTTGGCAACTTTATAAACCAATCAACCATTTAGAGAGAGTTAATGTCTTTAAAATTAAGCTATCTAGTTCACATTCTGCTTGTTGGCTCCTTGATAAACATTTGCATTAACTAAACCCTTATAAATGGTCTATACAGTGAAAACTAGCCGCGGCGGTGTGAAATTAGTAGATGATATGAACTACGTTTACGACTTGATAGAAAATACGGTGAAAAAACGTATTGGAAATGTGAGAATAAAGTGCAAAACAAGAGTGCATACTTTGCTGGGAAATGAGAATTATCAATATGTAAACATTCGGTGAGCATTGTCATCCTTCTCAACCCTCGAAACCTAAAGTTTATCAAGCAATGGCGAATTTAAAATCATCAGTTACTAATTCACAAACCTCTGCGCGATCGTTAATTGCCGATACTTCATCAAATTTAGATAACAACGCTTCATCTCTGATGCCGTCTTTAGCACATTTGTTTCGCAATATTAGAGGCTGGAGGCAAAAGAAGAGCCAAGCACCCGCTATCCCAAAACGAAGAAGTGGATATATAATTCCAGATGATTATAAATTTCTTGAAAATGGTGAGCAGTTTTTATTATACGAAATGTCCTTACGGCGAATTTGTCTTACGGCGAAAATGTTTACGGCGAATTTTCCTACGGCGAAAATGTTTGCGGCGAAATTTCCTAGAGCCACTTTCGATAATAGCAATACTCGTAATAACAGATTTAAGTTGCGTGGCAGACGTTTCATTACTAATATCGCTAAAAACTTCGTTACGTTTAAAGTAATTGATAAATGGAATAATCTTTCCGCGCCCGTCGTGAACTCTACCAGCGTTAATGTGTTTAAGAACCGTCTAGATAGGCATCTTAAAAATATTAACGTTGTTTAAAATAAAAAAAACAATTAGCAACAAGAGCTCTGGTGGTGGTGGTCGGGGATGAGTCGATTGACGATAATGCCAGCTTGTGACATGCCAGCGTGTGATATGCCAGCAAAAATTTAATTAAAAAAAAAAATTAGACTAACACGAACGTAGATGTAGCTCGGAGCGTAAACTAAACCACTTTTTGTTTATTTACCTACTTTTTTCTTTTTCTTTTTCTTATCCTCTCCTTACTTGCATGTCTGTAACTCTTTACTTGCATGTCTGTAGTTTGCATGGTATGACAGTGAGTTAAGACTGTGTTTGCATGGTTTGTAAGCGTTCTTATTTTACTTCTTTTCATCTTTCACCCCTTTCCTATTCTCTTCGACTATTTTTCCGACTTGTCGGGAGTGGCCGGCGGATGATGATGGTGAGTCTTTTTTTCTCTTTTTCTGAATGAATGTTAACCCACGAGTGATAGATGTTGCTACTTACTTAATCCCTTATTCTCTTCTCTTAACCCCCTACTCTTTCCTTTCTCTCGGGCTAACCTTAGAGTGGATCTTAGGGCCTTTGTTAGCCTTAGCTTCTGTAGATCTGTAGATCTCAAACTCATTGGTATGTTAACGGGCATCCAAGGAGGCTTCACGAAATACTGTTGTTTCCTTTGCCTATGGGACAGCCGTGCTACCGTGGATCATTACGTCAGACGCGACTGGCATCAAAGAAGCACATACGAGCCAGAACGGGCAGTGTCCAGTGTGTTCCTTTAGTTAATCCAAAGAAGATTTTCCTGCCACCTCTCCACATTAAGCTTGGCTTAATGAAAAATTTTGTGAAAGCGATGGGTAAGGCGAATTCGAGAGGGTTTCGATACCTTGTTGAGAAATTTGCAAACATCAGTGCCGCGAAATTGAAGGAGGGAATCTTTGTAGGGCCTCAAATCAGGGAGGTTCTGCAGGATGAAGGCTTCGAAGAAAGCCTCAATGCCTTAGAACTAAAAGCATGGCAGGCTTTCAAATGAATTTGTGGAAACTTCTTGGGTAACCACAAGTCTCCGGCATACAAAGATGGAGTTCAGAAACTGCTCGATGCATATCAAGAAATGAGCTGTCACATGTCCTTGAAAATACATTTTTTACATTCGCATCTAGATTTATTTCCCGAAAACCTTGACACTGTGAGTGACGAACAGGGCGAACGCTTCCATCAAGACATCCAGTCAATGGAAAATCGCTACCAAGGTTTCTGGAACGAAAGTATACTGGCAGACTACTGCTGGATGTTTTACCGCGACGATCCGGACAAGGTTTACAAAAGAAAATCATACTCGCAACGTTTTCAGGTTGGTGTACATTTCTTTTTATGAATAAAGTTGTACTTTTACGATATATGTATTGTGCTGAAATTAACACGTCACATTTCGATAACTAGATGTGCTAGAGGAAAACAGAAACAGATTCGAAATCAGTGTACAAACCCGGTCTAGAAAAGTGTGTATACATCTTTGATGAGGGAAAAAAGTTCGATTTTGTCGACCAGTGAATTATTATCATGCATAAAAAAGTGTTTTGAGTAAGTGATGAGCAAAACGTTTTTGGTGAAAGAGAAGTAACAATTTAATGAAAATAACATTTTATAGGGCAATGTAAGGGGGGGCAGGTAGTACTGGTGTTACATATTTTTTTAGGGGTTGGTTCGATAGGTGTAACAGTGTTATGGGGGGGCGGGGATATAAATTTTGGTGGAAAAAAGCGTTACATAATTTTTGAATGGCCCCTTTTCATATATTAATGTTCTATTAAAAATTGTAAAATGTCTTCACTTCTACAAAGTCGTATTAAATCCTCACCCTGACAACATGAAAACTCTAAAAGAATGATACGATTTTACACTCAAACCCTTTTTTATTTTAGTCATATAGTATGATATGTTTTCTACAATAAATAAAAGAATGTTCCCAATTTATGACGCATTTACTTTGTTCCTGTATGTACATGTATATACGAGTATATCTATATATCTATCTATCTATCCATATATACAGTATATATATATATATATATATATATATATATTATACGTAAAGAACGACGCTTGTATAGAAGAACATTCCGCGCAAGATGAGAAGAGAGAACGAACAAATGAAAAAATGAGGTAACCACCCGGGAATCGAACCCGGGATCTTCCGATTGAGGACTATGGTGTAGTGGTTATCATATCTGACCGGCAATCGGAAGATCCCGGGTTCGATTCCCGGGTGGTTACGTCATTTTTTCATTTGTTCGTTCTCTCTCCTCATCTTGCGCGGAATGTTCTCCTATACAAGCGTCGTTCTTTACGTTAATTATACTGCGTGTTCTTTGCAGTTGAAATGTGTATATATATATATATATATATGGATGGGTGGGTGTGTACGCCTCACGATGTTTTTGAACGACGGTTGAGAATCGACCTGCGGTCGACCATTCTGCAGCATCCCGCATCATTTGCAGACTTTGATGGAGGAGAGAATTATATATATATTATGTAGTTCCTCTATAATCGTCATTAATTGGTTCCATGAACAAACGACGATTAAGGAAACATCGATTAACGAATCATTGAAATACATGTAATAATGACAATTCGTTGCAGACCACCTGCTGTACTGTACTTACCAAATTATGAAGTGGCTGGCTGCGCATGGAGGGGGGTTGGTGGGGCTTTGTGATGGTTTTATTGCTTGGTAGGTGAATCACCCTCCACCCAATCACCCACTTATCCACCCACCCAGACTAAAATCAGGGATCAGGGAGATCTACTGCTGTTGATGTTGAATGGTGAGGAAACTTCGGTGGATCTGATTTTCTTTTGCAGAAATAATCCAGAGTTGGTTGTCTTGTAGCCTTCTTTTTCTCTGCTAAGATTTCCTTATAGTAACGAAAGGCTTGATTGGCTTCTCGAATGACTTTGGAGGATCGTTCTGCATTGGGCTCATTTTCTAAAACATCCTTCATCTTCTCTCAGTGCCAGAAGAAATCCTTCAGATTTCCTGTTGTCAATGTCTTGACAATCTCTTCTTCCTCTTCATTTGACTCCTATGATACCCTGTGCTCTTCAAGCTGCAACAGTTTTTCAGTGTTGAGTTCTTCACTATGAGATTCCAAGAGCTATTCGCCATCGTCCGTTTCCAACTCGAAGCCCAATTGTTGACCCAGCTCAATAATTTTGTCTTGAATTTGTGTTGGAGTCTCTTCTTCAATTCCAGCCAAGTCAGCAACACAGTGAGGCCATAAATTTCTCCAAGCAGCACTCAAACAATAAGTGCTGACTTCATTCCACGTTGTAGAGATGTTATCAATGGCATGTTTCACATTGTAGCCTTTCCAGAACTCTTTCAAGATAAGCTTGCCTTCTCCATCCGTGGCTTCTAGACACTGGCTGAATGTTATCTTGTGGTAGTATCGCTTGAAGTTGGCAAACATTCTGGTCCATAGGCTGCAGTACAGATGTTGTGTTCGGTGGTAAGAAAATAACTTTTACCATGCTATAAGACAAGTCCTCCAAGTTGGTTGGATGCCCAGGAGCATTGTCCAGAATAAGAAGGGCCTTTTCCGAAAAATTATTGCGCTTGAGGTATGCTTTGACTGCAGGGTAGAAGTGATCATAAAACCACTCACTGAAAATTGCCTTTGTAACCCAAGCTTTTTTATTTGACTTCCGTGTAACTGGCAGTCTGGATTTTACAAAACCTTTCAGAGCTCTGGGGTTCTCTGAATGATAAACCAGCAATGGTTTCAATTTGAAGTCCCCTGTAGCATTGGCCCCAAGAAGCATAGTCAACCTGTCTTTGGCTGGTTTATGTCCAGGCATCTTTTTCTCTTCTTGTGTTATGAAAGTACGGTTGAGCATTTTTTTCCTAAACAAACCAGTCTCATCTGCATTAAATATTTGTTTTGGATTATAACTCCACTCCGAAATTTGCAAATCAAAGTCACTTGCATGTTTTTCAGCAGCATCTTTGTCAGCACTTGCTGCTTCACCATGCTGAACAGCGGAATGAACACCAGTCCTTATCTCGAATTTCTCAAACCAGCCCTTACTCGAACTAAATTCCATTTTACACTCACTATCCTTTTCTTTAAGGTCATCAAAAATCTTTTTGGCTTTTTCTCTAATGAACATAGAACTAATATTTTGACACTTTGCCTGCTGATCACTTATCCACAATAACTATAATTTTTCCATCTTAATCATAACTTAATCTCTAGAACGCATCATTTTAATAGAACCAGGCACTGCTAATTTTGCAGTATCTTTGTATTTTTTTTTATTGGCCACAAACGATCGCACAGTAGTTGGCTGTACGCCATATTCCCTGCCAATATCTGCAGCACGTTTTCCATTTTTAAAATCATCTATAATTTTTAGTTTAATCTCCAATATGGTCACATTTCTATGCCCCGCGGGCAGATGACGATTAATAGAGGGAGAACGATTAACGAAATAATGGTGTTAAATAGGAAACGACGATAGTCGATGGCGACAATTATAAAGGTACTACTATATATATATATGATACACACAGACTGTGCATGGAACAAGGAACTCTTCTGGGAAAATTAAATCCACATAACATGTCCATTTCAACGGGTCCCTAGATCCTGTCCCAAAGCTGGATCCTGTCTGCTTTGCAGATGGCTGGTGAGGGAAGCTATATTTTTGGGGCCTCTTTGCGAGTGACCCGTTGCCCACGTCGGGCTAACATCATGAAAAGAAAAAACTATAGTGTTTGTCATTTACCATTACTTATTCGGAATAGTAGATTTAATTTTCTCAGAAGAGTTCCTTGTTCCATGCTCGGTCTGTCTATCATGAAAGAGCCTCAGGGGACCATTTTGAGTTCAATCCCATCATGAAACGAACATGTTATGTGCCTTGGAAAATGGACGCTCAATTTTGCCAGTTGAGGTTTAAGTTTTGGTTTTTGGCTAAAAATACAATAGTTATCCCTTTTTCTTTGATGTAGTCAATTCGACGCGAATGCAACGAGTCTTTTGCTTATATTGAGGTTCTGAATATAGTAGGCTAGGTGTAGCTGTACCCCTAGATACTGTCCCAAAGCTGGATCCTATGTGCTTTGCAGGTAGCTAGTGAGGAAAGCTATATTTCCGGGTCCTCTTTGCGAGTGACCCGTTGCCTACGTCGGGCTAACATCATGAAAAAGAAAAAACTATAGTGCTTGTCATTTACCATTACTAATTCGGACTATAGTGGATTTAATTTTCCCAGAAGCATGTCAGAATACGATGCACTTGTTACTGTAGTTCCACGCTCTAGATAATGTTCAAGGTTATCACTATCATTATTCGTAATCTGACATGCTTCGGAATGAGTTAAAGCAAGCAATTCGCACAAAACGGAGAGGGAGATTGTCGGAAGGTGTTATTCTGTTACACGACAATGCGCACCCTCATACCGCTACACAGACTAGAAAATGTCTTCAAGAACTTGAATTTGAAGTTCTCGACCATCCAGCCTACAGTTCAGATCTGTTACTTTCGGATTTTTACCTGTTTGGACCACTAAAAGACACTTTGAGAGGTCAGCGATTCTAAGGCGATGATGACCTGAAGGAGGCGGTGTATGATTGGCTACGCACACAGCCAAAAACATTCTTTTGTGATGCAGTAAGAAGCTTGTAGATCGCTGGACTAAGTGTATTGAGAAACAGGGAGACTATGTTGAGAAGTGATGTGTTTATAACACTGGGTAACAAAATTTTAAAATTTTTCTGTTTATTGTGATTTTTCTGTCGTTTCTTAATGATTTCGGGGAGCTGATTCCAAAAATGATATTGGTTTTGCTCTATCATCAACCGTTTCAAAAATATAGGTTATCACACTTTTCATATGGCAAAGTATATAAAGAAGGCTAACAAATATTTTCTGAAAATAAAAACACTATTGGAAATTAATGTTTATTGAGCCAGAATTGTTTGACAAACCCAAAGTGGTGCAAAGGATATATATATCATGAGGAGAAACGATAAGAGAATAACAAGCCTCGTTATGCAGTGTGCGTTCTTTAAAAATGCACTGAAGAACGCGACTTCCGCGTATGAACATTCTTATCCTTTCTGATCAGCGACCATACGTAGTCTCCCACCATGGAAGCATCCCAATGGCCCTGGTACCTTTTCTCCATCGTTTGAATATCTTGATGGAATCTTTCGCCATGTTCTCCACTCACATCGCCCAGGTTATCACGAAAAAAGTCTAGATGTGAATGCAGATAGTGTAATTTTAAAGACATACGGCACCCCATTTTGCCATAGCACTTAATCAAGTTTGACACTAACTCCTTATAGTTTGGTGCTTTATGGTTGCCTAAAAACCCACGAACTACATCACGGAAAGCACACCAAGCCTCTTTTTCGATCAGAGTCATCTTGGCTTCAAGGTTCTTTGAATTCAAAAGCGCCTTGACTTGTGGTAACTGCTTAATTAGACCCAGCTTAATATGGAGAGGTGGTAGCAGAACTATGTCAGGCTTCACAAGAGGTTCCCTGAGTACATTGTACTTTCCTGGTTGCAGTCCTTCACGTGGAGGCCACTGAACTGTTTTATAGTGCTCAGTTGAAGCCCTGCTATCCCACAGGCAAAGAAAACATGAATATTTAGTAAACCCTCCTTGTAAACCTAACAGGAAACCAATCATTTTGAAATCACCATACACGTCCTAGTTATATTGTTCATACCTGATTTGAGTGAGCAGTTGTTTGACATTTTCATAGTCCTCTTTCATTTGAACAGAATGTGCAACTGGTATAGATGGATATTTGTTCCCATTGTGGAGTAGAACAGCTTTTAAACTCCGAGTTGAACTGTCAATAAACAGGCGCCACTCTGAGGGTATATGTGTTAACCCAATAGCTGTGAATAGACCATTAACCTCGCTGCAATAAAAGAGAGAGAGCCATTGACATCGTAGAACCTTGCAAACTCTTCATGCCGCTTTCGGTATACAGTGCTCTTGCAGTCTTCTCCAAGCAGATTCCACTCTTTGAGTCTGGAGGTCAGAAGCTCAGACCCTGATTTCGTCAGACCCAAATCTCTAATTAAGTCGACCAATTCCCTCTGATTTGGAAAGTGAAGGTTTGTACTGAAAGTTACTGTATATTCTTCATCATGGCTAGCTGCATCCTCATTTTCAACCTGCAAAGCAAAGAAACAAAATATAGGCATAGCTATATATGTAGAAGAGCATCAGCACTAAGAAAAATCGACACATAATGACCCACAATCTGTAAATACAGAAGGTAAAGTAATGGATAGATACCTGTTCTGGTGGACGTGGTATTGGAAGACCTTCGCCATGTGGTAAAGGAGCTATGGACGACGCTATGCTTGGATACTGAAGAGTCTGCCTTCCTTTAACTTTCCTGTACTTAGAAACATCTACCATGCAGTAGTAGCAATCGTCGTGGTGGCTCTTTGGTTCTCTCCATATTCTGGGTACCGCAAAGGGCATTGCCTTGCGTACTCCCCGCAGCCACCCTTCAAGTGTGGAGCGGCAGCTTCCACAGATCACATGGGGTGCCCAGGGCTTATCTTGGTCACCCATAGGCATACCAAAATAGAGGCGATACGCGATCCAGAACTTGGTGCCTTTCACAATCTTGTGCGATATTTGCTTGGGGCCTATGTAATACCCACAAACGTAGCAGAATATATCCGGCGAGTGTTTACAAGCTCTAGTTGCCATTCACTTTACCAAACTGTACTACATTAATCATAACCTGCAGATATAGAGAGAAGAGTTATTAAATCTGCAACAGGTTACAGATTCCAGAAAAAAGATGTATTCACAACACTGAAATAATGTTCGCAATAAAAAAGGATCGATAACACTCAAATCGGCAGCACAGAGAAGCACAGAAACACAGTACCTCAGTGCTGGTAACCTTCAGACAAACAACCTGCTTTCTTTGTGTGCTCACACTTACTGACTTCTCAGACTCTGCGCTCTTCTTTATATAGCACAGTGGAAGTTTCGGGCAATTTCTAGAGCAAGAAACTTCAACGAACATCCGGATTGTTCTCAACAATTCCTGATTATTCTGATATTGCTGTGCCCATAATAACATTATACTGGTAAAACATGAAAAATAGATTATCTCTGAAACCATTGATGATACACACAAACCAAGGCCAGATTTGGACTCAGCGCCCACAAATGCATATAAAAACATCAAAAATTCTATATAAACAGAATCAGTGTTACACAGTGTAATCTATCAGATGTGAAAATAAAATTGTGAAAATAAAAAGTGCGGATACTTATTGAATTACCCTCGTATATATATATATATATAGGTCAGACAAAGAAATTCCTTTCCCCGCCATTCTCAAACATCATGGAATCAAACAAAAGCTACACACGTGGGCATGAAACAGGCCCACACAGGAAACACAGATTTTGTGGCATTTCCCGAGACGACCACCAGAGGACATCACCAAGGCCTATAAAACGCAGTTTCTTCTTGAAATCATTCTCACTTCTCACTTGCCATTTTCTCGTTTTCGTCGTCACGTCTCACTCTCAGCACCTTAGTCGGTAGCACCACTCGTCAAGCCACAAGCTCTCCGGCCTTCGCCGGAGAGCGGCCTGCTGTTCCTCCAAGGCTCCGGTCGAGCCTACACGAAGTCTATCATCAAGTAAGGCTCTCTACCAAATCTCACTCCGCTCTTTACTTCTCGTGAATCTCTCTTCACGTAGTGCCGCTTCTACCTCAGCCGGCCTCAGTCCTTCAAGTCACACATCAACCATACAAGAAACGAAGCAACACTTGAGGCGACTCTACAATTCCATCCTGCAAGAAACAACATCACTGCTGTAGGCACTTTCCGTTGGCCCCTTCACACAAGTCTCTCCCGGCTTTCAACACTCATCCTCTCGCCGGTAAGGCCAGTCCTTCGAAGCCCAGGCCCTCAGCACATCCTCCTTCACCTCGGCCTACAGTATCGAAGTTCACCTTCGGTGAAATGTAATACGGTCAAACCTTCACCTAGGCCTACAGTCTCGAAAGTCATTAAGGGCGAAACGCAATACAGTCAACCCTTCACGTAGGTTTTCAATCTCCAGCGTTATTCATCACCTCGGTAATCCTACCTTTGCCTTCGTGTTAAGCAATTCCCGCGTAGCCTACACAGTGTAAACGCAGCGTGGCGAATAGACTATACCCAAAAGTGTACGCAAGCAACCGGCAAATTAACTCTCTCATTAAGACCGCAGTAGGCCTATTCAAGTGTTGTATACTATAATTGTGTATCACCCTGTTATTGTGTTCTTTCATAAAACTCATTTTATTTTGCATCCGTTTGTTTATATACCCTTTTAATGAATTACATTTTTCGGACCTAATCCATATGCTTGCCGTACCGTTCTTCCATTATTTATGTTATCAGTAGGCTTCATTATTTATTCTGTGTTCACTCGGCATATCTCATTAGCCGATTTGAATTAGCGTATTTAATAAACAATTAGTCTGTATAACCATTCCTTATTGCTAAGAACCAGTCATCTTTAGCATAATATAAATGCCGTTATACAGGGTGTTTCATTACATGTGGGACGCACTTTCAGGATGGATTCTAGACCTGAAATCAATGAAAAGAGTTCATACAAACATATGCCCAAAATCGCTTTGTTTCCGAGTTACAGCACGTTTTGTGTTCCAGCAATTCTTTCCGCAAACTGTTTACAAACACTGCTTGCCGACAATGTCTGTGAGTGTGTACGAGACTTATTTCATGTATGGCCTTGCCGATTGTAATGTTTCGTACACTCTATGACATGTTTTAATATGGTTGAGTGTAGAGCCATCAGTCAGTCAGAGGTGCATCGCGGTGTTTCACTGTTCGTATTCGTAACTTCTTACCGTGAATAAGTGCAGTCCAGTGAAAAAAAAACCCTGAAAAGTTTTTGTACTATTCAGTGATAGTGTGCATTTGAAGTGAGAATGGAGGCTTATTCAAACAGAGAAATGGCAGACATGCATCTCATGTATGGACTTGCCGAGTGTAATGCGGCCGCAGCAAGACATCTGTATGCGGAAAGGTTTGCGAATCGCCGTCTGTCAGACAAGAAGACCTTTCAGGAGAATAGACGAGCGTCTTTGTGATACAAGATCATTCAACAAGCGAGTTCCAGATGGTGGTAGACCAATCAGCGCCAGAACTGTTGAGTTGAAGGAGCGGGTTCTGAATCGCGTGGAGGAACATCTTGGTGTCAGCACCCGAAGGATAGCAGCAGCAGAGGGTGTAAGATACACAACTGTGTGGAGAATTTTACAGGAACAACAGCTTTACCCATATCATATTCATATAGTACAAGGCCTTACTGAAGCTGATTTCCAACCAAGAGAAGCTTTTTTTACTTGGTTCCTTCAACATTGTGCTCGCGATCCTCTTTTTCAATCCTCCGTGTTGTTTTCTGATGAGGCTGCCTTCACAAGAAATGGCGTGATCAATTTTCACAACGCTCATCACTGGGCCGAAGAGAATCCGCATGCCATCATCCAGTCAAGGTACCAACAGCAATTTAGTATCAATGTATGTGCAGGACTTATTGCCAACAACTTAATCGGTCCTTTTCTTTTGCCTGGAACATTAACAGGAGAATCCTATTCCAATTTTTTTGAGGAATGATTTAGCGATTTACTAGATGAAGTTCTTCTTGGTGTCCGACGTCGTATGTGGTTTATGCATGACGGCGCTCTGCCTCATTTTAGTCGAGTAGCCAGAGACTATTTAGATGACCATTTCCCTGATAAATGGATAGGCCGTGGAGGACCCATTGCGTGGCCTACTCGCTTCCCGGACCTGAATCCACTCGATTTTTACCTGTGGGGTTATCTGAAATCCATCGTTTACGTGACACCCATTGACAACTTTGAAATGTTTCGCCAACGTGTAGGACAATGCCAGAAAATCCGAGCAATACTTGGAATGTTTGAACGCGTCAGGCAGTATATGACGAGGCGTGTTGAGGTGTGTATTCAAGCGCAAGGCGGTCATTTTGAGCACTTCCTTTAAAGGTAAGGCGGATACTTGCTGGAACACATAACGGGCTGTAACTCGGAAACAAAGCGATTTCAGGCATATGTTTATATAAACTTTTTTCATTGTTTTCAGGTCCTGAATCCATCCTGAAAGTGCGTCCCACATTCTATGAAACACCCTGTATAATTGTTAATCATTATAAATACCTTTATTGAACTGTTAATCGCTGTGAACAAATAATTGATTTATTTTCCTAATTAAACACAAAACAACAAAGTAATTTCTCTCTCCTTATTATATATTGTTTATTTGGGCAGTAGGCCCAAATTGGTGACCGTAATTTCAATATCATTTTGTTCAGTAATTATAGTAAACTTTCTTAGCCACATGAAATCGGTGATCCGTAGGTCACTATATATATAATATATATATATAATATATATATATATATATCTTGGTTACCTTGGTTTTGCTTCCGCCCGAATTGTTCATTCTGGCGAAGGTCAAGCTTGTCACTCCACCTTAGACCTACATTTTAACGTGGAATCCGAATCACGCCCCACCACGGGGGGTCAGAAATTACAAAGTCCTCGCCCGGATTCGATCTCACGACCCAGCGATGATCAGCAACCCAGCGTCATAACCACTAGGCTACTCAAGGTACCCATTTATCTACCAACCAGTTTTAATTGTGTGGAAGGGTGAACAGCTGGGTTTTGCTACGCGCCGCCTGCCGTCACTGGATCTCGACCCTGGGGCCGATGGATTCGTAGTCAGTGATAGTAACAACTACACCACTGAGGGGCATATACATTTATATATACCTTAAGATGGAATAACTGGGCCTTACTAAGTTTAAGGTAAATTTCGTTATATAAAAGTATGAATTGCTTCCATAAACTGTACGTACCTACCTACGCATACGTACCTCAAATATATGGAAAAAATAATAAAGAAATTTGCCTTAAACTTAGTAGGGCCCAGTTATCCCATCTACTGTATGTTGTGAAGTTTCAGCAATTTATGTTGAGTGGTTTAAAAATTATGACATAAACCTCTATTTGACCCTTGACTGTTATTTGTGACCTTGACCTTTGATGCAGGGACTTCATTCTTGCTCAGAACACATCGTCTTGTGATGATCTATATTTACCTGAAGTTTCATTAACTAATGTTGAATGGATACAAAAAAAATCCATTTGGCCTTCGACCTCCACTCGTGACCTTGATCTTCGATGCAGAAACCTGATTCTTGCTCATGACACTGTCTTGTGATGATCCATACGCGTGTGAAGTCAACAATTTATGCTAAGCGGTTCAAAAGTTGCATCCCGGACACGAAAGTGTGACGAGCGGACGGATGGAGGGACGGATAAGTGCAATCCAGTGTGACCTCTCCAAACTTTTTGATTGGGTCATAATTAAAAATTATATTAAAATGCAGACAAATGGAAAAATAATTAAAACTTATTACAAAAACGTACACAATTATGAACAAGTAAAATCATTGTGGAAATCAAATTGATAACGTTCACCAGTTAGAGAGGAGGGGCGACAAGCTTGAACTTCGTGAGTGAGGAATCATCAAACGGAACATTTGAAAGGTTGAAAGAAAAGTTAACTACTGATGATAATGTTAATGTTTTGTACTGTTTAACCTCCTTCGTAACGACAAAGGTCATATGACAGAGACCTACAGCTTTAACCCTTAGACCCTACCCCGGTTATTGCTAGCGTAACTTTTATAATGGGTAGGGATTAAAGGTTAAGTGGGATCTGAACCTTCTAAAGGTCGCTACTCATCTGAACGCAAACGACGGGTACCCATCCAACTACTGAACAGACCGAATGTCGCTTAACTTCGCTGATCGAACGAAAAGTGGTGTTGTAGCATCGCCACGGCGTAGCCCACTCGTACTAAGCCTTCCATACTGGATATACAGGGTGAGTTTCCCCCAAAATATTTATGCAACACGTCATTTCTGTGAACACCTTTCTGGATCACCCTGTACAGCCTGTACAACAAACGCTTAATTAAAAATTGAGCCCAAGAAATAACCGATGGACTTACTTAACCAGCCTTAAAACTAATTATGCCCAAAAAAGTAATTATGTTTGAACCACGAATAGCTAAATCATTTAGTAATTAACCTAATTAGCATAAAACGTAACTAAAAGAACTGTTCAAACATCTTTAAGAAATTTTAATTTTTGTAGAAGGTATTTAAAAAAGTTCAAATTTTATACTTTATCTTTTATCTCTGAATTTTGGCGTTAAAATATAAATCCGAATTCCAGCTTTTATTTTCTTTATAGTGTGTAGAATTTTTATAATTTCCACTTTATAATATATTTGAGCCGCACCAACTACTCTATATTGAAAACAGAGATTATTTGTAAGGGACTACGTCATACCCAATGTCGAAACACCGCCTCCTGTTGATCACTGAAGTTAAGCCACACTGGGTCGGATAGTAGTTGGATGGGAGACAGTTCTCTGCGTCCAGACTATGTAGCGAGGTTCGGATCCCACGTAAAGCTGTAAGTCCTCTCCAACATATGTCCTTAGATGTTGCAAAGAAGGTTAAACTATTATTATTTATAAGATCTGAAACTCAGCCCACTATTGCGTCAGCTTTCTCTCTCTCTCTCTCTTCTCTTCTGTCATCTAGTGTTTGGAAGGAGAACTAGATCACTCTCGGAAAAAAATATCATCAACTTAGGTTATATTTTTTAATGTGTATCATTATATAGTTCAATGTGTAATCAAATATAGAATCAGTAAATAAATTAAGTATACAGGCTTGTATTTATTTAATTTTTGTAAGATTAATGTGATAATATTCAGTTTTTGGTAATATACCTCTACGAGTATATCATGCGAGTGTGCCCTTTGCAAAGCTTAATTCTCACTCCACCCCTAGTTGGAGAGTATGCAGTATTCATTTTTTTTTAATGCATGAAGGAGGGGCCAAGGGCGAACGCCCGCAAAAATGTCCCCCGTAGAAACAGCAGACGAGAGCAAAAATACAAATTATTATTTTTAATATACGAGGGCTACTCATTATATTTTGCCCCACCTTTTATTTTCTTTCCAAGTTTCCTTGTAAGTTCCAGAAATTTTGTACACAAGTAGTTACATACCTTTTTTACAAGTTTTTATTTTTCCACATAGTCTCCATCCTTTTCTACGGCTTCCCTCCACCTCGAAACAAGGGCCTTTATTCCTTGCTGGTAAAAGTCTGCTGGGCTCCGTTGGAGCCACCTCTTAACCTCTTCAACAACCTCCTCATCACTCTGAAGCTTTCTTCCACGAATAGCACCCTTCATTGGCCCAAACAAATGGAAGTCTGAAGGTGCCAGATCCGGGCTGTATGGAGGGTGGGGTAACACAGTCAAGCGCATTTTTGTGGTGGCCTCTCTTGTTTGCAAACTGTCGTGTGGTCTTGCGTTATCGTGCAAAAGAAGGACGTCTTCCAGTTTTCTCTCCGGTCGAACTCGCTTTATACATCTCTGGAGTCTCTGTAGGGTAGCAATATATGCTTCTGAGTTGATTGTTTGTCCTTTCTTCATAATGTTCACCAGAATCACTCCTTTCATGTCCCGGAAGATGGTGGTCATAACCTTTCTTGCAGAGGGAGCCATTTTGAACTTTTTCTTGCGTGAGGAGTCTGCGTGATGCCACCCCATGGATTGGTGTTTTGTTTCAGGTTCAAAGTGGTGTACCCAAGTCTCATCCCCAGTCAAAATTCGTTAAAGGAAGTCATCCCCTTCTGTCTCGTATCGAACCAACGACTCAGAAGCAATTTCTTTTCTTTGGGCTTTGTGATCTTCAGTCAGTTCGCGAGGAACAAATCTTGAACACACTTTTGAGTATCTCGGTTGCTGAATTATCGTATTCACACTTCCTTCACTAATTCCTAACTCCAGTGATAGCTCCTTGTATGTGACGCGCCGATTTGATCGAATGATGCTGTTAGCACGTTGCACAGTGTGAGATGTTACAGCCGATGCCGGGCGACCGCTGCTTGGCTCATCATCGAGGCTGGCGCTCCCTCTCTCCGATGATCTCACACATTTAGACCAGTGTCCAACTGTACTTCGATCAACAACAGCATCTCCGTAAACGTTTTGTAGACGTTTGTGAATATTTCCAACTGTTTCCTTCTCTGCGGTTAAGAACTCGATAACAGCTCTTTGTTTACGACGTACATCACTGTCAGACGCCATTTTCGAAACTGCGTTAACCATCGGTTTCATACAAGAGCGTTTAAAAGCGGTTTTATACAAGGAGGGGAGGTTCAAACTGGAAAAATCCGATTATGTGAGGCGCAGAAGTTCAAACTTACGGCCTAAAAGACATTTCAGCCCCATGGCCTATTATTTAGCTAAGAAAAAAGGGTGGGACAAAATATATTGAGTGCCCCTAGTATTTTTCTTTATTTTGAAAAGATTGAGTAGTGTGTAAGATACTGTATGTGTGGTGAGAAATAGAAGGCGAAGCGTGTGTTTGAGAGTATACTGGACTGCTCACAAGGTAGATGAGACACGGAAAAAGATCAGCTAAGGAGGACACTGACAGAAGAAACGGGAGTTCCAGCACTCCCTGTCTCCCGCCTGACGACTCTCCCCGCCAGGAGTACTTCCCTGGTCGATTGGTGCCTTCAATTTCCTCCTCCGTCAGGAGAATATACATTTCCATCTTCAGTGCTACAAAAAATTGAATTTTGCACTGTTAAAATTTTTATAATTTGTGGTTTATTTCGTGGAAATCTCAATCTAAATATGAAGAGCAAAGCCAGAACCATGCAAAGAAACATGTCTTATCGAAGTAGACGTTTCAGGACTAATCCCATCATCAGTGTAGTTAAAAGTAGAATTGCAATAAAATACTGTATAAAAAGTTAAAATTATTAAAAAATTAAAATTATTAAAAAATTAAATTATTAAAATTAAAGTTAGAATAAAAATTACACAGTATTTAAAAGATGTAAAGTAATGTAATTATTTAAATTTGGCTTTAAATTATAAATATACAATGATTTAATGATTCTCAAATCACAATTGTCACTTACTGAATTTTGAATTTTAAGATTGTATAAATTTCTTATCCGTTGCTCGTAATGAGTCTTTCCGCGGGTTGAGAGATCGCTTTCCTGCCATATTGTTATTCATTCAGGAGCCGTCTCTCTCTTTCAACCAGTGATAAGATAATCTCAATTTGTTCATTCTATTTTCAAAGTTCAGTAGGTTTGGTTAGGTTGGTTGAACCGGGTTGAGATGTGGTTTGGTAAAATTGAGTAAAAAATTAGTTCGTTAAGTTTTTACTTCAAGTTTGGAACCGAGTTCACCAAATTAATAAATGAATAAACAAATTCATTTAAAATTGTGCAGTGGAACATAAAATAGGATTTTAGTTACGCATATTTCACTTTATGAAATTAAAGAATTAAAACCATTTTCTGTCATCAATCCTTCAACGTTCTTGGTAAACAGTTTTATTTTTGCGGATGCGGTCTTAAAATTTTCTATGCATATTTGATAAAGTGTCCAAAATGATAAAAATAGTTTATGACCACGACTTTATCGACAGCAGAATATGAACATTGCCTCATTACGTACATCGAAAAAAATTCAATATTTACTGAGAAGTTCCATTCACGTTTAAAAAGATGTTGAATACGTTGTCTCTGTTATCCATATAAAAACTATTTAGAAAAGAGAGAATCCTTCACCAATATCTTCTGTACAAAAAAAAAAAAAAAAAAAATACAGTGAAATATAGTAAAAATACCTCCATATTACGTTTGCAATCCATATTAATCCTAAATTAGGTCTTAAATGCGGTACGTATTCAAACTTTAGCCTCACCTACTATATAATGTTGGCCATGAGTCACCACCATATATATACCTTTGATAACGTTTGGTTAGCTTCCGCCCGAATTGTTCATTCTGACCAAGGTCAAACTTATCACTCCACCTTAGACCAGCAGTTTAACGTGGAATCCGAACCACGCCCCACCAGCAGCCCAGCTTCTTAACCACTAGGCTACCGAGGGTACCCATATATCTACCAACCACTGAAAATAAAAACCCACTCTAATAGACAGAGTTTATTTCCACAACAGTTTCTACGCCCACTGGCATCCTCCCGTATCCACCCGAGGAGGATGCCAGTGGGCGTCGAAACTGTTGTGGAAATAAACTCTGTCTATTAGAGTGGGTTTTTATTTTCATATTTTGACCTTCACGTAGAAAAAAGTGAAGTTTTTTGCATTTACCAACCACTTTCTTTATTGTGTGGAAGGATGAACAGCTGGGTTTTTGCTGCGTGCCCCCTGCCGTCACCGGGTCTCGATCCAGGGGCCGATGGATTCGTAGTCAGCGACGCTAACCACTACACCACCGAGTGTATATATATAAATAAATTATTGTAATAATACTATGTTTCCAGACTTTATGACCACCCTGTATATATATATATACAGGGTGTTGCAGAAACTATTGATATATGTATTGACAATCTTTTTAATAATACTGATACTGTGCAGGGTTTTAATAGAGGTCACATGAAAGAACTACTAAAATTTTCCGTGGCAGACCTTATATTTATATTCAACGGTGAATATTTTAAACAGACTGAAGGTGTTCAAATGGGTCTGCCTCTTGGTCCCACCTTAGCTAACGCGTTTCTGTGTCATCATGAAGTCAAATGGTTGAATGAGTGTCCTTCCAACTTTAAACCGGTTTTTTATAGAAGATATATTGATGACACTTTTCTCCTGTTTAAATCACCAGACCATATCCCTTTGTTTCGTCATTACCTTAATTCTAAGCACCCTAATATTCAATTTACTTCAGAAGTTGAATCGAATAGCTCTCTGTCCTTTTTGGACATTAAGATAATAAAAACTAATTCCTCTTTTGAAACTTCCGTTTACCGAAAGCCGACATTCACCAATCTTACTACGAACTTTTCTTTCTTTATCCCTTTAGGTTTCAAACGAAACTTAATTTCGACTCTGACCAATAGAGCTTTCAATATCTGTTCAGATTACTTTAAACTACACGATGAACTAGATTTCATCCGAAAACTCCTTGCCAAGAATAATTTCCCTTCTAGACTGGTGGAGACTACAATAGGCAGAACCTTAAATAGACTAATAAGCCCTACAACTAGAGACTTAATTACAGTCCCCAAAGATATCCTGTATTTTACTTTGCCCTATATGGGAACCTCAAGTTTTAACATTAGAAACAAACTTTTAAAATTGCTCAAAGAATTCTACCCACAACTATGTATAAAAATTATATTCACCCCGTCTAAATCGATTTACCATTTATTTAAATATATATATACATATAATTTTTATATATATATATATTCTCATCCATCCATTTATAGGCCAATCAGTTTAACGTCTGTTGTAGGTAAGCTACTGGAATCAATAATTAGGGATCGTATAGTCGAACACTTAGAATTGCATAAACTAGTTAGAAATACGCAGCACGGTTTTAGGCGAAACAAATCTTGCTTAACTAATCTTTTAGAATGTTTTCAAAGTGTGGTTGACGTTTACGATAGACATCGGGCGGTTGATGTAGTGTATTTAGATTTTCAAAAAGCGTTTGACACCGTGCCGCACAAAAGACTTATTGAAAAACCTAAGGCTCATGGAATCAGGGGTGTAGTAATAAATTGGCTAGAAGATTGGTTGCGAGGTAGGAAATAGAGGGTGGTCGTTGATGGAGCGGAGTCGTGTTGGGCTAATGTAGCGAGTGGCGTTCCTCAGGGTTCTGTATTGGGCCCCTTGCTTTTTCTTATATATATTAACGATTTAGATGTCGGCCTAGTCAGTACAGTTTCAAAGTTTGCGGATGACACGAAGCTGGATGGTAGGGCGATTAACGACGAAGATAGAGGTAAAATCCAGGGAGATCTGAATAAAATCGTTGATTGGTCAGTCACATGGCAAATGAGATTTAACGTTGATAAGTGCAAAATTTTGCATATAGGTTCGCGTAACGGTAATTTTGCGTATAGTATGTCAGGGAAAGATTTAACAAGCGTAGAGCAGGAAAAAGATTTAAGAGTTATAGTCACTGGTGATTTAAAAGTAGCGAAACAAAGTACAGCAGCGGTCAATAAGGCGAACAAAGTGGTAGGTTTTATAGCTCGAAATTTTGAGTACAAATCGCGCGATATTATAGTTCCTCTATAAATCATTAGTTAGACCCCATTTGGAGTACGCGGTCCAATTTTGGAATCTGCATATGCGCAAAGATATAGACAAAATCGAAAGAGTTCAAAGACGAGCAACTAAGATGATTCCGTCGCTTAGGTCAAAGTCGTACGAGGATAGGCTTAAGGAGTTAAAATTGACTACACTCGAGACCAGGAGGCTAAGGGGTGATCTAATCCAGGTTTTCAAAACTATGAATGGGTTAGATAACGTAGATAGAGATAGCTTTTTCGAAATATCTCAATATAATAGGACTAGAAATAACGGGTGTAAGTTGACAAGTAGAAGGTTCGAGACAGCAGTTGCGAAAAACTTTTTTACGCATAGAATAGTAAATAGCTGGAATAGTTTGCTGGTAGAAGTAATTAGTAACACGTCTATAAACATGTTTAAAAATCGATTAGACGCATATGTTGCTAGATTGGGTATAGTTTAAGGTAGTAAAATTAAGGTTTTATGGTGATAGATCCCACAGCTCAACACAAATGTTGTGGGATATAGGGAGGCAGCATCTTGGGTTAGGGGATACTCTCTGTCCTTACACACCCCATTTAAAGAGATTCCTCTGCCGAGCAGTGCCCCCCATAGTACTATGAGGTATTGAAAAACTCATGATCTTCACTTGCCCCACAAACACCTTGAAATGGGAGACCCAAAATGGATGCACACACACACACACACACATTTCTACATTACTGTAAAGTCTTTACAGCCACACCTACACTTTTCCTCCTAAGTATATATATTGTAATATATATGCTTGTAAATTTTGACTTGGTCCACAATCGATATGGACCGTGACTTATTTTTGGTTGGCAGGGTACTAGTATTGATGGATACCGTAATGAAATTGACTGGATTCTTTGGATCTGATATATTTGCATGTCAGTTATAAATAGATATAGAGTGTAACATATTTGTCGATAGTAGTCTATTATGACTTGATCCTCTGGATCCAGAGATTCTATCTTTAGTTTTAAATCGATAACACTGGGCAACACGTATTTTATTGAATGATATCTGACACATGATTCTAGGTAATTTGGGTGCGCTGAATTCGAATTTCAACTCGGTTTGGCTCTATCAGGTCCTGATTCTTATCGACAGCCTTTGTGCCATTTTCCAGATTTTTCAAATTAGGACTAAAAAATTAAGTCATGTGTTAATTTTTTTTTTCAAGTTTCATGAATACAAGCAGTTCAAACTACCTGTAAAATTACATTATAACGATAGAAATGACTTAAAATAAAAAAACAAACAGATATGAAGCTTTCACTGTGGCAAATATTTTCTTTTGTAAGACTTTCTAGCGTATTTGCTTGTTGATGGCAGGTCTCTTTTCAAGCACCAGCAGTAATCAGCCATCATGTGGGAATCCCAGCGGCCTTGGTACCGTTCCTCCATAATTTTTATATCTTGGTGGAATCTCTCCCCTTGTTCGTCACTTACATCACCTAAATTACTTGGAAATTGGTCAAGATGGCTATTCAAAAAATGCATTTTTATGCTCATATTGCAACCTAACTCTTTGTAGTCCCTTAAAAGTTTTTTTACGATTTCTTCGTAGTTATCTGCCCTATAATTGCCTAAAAGGTTTTCTATCAAGTCCACGAATGAGAACCAGCCATTTTTTTCGCGTTCATTCATGACATTAGGAAAATTGCTGTCTTTAATCATTGTTCTTATTTGTGGACCGTCGAAAATTCCCGCCTTGATTTTTTCATAACTTAAACTTGGAAATTTTGAAGTTATGTATTTGAAACACTCGCCGTTCGTATCTAAAGCTTTTACATATTGTTTAATGAGGCCTAGTTTTATATGCAGAGGAGGAAATATGATTTTATCTCTGCTCACTAAAGGTGGATTAATTACGTTTTTTTCTCCGACAGTAAGTGATGTTCGTGCTGGCCAGATTTGTTTGAAATAATGTTCTTCCTTGGCTCTGCTGTCCCATAAGCAAAGGAAGCAGGGATATTTAGTATACCCTCCTTGTTGTCCTAGCAGAAAATTAACCATTTTTAAGTCAACACATATGATCCACTCGTGCTCCCTATATTTGATAAGATTTAAAACCTTTTCTATATGTTCATACTTTTCTTTTAATTTTGTTGAGTGCCCAATCGGTATCGAGCCGTATAGATTGCCATTATGCAACAACACACACTTAAGACTTCTTTTCGAACTGTCTAAAAACAAGCGCCAATCATTTGCATCGTAAGACTCAACCCCCATCTTCTTTAACAAACCAACTATGTCGCAGCAATATACTAAACTATCCTCTGTTCTAAAATATTTAACAAGTTCTTCTTCTCTTTTTCTGTAAAATGAAATGTATGTGTTTGAAGTAAGCAAGTTTTTCTCTTTAAGTCTTGAAGCTAAAATTTCCGCAGCCTTTTTTGGCAAATTTAGATCCCTTACAAGATCATTCAACTACCTGTAAAATTACATTATAACGATAGAAATGACTTAAAATAAAAAAACAAACAGATATGAAGCTTTCACTGTGGCAAATATTTTCTTTTGTAAGACTTCTAGCGTATTTGCTTGTTGATGGCAGGTCTCTTTTCAAGCACCAGCAGTAATCAGCCATCATGTGGGAATCCCAGCGGCCTTGGTACCGTTCCTCCATAATTTTTATATCTTGGTGGAATCTCTCCCCTTGTTCGTCACTTACATCACCTAAATTACTTGGAAATTGGTCAAGATGGCTATTCAAAAATGCATTTTTATGCCATATTGCAACCTAACTCTTTGTAGTCCCTTAAAAGTTTTTTTACGATTTCTTCGTAGTTATCTGCCCTATAATTGCCTAAAAAGTTTTCTATCAAGTCCCGAATGAGAACCAGCCATTTTTTCGCGTTCATTCATGACATTAGGAAAATTGCTGTCTTTAATCATTGTTCTTATTTGTGGACCGTCGAAAATTCCCGCCTTGATTTTTTCATAACTTAAAACTTGGAAATTTTGAAGTTATGTATTTGAAACACTCGCCGTTCGTATCTAAAGCTTTTACTATTGTTTAATGAGGCCTAGTTTTATATGCAGAGGAGGAAATATGATTTTATCTCTGCTCACTAAAGGTGGATAATTACGTTTTTTTCTCCGACAGTAAGTGATGTTCGTGCTGGCCAGATTTGTTTGAAATAATGTTCTTCCTTGGCTCTGCTGTCCATAAGCAAAGGAAGCAGGGATATTTAGTATACCCTCCTTGTTGTCCTAGCAGAAAATTAACCATTTTTAAGTCATCACATATGATCCACTCGTGCTCCCTATATTTGATAAGATTTGAAACCTTTTCTATATGTTCATACTTTTCTTTTAATTTTGTTGAGTGCCCAATCGGTATCGAGCCGTATAGATTGCCATTATGCAACAACACACACTTAAGACTTCTTTTCGAACTGTCTAAAAACAAGCGCCAATCATTTGCATCGTAAGACTCAACCCCCATCTTCTTTAACAAACCAACTATGTCGCAGCAATATACTAAACTATCCTCTGTTCTAAAATATTTAACAAGTTCTTCTCTCTTTTTCTGTAAAATGAAATGTATGTGTTTGAAGTAAGCAAGTTTTTCTCTTTAAGTCTTGAAGCTAAAATTTCCGCAGCCTTTTTTGGCAAATTTAGATCCCTTACAAGATCATTCAACTCGGCCTGGTTAAACTTTTGCGGATCGTTTTGACTTTCAAATACGCTGGGGTCAAAATCGGTGTCTGACTCCTCAAAGTGCATACAATATTTTCAGGAACATCTTCAACTAATTCTTGAGTTGGCAGACCCTTAAATTTTGGAATGGGGATCTCATTTGAATGTAGCACAGGTCGTATCGCGGTGTCGAAATTTGGGTACTCGATACAATGTTTATTTTCTCTTAGTGAAGCCCGAAGTCTTGACAAAGCAAAGGTAGCAATCGGTCTCGTGGTTAGTAGGCTCTCGCCACACCTGATATGGAAAAAAAATTGTAAAGCGTTAACAAAAGTGACGAGAGACTTGTTTTTATGAATTTTATCAAAAGTTATCACCCAAACATTTAACATTCTATGTGTTTCAACCTTATGCAATATTTGAGATTCTTATAAACATTTTCTGTAAATTTTTGTTTATGTACCTAAGTTACAATTACATTTAGGTAAGTTACAGTATACTAGTGATTAAATTACGTAGTTTTATGAATCATAAACTTACCATCGAACTCCAAAAGGTATTTTTGAATCCGAACCCTTCGTCCAATGTCGCAGTCTTTCAATGCATATAGTGCAGGCTTTATGTGGAGCCCACGATTTATCTTGGTCCCCCAGTTTTATGCCAAAATAAGCTAAGTAAGCTCTTTTTACGAAGTCAGTTATATTTGCTCGTTGATGTGGAAGTGTAAAATTTCCACATATATAACAGAAGGAATCAGGGTTGTTTTGCATTTGAACTTTCTAGTGCTTGATGACATATTGCTTGATTATTCTGCCAATTTGTAAAGGTATTTAAAGCCCTTAATTCATATAAATTTAAGAAAATCTGAAATATAAACACAAAAATTAGTTTAAATAGGTACTTATTATGAAATAGGTACTTACAATCTATGAAATTAAACTAGAAACACGGATGAGTAGGTACAATATAAATTACGTCTAATTAAATCAACTATATTAAATCACGATGACAAAATTACTCACTAAATCATATGCCAATTCAAAATTATGTTAATGCCCAAACTTAATTACTAACTCGACTGACTGACTGACTGACTGACTGACTGACTGATTGAATTGACTGATTAACTCTGGAAACGAGTCGCTTTTATATTTTAGTTGTCCCTCTAGAATACTCTACAGAGAACAGGAACGCTCGAGAAAATTTTAGAATTCTATGATATTTTAGCTTAATTTACTAATATTAAAATGGGTTAAAAATGACAAAATTAAAAATATTTTCAGGGTGTTACATATAAAAATATACATAATACAACAATACCATAACAATAGGTACAAATACCTAGATAAAAACCTAGTTGCATAATGTGTAACTGCAAAAGACTTAGCGAGTATTGAGAAAAAAACCTTTTTATGAATACGACGAAAGAGGAGGGGTGTGTGAGCAAAATCAGGACCTGATAGAGCAAAACCGAGTAAACATTCGTGCTCAGCGCACCCAAATTACCTAGAACTAACTGTCAAATCTAATTCAATAGACAAAAAGTTGAAATTTGTTCCCCAGTGTAATTAATTAGTTTTAAATCGATAATTAATTAGTTTTAAATTGATAATTATTTAGTTTTGTAAAAATTGGTCGTTGCGAATGTACAGGCAGTTGTTACATAAAATTCTTATGTTCTTGTGGTTCGGAACCCACGTAAAATTGTATTTCCCCTACGCCACCACGGAGGACATACACAATACACAATTACGAGCACAGTTAGGTAGACCAGCCATGAGTGGATCCTAGGGTCTTTGTTGGTCTGAAACATTATAACATTATAACATTATATCGTATATACTAACTTCCCGACCCGTCAAAAAATGACAGGTTGGAGTTTTGTAAAATTTCCACGGGGACCTCGTCCTTTATATATATATATATAATATATAATATATATATATATTTATATATATATATATATAAATAAAGTAAATAACCACTTTAATTTTAAGTCAAAGGAATTGCTTCAAGGAAATTAATAATTAAAAAATAGAACTTTCGCCATTATAATAATACCTTCATCAGTCTAAAACGAAAGACTGAAAGGATAAAAAATTAAGAAATCGATGGCAAATCGAAAACCCTTTTTAGACAAAAAAAAAAAATAAATAAAAAAAAAAAATAAAAAAAAAAAAAATTATATATATATATATATATATATAGTCATGCGGTTTGCTTCTACAAAGCTTCAATTTAATATTTAGGAGAAATCCAATGACAAGGAGGAATGTAAATGCCATGAAAAGTCTTCTTTAATGCGCAACGTTTCGAGCAATACGCTCATCATCAGGCTAGATAATAAAATATGAAATTAGAATCAATAAATAAATGTGAACAAGACAAAATAATTTCTATAAAAAACTAAAAGAAGAGGGTTAAATTCAAAGTTATAAAATTTACATATAAAATTACAAGAATTTTAAAAGCTATTTTTAAATTACATATAGTAAATTTGAAATTAGTACACTGGAATAATTAACACTAATACAATGGAATAATTAACACTACGAACCTTTCAATGCTGGTTCCGAGGCACGAGTAATTTAAAACAAAACAAACAGGAAACAAGCTATGGTTGGGCGGTTGGAGTTATAAGTTAGGGGAGGGGGGATTATAAAAAATTGGGGAGGGGGGAGGGGAGTTGGGGAGGGGGGTTTATAAAAAATTTAGAGGGACAGCTGAGGAATCCACGTTAGAGAAGGGGTCAATGTTTTAATATAAAGAGATTCCAAAATTCTAAGTGAGTTAGGACAAGAATTACAACCGAGAATTTTAAAATTATCTAAAGTGACATCAGTTTTACATTTTATACTGTGTTCCCGAATACTGGAGGCTTCTTTTTTTTTAAAATTTTACCTGTTCGGCAACTTATTCCCATATGCGAATAAAATCTAGTCCTGAGGGAGCGCACGGTGCTGCCAATGTAAGTACCAAGGAGACACCTTGGGCAGGTAAATAAATATACAACACCGCTACGCAACGAATCAGGAGTTCGATCCTTCGCTGAGAAAAGCTACCTAAAGACATTTTGTTAATAAATATAATGCGAAAATCAGTATGATAGAAAAATTTTCTTAACAACTTTGTAAATTTAAGTTTAAATTCTTTATTCATGGGACCCATTTCAGGTACCAGGAAATATTTTATATCTTTAGGCACTGAAATACAGGAAAGTTGAGGGCTATAAACATTATTTAGAAAGATCTTATTAGTTTATCTACATATTGAACAGGAAAACTATTATTGGTAAAATATGATCTTAAATTATTAAATTCATCGTTTAGTAAGGTAAAACTAGAGGTCAAATTATATCCTCTGAACAAGAGAGTTTTAATACACGACATCTTATAGTTAAAATCGGTAAAACTAAAGAAATTCATGCCCAAACCAGTAAAAGTGGGTTTCCTGTAAACTGATGTAGTAATAGAATCACCTTTTTTCGAAATTAAAAGATCTAAAAAGGGAAGGGAGCCATTTTTCTCAGTTTCCATTGTATAAGCTATATTGGGGTGCAGAGAATTTAAGAAGTTAAAAAATTGTTGCGCTTGTACAGCATTATCAAAAACAGCTATCGAGTCATCAACGAAGCGTCGATAGAAAATTGGTTTACAATGGGTGGGAGATTGTCTAAAAATTACACTTTCTAAATGAGTCATAAAAAATCAGCTGATAGAGGTCCGACGGGTGATCCCATCCCAACACCATCAATTTGTTGGTAAACCTTATTATTGAAAGTAAAATAACATTGCTTAAAAACCAATTCTAAAAGTTCCTTAAAATAAGACCATGAAAAACCATGAAAACTATCATCAGAGCTAAAACCCTATCTAAAATAATGGCAATAGTTTCTGATACAGGTACATTCGTCTCAGAGGTTTAGAGAGGCCCGGGCCACTTCCAGTTTTTGAGGCTCATCGCTAAACCCAATTATTACTTTCACTGCAAAACATTATATTCAAACCTGAAATTTTCTAAATTTGAGGTCCCCCTTAAGCTTGAGTCCCAAGCCAAATGGCCCTCCTAGCCCCTCTCTGATAGGCCCTGTGTATATATATTCTGTTTCCTTTCCTTCGTGGTTCTTTTCATCATAAATATTTTTCACATGTTACTCTCGTGAAATAATTTTCATATATATATATATATATATATATATATGAAAATTATTTCATGAAAGTAACACGTGAAAAATATTTATGATGAATAAAACCACGAAGGAAAGGAAACACAGATGGTGCTCAAGCGCTTTCGTCTAATACATTCTCAGGAACACTGAAGTACATAAAGAATTACAGCCTATATATAGGTTAAAAAAAAAAAATATATATATATACAATAAACGGAGAAACGAAATTAAAGGATTGTGGAAGGGGGCACACAAGTTTATAAGGAAAAACTATCGATTTTTAGCACAAGATTAAAAGATTTGTTTCCAAACAATGTTATAGATAAAAAAAAAAATAAAATAAAATATATATATACAAATTTATACTGGAAATCTGCCCAAGTTTTAGCACTCTGCTCTTTTTGTATATAAAAATTGAACAATTATCGATTTTTAGCACAAGATTAAAAGATTTGTTTCCAAACAATATTATCCTAACACATTGTTTTGGAACTTATTAAGCTTTGCATCAAAGGCTGTAAATTCACTTTCAATAAGAGTATTATCAACAAGTTTTTGGGATGGCCATGGGCAACCCCTTGTCGCCCCTCCTCTCCAATATTTATATGGAGTTTTTCGAAATTACTTACATTCCGAGAATCCTGGGGGTTGGCATCCCTTGGTTGCGGTACGTCGACGATATTTTGTGTATCTGGCCCATGAATCGTGACCTGGATAACTTCCTCCTTCAGTTAAATGATCAAGTTCCCTCTATTAAGTTTACTTTAGTAGTGGAACAAGACAATTCAATCCCATTTTTGGATGTGCGTGTACATAGGGAAAGCCCAGGTTTTAAGTTTAGTATCTATCGGAAAAAAACAAACAATTTGTCCTACGTACACTTTTACTCGGGACATAACACCCCCACTAAGAAGGCCATTTTTTCTTCAATGTTTCTCCGCGCCCTTAGGATCGCCAGTCCGGAATACATCGATGCCGAATTAGAAAAAATCAACGGTATCGGAAGTGATCTGTGTTATCCATCTGCGTTTATGGAATCTTGTCTCAACAAGGCAAAACGAACTTTCTATCGCGTCAATAATAACACTCGTACTTTGTCAAAAAATATTTTAGTACTTCCATTTTCCACGGGCTTTTTAGGCATTGCTAATGTATTTAAACTTTTGGATATTAATGTAGTATTTTCATATAACAATATTGTGAAAAATATCATAGTAAAAAATAGCCCTACCAATAATTCAGGCATTATCTATAAAATTGGTTGTAAACAATGTGATTCCTTTTACATAGGTCAGACGGGAAAGGATTTGCACACACGTATAAAACAGCATCAATATTCCGTTAGAACAGGACAATTGTCCAGTGACCTTTTTGTCCATTTGTCAGAGTTATCCCACTGTATTGATTGGAATAATGCTTCAGTTTTATTCCACTCTAGCAACATTGTTAATAGAAATATTCTTGAGTGCCATTATCCAACTAACAAATAACTTCAACAAAAGCAAAGGTTTTTTTCAACTCGATCCTGTTGTTTTGAATTCCTTCAGAACAGATTTAGATAAGAAAGGTAGAACGCTAAATCTTTGGTAAAATTTGTATTCCACCCTAATAACTTTTATTTTTCAATTTTTATATACAAAAAAATAGGGCAGAGTGCTAAAACCCGGGCAGATTTCCAGTATAAATTTGTATATATATATATATATTTCTTTTTTTTTTATCTATAACATTGTTTGGAAACAAATCTTTTAATCTTGTGCTAAAAATCGATAATTGTTAAATTTTTATATACAAAAAGAGCAGAGTGCTAAAACTTGGGCAGATTTCCAGTATTAATTTGTATATATATATTTTATTTATTATTTTTTTTTATCTATAACATTGTTTGGAAACAAATCTTTTAATCTTGTGCTAAAAATCGATAGTTTTTCCTTATAAATTTGTGTGCCCCCTTCCACAATCCTTTAATTTCGTTTCTCCGTTTATTGTATATATATATATATTTTTTTTGTAACCTATATATAGGCTGTAATTCTTTATGTACTTCAGTGTTCCTGAGGATGTCATTAGACGAAAGCGCTTGAGCACCATCTGTGTTTCCTTTCCTTCGTGGTTTTATTCATCATATATATATATATATATATATATATATATATATATATATATATATATAGTGAGCCTACCAATTTATGATGTCCTACAGTATCACCGGTTGAAGGTGGCTAGTGGAGTAGGCCTACTATAATATTTCTGAGTGATACGAATTGCTTCGATGTCACCAGCTTGGATTACACCCAAGCAAATATTGTTAAGGTTATAAAGAGTATAAAAAGCACCTTATTGTTTTGTATTTATTTAAGAAAATAATCTGTTATTTGTTCACAGGTAATAAAAAATAATTGACAGTAATTATAGTGAATAACAATTATTTAACGGCCTTTATATTATGCTAAGATGACATGGAGCTGAGCCTATAATTGAAATGGTTAAGAGCCTAATTGGCAAGTAATGCATTCATTTATGGTAGGCTAATGGCATGCAAAAATGGAACAACATGAAATATGAAACCTAGTGATAACAGAAATTATGCACGTACGTTTTGTTTTGGTACACTAAATAGAATACGTGACACACTGATTATGTAGGCTAAAAATTATGCATAGATGAACATGGAACAAATGTTTCTGCCTAATAAATAATAGAAATTAAGCACTTACGTTTTGGTACGCTGTATGGATTACGTAATACACTGATTAGGTTGGCTAGAGTTACGCATAAATGGAACACGAAACAAGATGCTGCAGCCTAATGATAATTGGGAGAAATGCTATGACAGTGGTTATATGGATATCATTTATATAACGGCAATTATATGATGCTAAGTGATTACACATAAATGGAACATAGAACAAGATGCTGCAGCCTAATGATAATTGGAAGAAATGTACGTAAGTTTGTACACTATAAATGGATTAGGCCTTCACTAATGAAATGCATAAATAAATCAAATAAATTAACGGATGCCAAGTATTTATGGATTATACGAAAGAACAATAGCTGGGTGGTACATGCATACGGTATTAGAATGACACTTGGATTAGGAAATAGGCCTACTGCGTTTTTAACGAGAGTCAGTTCGAACGATTTGTAAAACACTTTGGGAGTATAGCCTACCGTCCGGCGGTAGGCTGACGTAGGCTTCACGAGAGTTAGTTAGAAAAGATACACTTGTCTTACCAGAACGATGAATACCTCTGGCGAAGGAGTGTAGAAGGTGGACCTATTCCTGTTGGCTCGAGGAGTCGTTGTCGTCCGTTGTTCTGCAAGTCGAGGTCTTCACGGTGAAGTGTTCACGGGCCTATTGGATTGACGTTGACGGCCGCTTTCCGTAAAGCGGTGAACGCTGAACCAAGGTGAAGTGATTTGGGCTTGTAGCTTCGTAGAAGGTTCACGTACTGTATCCTCATTGAGGATGTTTTCTCGTAGCGTTGAACTTTGCGATGCTCTCGAAGATGATTGGCAACCGGTTGAGGTGTTATGAAGAGACTAATGGAACGCCTACTGCGGTTGCGTGGTTTGTTGCGGGAAGGATTGATAGTTTACTTCAAGTGATGCTTCGTTTCTTGAAGGGAATATGTTGAAGTGGGCCTTGGTCTGGTGCCGGCTAAAGCTGATGCAGGGAGACTGCGTGTAGAGTTGACTTACGAGTAGACGCACGAAAGGAGTTAGAGTGAATGTTAGTAAACTGCGCCTTATATAACCTTAGGAACATTTGAATTCCGCGGTTCGAAGCTAGCGTCATTGTTTTTCTTTTATTGCTTGAAACCGCGTGTGTCTTTTAAGTTTATTCCTTGAAACCATGTGTGTCTTCTAAGAATGTTTGAGAAATGGCGGTGAAAAGAATTCCTATGGCTGTTCTTTGTCTGTTTTCTGTCTAGAGTTGTCTGTTCCTCTACAAGTAGTCCCCTCTCAGAGACTGCACCAGAACGATAATAAAGAGGATCACCATTTCGGGGCAAAACTGACGCGGCCGCTCCGAGTACGGACGCCCGGTCTTGCATTTGGCGGTGCTTCAGTGGCAGGAGGGCGTGAGACATCTTCCTGGACTGGGGAAATGGGTAGAGTTGGGGCTGCTGCAGTAGGTTGTGGGGTAACTGTCGGGGAAATTGGGTCGTTCTCGAGGAACGCCGGCTTCAGACGATCGATCGACACTACGTCCTTGTGTCCAGCGCGATCGAGGGTGAAAGTCTTGTCACCCCTCTGCAGCACTGGGAAGGGCCCGTCGTATGGATGTTGTAGGGGAGGACGGATGGTGTCGTTTCTGACGAAGACGTGGGTGCAGGAGGACAATTGGGCGGGGACAAAAATACGACGAGTATTGGGATGACGAGGGGAAACCGGACGAAAGTTGCGCATGGTCGTCCTTAAAATGTCGGCATACCTGCTTCCATCCACGGAAGGGTGTGCTCCTGACGAAGTGAAATATTCGCCGGGTAGCCGCAAGGGTGTACCCGTACAGTACACCAATTCGGCCGATGTGCACTGTAGGTCGGCCTTGAACGCTGCCCGAATTCCAAGAAGAACGAGGGGTAGGGCATCGATCCAACGTGGGCCTAAGGTGGTCATCCTTAGGGACGCCTTCAGGTAGCGGTGTAGTCGCTCGACGAGGCCATTGGCCATGGGCCTATATGCTGTAGTCTGGATCCGGGATGTGTCAGTCTTCCATAGGGTGGATTCGAATTGCCGACCGCGGTCGGTAGTGATTGTTGATGGGACTCCAAAACGGGAGACCCAACCATTGACGAAGGCGCGGGCGGGAGATTCAGCCGTGATGTCCTTGATAGGGATCGCTTCAGGCAAACGCGTGAAACGATTGATGCAGGTGAGAAGGTACGTGTAACCTTCTGAGTTGGGAAATGAGCCGACGAGGTCCAGATGTACGTGATCGAAACGTGCCTCGGGGGGGACGAAAAGCAGCTAAAGGTGCCGTCGTGTGACGGTGAATTTTGGCTTTCTGGCATTTTATGCAAGCTCGGGCCCAACGTCTGACGTCACGGTTGATGCTGGGCCAGACGAAACGCGAGGTGATGAGGCGATTCTTATCAAGGACATCACGGCTGAATCTCCCGCCCGCGCCTTCGTCAATGGTTGGGTCTCCCGTTTTGGAGTCCCATCAACAATCACTACCGACCGCGGTCGGCAATTTGAATCCACCCTATGGAAGAGCCTGACACAGATTTTGGGCTGTTCCCGGATCCAGACTACAGCATATAGGCCCATGACCAATGGCCTCGTCGAGCGACTACACCGCCACCTGAAGGCATCCCTAAGGATGACCACCGTAGGCCCACGTTGGATCGATGCCCTACCCCTCGTTCTCCTTGGAATTCGGGCAGCGTTCAAGGCCGACCTACAGTGCACATCGGCCGAGTTGATGTACGGTACACCCTTGTGGCTACCCGGCGAATTTTTCACTTCGTCAAGAGCACACCCTTCCGTGGATGGAAGCACGTATGCCGACATTTTAAGGACGACCATGCGCAACTTTCGTCCGGTTTCCCCTCGTCATCCCGATACTCGTCGCATTTTTGTTCCTAAGGTTATATAAGGCGCAGTTTACTGACATTCGCTCTCACTACTTCCATGCGTCCACTCGTAATCAACTCTACACGCAGTCTCCCTGCATCAGCTTTAGCCGGCACCAGACCAAGGCCCACTTCAACATATTCCATTCAAGAAACGAAGCATCACTTGAAGTAAACTATCAATCCTTCCCGCAACAAACCACGCAACCGCAGTAGGCGTTCCATTAGTCTCTTCATAACACCTCAACCGATTGCCAATCATCTTCGAGAGCATCGGCAAAGTTCAACGCTACGAGAAAACATCCTCAATGAGGATACAGTACGTGAACCTTCTACGAAGCTACAAGCCCAAATCACTTCACCTTGGTTCAGCGTTCGCCGCTTTACGGAAAGCGGCCGTCAACGTCAATCCAATAGGCCGTGAACACTTCACCGTGAACACCTCGACTTGCAGAACAACGGACGACAACGACTCCTCGAGCCAACAGGAATAGATCCACCTTTTACACTCCTTCGCCAGAGGTATTCATCGTTCTGGTAAGACAATTCCATCTTTTCTAACTCTCGTGAAGCCTACATCAGCCTACCGCCGGACGGTAGGCTGGTATATATATATATATATATATATATATATATACACACACCTGATATATATATATATATATATATATATATATATATATATATATATATATATATATATATATCGGGTGGCCCAAAAAACGCCTTGAGATTTGAACATCAATAACTTCAAAAATATGCAGTTCACACCTCCAAAATTTACATAACTTTTACCTCAATCTATTGGTAAGCAATCATAAAAATTTCGCACCCGTACATAAAATACTTTTTTCACAGCTGATGGAACAACGAGGTATGGTAAAAAAAAACGAATATCATAAATCCTAAGTGTGTAGAGCTGTACCTGGTAACTATTCTAAGACTTGTAGTAGTTTCCTTAGACTATGGATAATCTGTTAGTCTCTGAAAAATGTCACATAATATAAGCTACGCCCATCTGAAATACTCTTTTTTAAACTTACCCTTCAAATTATGGCTCTAACTAACGGTAAAAAAGCGGTGATTGAAAAGTGTTTCTTGGAAAAAAGATGGACTGGGGCAAGAATTTTGAGGGAATTTCCAGGAATAACTTGTAATGTTACGTCTGTGAATAGAATAATTAAAAAACCTAAAGCAACCGGTTCGACGGCATGGAAGCGTGGTAGTGGTCGGCCGAACACAGTTTACACTCAAGACAATTAGCAATGATCGAAATGATGAGCCTATCTCAAGAGGATCGACCTGGGCCACACTGCTCTCAGAAGAAAATTGCAAGAAATTTAGGTATCAGTCGAAGTTCCATAAAAGAATGCAGAGAATGGTAGGACTTAAAGCATTTAAAAGGATCCGTGTTTCAAGACGTGACAGTAATGTAAGAGCTAAAAGAAAAATTCGTTGTAGAAAATTGCTTGATAGATTTTCGTCCAATGATGTTAAAATAATAGTTTTTACAGATCAAAAAGATTTCACCATCGAGATTGCTCGAAACTCCCAGAACGATGTTGTTTATGGTCAACGTAAGAAAGACATTCCTCCATCGAGACTACCACCAGACAAGTCGGTTTTCCAAAAACATCATGGTATTAGCAGGTGTATCGTTGAATGAAAAGACGAAAATTCATTTCATTTCAGAAAATAAAAAAATTAATTCAGAAACCTATGTAAATCTCTTAGAAGAGAATCTTTTGCCTGATTGTCGGCGTCTATATTATGGAAACGATTTCATTCTCCAACAAGATGGTGCTACAGCTCATACTAGCAAGTTCACACAAGATTATCTACAACAGAATGTAGTCAATTTCATTGGAAAAAACGACTGGCCCCCGTAATGACCTGATTGCAATCCCATGGATTATTGCATATGGAACACTCTAGCAGAGAAGATTTATGAAGGCCAAACATAAAAGTTTACAGAAATGCAATTAAAGAAAAAAAATACTCAAATGTTGAGACAAAATAACATTAGCAGAAATCAGAAAATGTATCGTGGAAGAAAAGGTTAAGATTAGTTTGTAAGCGGGACGGCGGACATACTGATCATATTTGTTGATAAGATATGAATAATAAAAATTTTCAGTTTATGATATTCGTTTTTTTCACCATACCTCATTGTTCCCTCAGCTGTGGAAAAAGTATTTTGTGTAGAGGTCTGAAATTTTTATGATGGCTTATCAATAGATTGAGATAAAAGTTTTGTAAATTTTGGAAGTGTGAACTGCATATTTTTGAAGTTATCGATGTTCAAATCTCAAGGCGTTTTTTTTGGGCCACCCGATATATATACAGGATGCAGAGCTGGGCACCGCAAACTCAAAATCACTTCCGCAATCGCAAATCCGCAAACTCAAACCTTACCTTCCGCAACCGCAAATCCGCAAACTGCTTGCCATTTTTGGTGCCGCAAACGCAAATCCGCAAACGCAAACCATATTTCCAATTTTTACAGTGCTGGGCACTTCCGCAAACACTTCCGCAAACCGCAAATTCCGCAATCGCAATTTTAACTATAAAAAGTATCCAAAACATTAAAGAGGTATAAAAAGTTTTTATATCTTTTTAATGTTTAATGTTTTAGCCTTGTTTTTATTAAAAACAAGGCTAAATAATTTATTACAATAAATCACTATTGTAGAAGAAATAAAAATACTACATATATTGATATATTATATTGAACAAAAACACCTCCTGCAAGTAAATAGTAAATAAATTAAATAATAAATTTAATCATTTGAATTTCATAAATTTTGAGACTTAGACACGTTGGCGGCCAGTGACAGCAGCGTCACAGCACTAGCGGGCTTGGCCAGTGGCCACGTGGGAAATTTGCGGAAAGATTTGCGTTTGCGGTCTTAGTTCCGCAACGCAAATTCACTAATTTGCGATGACTTTGCCGCAAACGCAAATCCGCAAACGAAAAACATACTTCCGCAATTGCGGAATTTGCGGTTTGCGGAAGTGTTTGCGGAAGTGCCCAGCTCTGACAGGATGTCCCATAAGTCCGGTCTCATAGTAAAATTTATTTTAAATTAAATTTACAAAAGTAATACATTAAAACTAAAACAAATGTTCAAATTGATATCTTGTTTTCGGACCTTTTTTCTGTTGCAGGTAGAATAACACGGAATGGCTAATATGGAAGTGAGTTACACTCGTGAGGAAAAGGCCTCCTCAGGTCCCAAAGCAGGACATCAATTTGAACATTTGTTTTAGTTGTAATGTATTATTTTTGTAAATTTAATTTAAAATAAATTTTCCTATCAGACCGGACTTATGGGACACCCTGTATATAAGAGTAATGACAGGTTTACCTATCACACGGGTTATGCTGATGGCAATTCTATTTTTAGATGCTGCCGATAGTTGTCGAAATCATGTTGAGTTTGAATCGACACTCTTTGTCTTTACTTCCTTGGACTTACGGACATATCTAATACCATCTCGTATATAAGAAGAATAAATTATTTTTTCTTTTTTGGGTTTTAATAATTTGTCAAGGATTTCTTTTTCTGTATTTACAGAGGATTCATTAATTATTTTTATTAATTATTAATAACTATATTTGGTTTGATTTTTACAATGCAATTCTTATTTCTGATTTCCATCGTCGGTCACTCAATTTAAATTTTAGAATTCTGTTATCAGTGTCGTTATTATTTTTACCAACTCGATGTGCCACCGTAATGCCATTTTAATGAATGTTTAGAAAGAGTTGTTCTCTAATGGCATCTCTGACAATTTCGGTAGGGTTTTCACTTGGGGGACCTTGTACGACTCCGGTTCCTCCGATAAAGTGTAGATTTTTATACGGTTCCTGTTAGTAGTATGGGCGCAAAAGGAGATAGTGCAATGCAATTGCAAATGTTGATTAATATTACAAAGGAAATGTTGCATAAGTTGTGCAACACAGGGGGAATGTCGCAATATGTTATGCAGCAAAGGGGGCAGGGGGAATGTTGCAAGAGCAACCAGGGGTTTTGCAACTTGGAGGCGGAGTTATCCCCCAAGAGAAAGAGAGGAGAAGGGGAGAGAGGAAGAGAGGTGTTCACCTGGCAGGAGCCAAGCGCATATTAAGACTTCAGCCGAGCAGCCGTTGTCTTAATATGTTCCTAATCAGCCAGTTGGCTTATCTGGCTGAGCTGCCAGATTGTGCTATTTATTTAATTAAAGCATATATTCTGGCTTAACCAGCCAGTTGACTTAGAAGGCGTAATTGGCTTGTTCAGGTGTACATTATTAGGGTTGCCAGATTGTGCTATCCAGATATTTTTGGCAGATGGTTTAGAAATCCGTTTTAGAAGGCAGCCATTTGCTGTAATTAAATGTCGTGTACAACCAAAAGAATGAAATAAAACACCATTACATCATTCTGTTTATTTAGACGAATTAATGGATTCAATTTCACGAACTATATCGAAAATAAATATACAATGGAATATATATAATCACAAATAATAATATCATAAGAAATACGGACGATGAATATATAATAAAAATAAATATACAATGGAATATATATGATAAAAAAATAATAATAGCATAAGAAATACGAACGAGAAATATATAATCAAAAATATACAAAACGTTGTAGTATAACCGTCAATATATTAGTACAGGAAATATATATAAATATACACAGTTATATTAAATAATTAAATATATTGAAAATAATAATATACAAAACGAAGGAGTATAATCATTTGCATATTAGTACAGAATTGTGTGTATATATATATATATATATATATATATATATATATATATATATATATATATATATAATTAAATAATTAAATAAAAAATATACATCAAAATACTTCATGTTCTACGGCACAAAACGCTAAACTCACACGTAATCAAGTCTACAGTCACATCGTTATTACTTTGCACTACACGGTAAAACCGTCCAAGCATTACTTCACCACTCAAGTTATACGGATACCTATACTCGATATAAATGGCTTTCATATCGTTCAATACTATTTTTGTGCCCACTTTACATTCAGTTGGCAAGTTATCTTTAAACACGGCTAGAATACAATAAAAAGCATGCACAAAGAGGCCATCGTTAACCACAACATCATTATTAAATACAAGTTTATAAACACTCCTTTCCAATCGAGGGTTTTTTCTTACCGTCCCGAGCTTTTCAATCGTGAACTCTTCTTCACTCTGCATAGCGACAATTGAAATAATTTTCCAAGTCGTAACGACAGCTACTCGTATATAGAGATACATCTCTTCAGGGTGAACAGTGTAGGCAAGCTCTGCCCTGTACCGCTCAAGTGCTTTGTACCAAAGTTCGAGATATTTCGAAGAGTCTAAACCTATTAAATATGCATCCAGCTCTAGACCATTCTCACCTTGTTCATTCCTACATTCGATAAATCCGTCGAGCAGAGCGGTGTATGCGTATTGAAGAACCGTGTCAAAATAAATCATATCCGTAACACGAACGTCTAATATAGGCTTCAGCTTGCGGAATCCGATGATTTCAAACATTCTGTCGAGGATGAAGCGGTTTCGCGTAGGGACAAGAACGTTATTATCAGATGCATTCTTCCACATCAGTCGTAAATCAATGCATGGCTGATCGTTATTTATACACAACGTGCAAACAACGGCACATAAGGGGGCATTATTAATCTGCTCTCTTCTTGTACCTTCACCTGCAGGTATTTTATAACGGTCCTCTCCCCACTTCTCAACTATCACGAAGACGCTATTCATCTCCTCAACACTTAAATAAATAACATTACGTTTGCTTGCTTGCCTGCAAATCGTTTCAAGTACATAGTTAATGGTGCCGGTTTCACGCCTGAACACGCGCAATGACTTCGTCACGTAGACATCGTACGCGGCATTGAGAATGCTTCTCAAAAGAAGTTCCATCGTATTCGCACGTCTAGTCGGTTCAAACTCTGAGATGACTATGAGCCACAGGTAGGCGGATCGGCTCGACGGGCGGAAGAAACGTGTACGGGTTTGTTCGAACTCGTGTGTTTCGGAGGGGTGAGGTATACGGGTGGGCAGCTCGATGGGGGGAGCGAGTCACACCATAAACTGCTGAAGCGTGTACGGGCTTGTTCGAATACTTGTGCCCATTATACTGGACAAACAGAATTTTCCGCAACATGAAACAATATCGGCTTTAATGTTTTATCACTCACTAGACGTTCATTTCCACAAACTAAACATCTTCACAATCCGGTGCACTATTTGAGAGAAACATATGCCCATATTTATCCTTTTTGTTTAACAAGCGATACTCGTCTCTAAAGTCTGTTAAAAACTCACACAAGCCGTTAGCCACAACCTCCCTACAAACCTCGTCATGATATACATTAATATAGTGGTAAAAATACTTAAGATTCTCCATGATGACAAGATTTACATTCTCAGCCGTAGGGTACGAGTAGTCGGTATGATGTAACATGACATAATGTCGCTTGTCATACCACTCATCAACAAGACTCACTATCCATAACCGTTGCTTATCTTCTGAACGTGTTGTTTCTTCTACTTCGCAGGTATATGTGAGCTTTTATAAAGGTTAGGTCTACAACATACTTCAATACATCGTTTGTACTACGAAATCCTACAATGCCCACGCCAGAATACCCGTAGAGTATTTGAACATCTTGGTCCTCGCACGGCTCAATGTAGCCTTAAAAGTACCAAAGGGGGGGGGAATAAGGAGTTTTTCAGTATCGACCACATCTTGGCACTTTGCCGAAAACCACTTCATAAACGTTGAACACGCAATATTAAAGGTGGCCACTACTATTTTTCGTCTACGAGGGAGAATACACGTCTGAGGTCAAGGGTATGCAGAGGTCAACTGAGCATGCAGGGATAGAGATATGCTCAGGTAGTGGCAAGAGTCACGTGACCGATCTTACAGTGGGCGGAGCTTAGCTTTTTACTGTACACACACACACACACACACACACACACACAAAGGAGAAAATGAAACATTAATTGAAGCAAATATACGTGATAAATAAACATACCGTTAACAATACACATACGGGGCTCCAATAAACCTTAGCCCCCCCCGCCCATGGCCTAAACCATTAGAGGTACAGTAAAATTAAACATACCTTACAAAAGAGAATTTAATCCTGCATTTAAAGAGAAACAATTAAAACTTGGTGTTCCCGCCATTGGCTTCCAAGACAGCCTGAATTCGTTTTGGGTAACTTGCCAAAAGTGACGTGAATAGATCTTGATCGTTACGCAATTTTGCTAAAACAGTTTCAATGTGTTGCGTCATTGTATCCTTCGAAAATCGATTTGCTGCAGGTTCTTGAAACAAGAGACATTCAACCTTGTCCTTTATAACTGATCCAATGTGTTCACAGACGTTCAGGTCAGGAGAATTTCCTGGCCATTCTTCATTTCCAAAGAAATCGATCTCATGGTTCCGCCACAACTGTTGAGTGGCTAATGCCTTAAAGGAGGTGCCTTATCGTGCAGAAGTGTGACCTGATCGACATCCATAACATTGTTTGGGTTTCTTAGAAAAGGAATGACATACTGGGATAGAATAATATCACGAAAATACTGTCCATCCCAACTCTGACCATTTGGCTTCAGCACCCACATGAGCTTCTTTGCAGTGAACAAAACAAAAATTCATCGGAGACAGCTAAATGCATGAAATCATCCACATCCCAATCTTCAAGATAATGGGCAAACCACATTCTGTCATCGATGTTAAGTTGAGTTTTTCTTGGCTTTGGAAGTTCATGCCAAGGCTTTAAACCTTGCCTATGACGGTACAGTCGAATGATCTCACCACTAACGATTTTTCCTCTCAACACTTCGATCTCTCTAGAAAGTTTAGCACAGCTGTTTTTCCGCTTACGCGTACCGCTTTCAATGATGTCCTTTGTTTCCTGAGAGAGTGGCAAATTTGGCCGCCCAGATTTGGTTGTATCCATTTCACATTCATCCAAAGTTTTATTCCAATTTCTTTTGACGAAGTCCTCACTTCTTCGCAACTTTTTGGCAACCCATGAACGTATTATAAAGGGTGTCCGGACAATTCGTCCATGGACAATTCGTCCCCGGACAATTCGTCCCCGGACAATTCGTCCCCGGACAATTCGTCGCCGGACAATTCGTCCCTAGGACAATTCGTCCCCAGACAGTTCGTCCCCAGACAGTTCGCCGCGTACAAATAAAATTTATTATCTAAGTTAGGTTTTAGAAAACGTAAAAAACTTCTAATATTTACTATTACATACAGTTACATACAATACATTTTAATAGTAACAAACATTAAAAAACAGATAAAGTGAAAGCATAAAAGGCATTTAAAATTTGAGATTATGGGCAACCCCTTTTAAGAAATGAAGCTTATTTATCGAGTCATACTTTTCTATTAATTTTAGTATACGACTATCTAGATCTCTGTATTTTTTCTTCTTAAAAACGACTTCCCCCTGAAGAAATTTCTGCATTTTGCTTCTCGCCAAACCTTCTTCGCGTCGTAGCACGTCTATAAGAGTCCATATATTGGGGTGGATTGCGCTCACCGCACGATTCAGGGCACTGTGAAAAGCTTCTAAGCCGTTTATGGTACGGGGTTGGGTTAGGTTAGGTTAGGTTAGGTTAGGTTTTTACTTGTTTTAAAGCCTAACTTAAATAATAATTTTTAATTTATGAAGGTTTTATGAAGAAAAAGTTGCCGAGTGTCTCTTACTTTTATTTTGAAGGCGACGAGTACTTAAGGTCATATTACAATTTAAAACTTAAAAATTAATTTTGTAGGCGACGTACTGTCCGGGGACGAATTGTCCTAGGGACTAATTGTCCGGCGACGAATTGTCCGGGGACGAATTGTCCGGCGACGAATTGTCCGGGGACGAATTGCCCTCGCACCATTATAAAGGTGGCTCCAGCATCACGAGCTTCCCAAAATGTTATTGCTCGTATGCGATCTATCACACGTTGCCTCTCCGAATCACCATTTAATTGAGAAGCCATTATATTATCACTTTATCAGCTAGAGTAATTTTAATACCTGCAATAAATAAAGAATTTTATATATTTTTTATAATCACTAAAAACTATTTCGATATAAGTAAACATGTAAGCTGCAAATGGGGGGCTAAGGTTTTTTGGAACCCCTTATATATTCATACAATCAAGGATTAAGGTAGCAGAGGGTATGGTATCATTGGTACCAGGCACCTGGTAACGTTTCCTATAGGTGTTACGTCATACCTTCGTGCCCCTAAGTTCCTTCACACACCCCAGTTTCTGCGCCCGGAAATTGTGCGTCCCCACTGTCATTTGGGGTGGCTGGTTACCCTCATCTTCCAAGCACACTAGATCCTTCAACGAGTCAAAGTTAACGACTCGACGATTCGCATGGTTAAGAGTGATACCCTTAGCCTTCACGATATACTTCATATCATCCCCCACCCTCACCCGTACCCAGAGATGGGCACCGTTACTCAAAATTGGCGATACTCGTTACAGTAATGTCGTTACTTTCGTTACTCGTTACATTGGTAAATTCATATATCATAATTGTATATCGTAATTAGAATATTAAAGCAAGTATAAAAAGTATGTAAAAACAAACGCAACTGTTTTTAGATAAATAGAGGTTTATTTCTGACAGACAATGATAACAGGACATTTGGTATAAATGCTGGCTATGGGATTGAAATACATACATAAACACATAAAATGTTTTAACGTGCATGGCAACAGGCCCAAAGAGGCCCTTCGAGGCCATGCACGGAAATTGACCTATCATACCAATATGTTTGATTCCTATTACTACTACTTGTTACTATTAACATTACTATTGTTATATAAATTGCTATTGTCCCGTTATTCAATTTTACTTTTTTTATAAAGTTAGAGCATATTATCGAGTTATACATTTATTAATTCATTCTTTCTAATGTGTTAAAACTACAGTATAAGGATCACACGAATCAGTTTATTTCTAATTGTTGAAATAAAAATACACGCCGTAAAATTTAACATTTAACATTTTCAAGTAAGAGTTGCCTATTACTAATAATATGGTCATATTATCTAATTGAAATCGGCAGAAAACCTACTCAGCCAAAACACATGTCGTGCTTTAGTAAGGAAGCCACGTATGTGTCATAATATGTGTGTGTTTTTTTTTTTGTGGGTTAGTGATGATATATCAAGGCCAGATTGAAGGGGGGTATTAAGTGTGCCCCTCCCCCGAAATTACTACATAAGAAATAGATTGCATATAGGAAATAATTTCGTTTTTAACTATTACATCATCTTATTGAGATTTTATATGCAAATGCATGTTGTTACATTGCTAAGCTCTTGAAAATGGTAAATTTGTTTACATTTATGCTGACTTATTGCAATTGTTTATGTTCGAATCAGTATCTCAGGTTGTAAATTGTAATTGCAGCTGTTATTGTGTTGAATACAAGTATGAATTGGTCAAATGGTATTTTAAGAATGCGATATGATCTCCAATAGTTGATTTGATTTGAGGTCTCCAATTTCCATCCTTGCCCTGATATACGTGTAATTAAGGTAAATACCGAGCAAAATGTTTGCTACATTTCAAGATAACGTAATATGATATTAGATCTGATCTAATAATATTATATTATTATACAGCATTAAGCTATATACAGTAGCTCCTTACTACTCGGTAACGCGACCGTTATTTGTTATTTCGTATAAATTGGTGAAATTCATGAAAACAAATTTATGTTTACAAATTACACGCTATATCTTACATGTAAATATATTATATAAATTATAATAAATATACATTAGATTTTACTCACCTTTATGTGTTCTATCAAATTAGAACAAGTAGATATATCAGCACTGAGAACAACTTGTTCTTTATTAGGGCACAAGAGACAGAGGCACTTTAAAGCATTGCCGTTCCTTCTAACGATCGAGAAAAACTTCTTCGATGTAATAAGCTGTGTGTGATTTTACCCAACTATGTGCCGAAACATCTTCGAGGAAATCAGATGTGTCGTCATCCTTCAAAGAAGAAGCTGACGAAAGGTATTCCATGTTTAACAACTTTAAACAAAGGAGATGCACACCGCACGAGTGCTACACTATAACTCAGTTCTACCGGCAACAAGACGGATGCAATGTGACAAGGACTGAACAAGTTCTAACAAGTATCAACTGTATGATACGCTGCCGAAAGATGTATTTGTACTTTTCACACATAAAAAACAGTATGGAACGAGTAACGAGTAACGGAAATTCTTTACTTTTGCTAAAATTATTACGGGCGTTACCGTTACATCGTTACATTATAAATCTTGCTAAGGCGATACCGATACTCGTTACAAAAGTAACGCCCGTTACTTAAGCCGTTACATGTACCGCGGTACTGCCCATCTCTGCCCGTACCCCATAGGTTTATGGCCCTGTTCATATAAACGAGTCTGCGTATGCACAATCACCATACTCGTGCTTGATCTCATCAGTTAGCTCTCCGAGGAATTCCCCAATAGCAGGCATATATTTACCCTCCCTCGCTGTGAATATCACGCTATCTGTGTCAGCGTACAGCACCCTCCGCCCATGAGAGTGCAGTAGACCCCAAAGTTTGATGCGGGCGTAGGCCGTTGTGAAGCTGGCTACAGATATGTTTGTAACCCGTGAGGTATCTGTGGCCATTTCAGTGATGTTGTACTTTATTATGTAAGTATTACCTACATTCAGGATCTCTATAACCTCTTTATCGGGAGCGTTGGCATAATCCCAGACTTCAGTATAACTTTGTGCCAAATGAACGTTCCCTTTGCGGGTATTCTGTGCAAATTTCCCCAAACACTGTTTAGACACAACTTTGCACTAAAGCGCTTACCAGGATTCTTAACAATTTGGGATCGGTCAAGCTGTATACCTTCATGGGCACGGTAACGCTGAATATAAGCCGTTTTTTCATCTTCGGTATCAACTCCTCGCGGATATCCTGATGCTCCTACTTTATCCTTCAAAAAAGCGTTTATATATGGTGTAAAAAGGTTGGGTAGCTTCTGAAACCTCCACACCTCATGTATCTTCAATATTCTATACCCATGGCGAACGGCTAGGGCCAGCTCAGGGCTTGTATATACACCTCTGATCTTATGCTGGTTGGTTGTATAGTTACAATCACCGTTGTTCTCCTCTGCGCACTTCACACACAGGGGAAACATGAGCTTGTGATCTATAACAACGGGTAAGATCGGCATCCATAAATCGCGAGGGGGAAGTACGCCTACGAAAGAGCGTCCAAAGTAGCGCTCATTCAAGTTAGCTGAGAACTCCTCGATGGTTGGCATGGTGGGACCCACCAGTTTTTCAGACGCACCTACGGGGTACGGATTGTTCTTCATCACGTAGGGGTATAAAGAGCAGAAGTCGGAGTAGTGGAGTTTCACGTCCTCCGTAGGCGGAAAGTATAGCTTGAACGGGCTTGTGCGCCCTCCAAACAAGCTGTCATCACATTTGAGGGGGTCCAACACCATTGAACGTTTGATGGCCCTTATTTCTTCACGGTACTGGGCATCTGTTTCCATCCGTGCATCATACTCATGTTCCCACACGATTTTGTGAGTGAACTGGGAGCCTATAAGTTGATCACGGTTACGGGTCCATGCGAGGCTGTCGGCGGGGGATGTTCCATAAAGGTCCCATGTGACGACACATTCAGCGCGAGGGCATCCATGCCACCAGCAGCCGTTAAAGGAATACAGTCTTCTCACCAGTGACTGGATCCTCACTTAGGCCATCAACCCAAAAAACACGACCATTGACCTTAAGGGGTACTTCACCCGTGTTGCGGGCATGTTTTATGTATACCCCGGTCTGTTGCTGTAGGTGTATGAGCCAGTAAATAGCCTTGTACCCATAACTGCAGGGGTTGTTTCTGTGAATGACTGCTACGGTGTCTTTAGGCATGAAGTTATTCTTGAACACTGTAAAACATAATGAGGCGATCGTGGTCGCGACTTGCAGCAGATCGCATTTGAAACGGGCTATGTACATCCTTCTAAAGGCTTAAAAGCATACTCTAAATATACGTACGTCATTCTCGCAATAACGTTCACATTCATCGGCTATATTGTACGGACTAGCTTTATTAAAACTGTTATAGTAGTGGTCAAAATCTTCACGCTCACTATCACTCATGTTGGTGTAGTTAAAGTAATGTTTGGGTGGAGGTAGTCCTACATAATTCAAAGTTTCGTTAGTGAGGAATGTGTAAGGGAAATACCCTTTTGAAACTTCAGCGGCTACGCCCATGACCTTGGGTAGCTTTGCTAATTTACAAGGTGTGAACAACAGGGTGTCTTTAAACTGTACATTACCTCTTATCTGCATCTGTATTAGTCTGTTGCCTCTTTTCAAGGGATCACCTGTAAATATCGCAGACGACTCGTGTTCAAGCAACTCCTTATAAAGGAACTGTGTGTCAAATTTCGCCCCATTATGGGCAAGAATATACAGTCATTTTTTGACAATATAGGATACAAAGAGCTTCACAGGGCTGCCGTGTGCATTCGTTTTAAAAACGTTTGTCCGTTTTCCACATTTGTGGCACTCGTCACATTCGAGCTCCATCCACTCATCACAGATAGTCTGACTTACGAGTAAATGTGGAATAACCTTTGGTTTCAGCGTTCGTGTAAGTTTCTATATCGTAGTACACGGTTATACACAGATTATTTTTAGGCTTAGCAACTTTCATATAACATACATGCTTCACTCTATCTGCCTTATATTTTTCATGACATGTAGAACAGTGAATTTCATCGCATTTATGTTTGAAATTCCCCCAATTATCCATCATTTATGTATGGAGTTCAAAGCAATTATTATTGAAAAATGTCCGTCTATACACATTACATTCCCTCTTCTCGGTTTCAACTACACGACTTTCACATCTGGGGCTTTTACACTGCTCACATACCATGTAGCAATCCTTACAATGTTTCACCATATCATCAGCAATCTCCCGACATCCCTTACACAAATCATGATGCCTTCCATATTTTTGACTTTTATCATAACTGGCGTAGAGAGCCCTTATGTTACGGATGTGGAGATACGATGTTCCTGACAATCCTAAAATAAGTAGAGGTCTTGTACGCTCTCTCACGCTGCTTTTAAAAACATACACAGTCCTACGACGATCATCTATTCGAAATACGACTATACGTGCATTCATCTCCTGCTCGGCCTTTCTCAGTTCTTCAGGACCCATATTGCACTCAAACTCAAGCTTACAATCTGAAGCCAGTTTACGGGCACGCTGCACAACCGTGGGCAGCAAAATTTTATGCGTCCAAGTATTTAGCACAGTGAACATATAAGCTAAGATTATTGCTATAAAACCACAACCACGATCGACGTTTAAATGCTTTCTGTAAATATCCGGAGAATTGAAATTAAGAGTATAAGGTGTGGCACTATGACCCGCAAACCGGAATACTCTGTCAATATCTACCATGAAGTTGTCCATATTGAAAGATGTACTACTTTGAGAGGCTTGCATTATATAGCCCAAGATAGATTCTAGGTCCACAGCCGCCAAGCGTCTGAAGGGTATTACTACCCAAAAATCGTCCCCCTCATCTGACCCGAACCTGAAGGATAACCTCATCCGGACTTCACGTTCGTCGCGGTTCTGAAAGGCAAACTCCACAACACGTTCAACTACGCGTCGCAGTCCAACACCTTAGGTATACAGGGATCCAGGGTCAACCCTGACCACGTACCGATTTCTAGTCAGGGCAGGGGTGGGGTAGCGGTGCGCACCAACTCGAATGTTATACCATCCTCCACAGTATGAGAAGCTGCTGTGGAGGAAGTACCCGGAACTGAAATGGGGCATATTTGAGGAAGGTACTATTGTGGGGGTTGTGTCGTAAGACGTAGAGGGTTGGGGCTCTATTACTGGGGGTCTAACAACCGGCGCAATCCTGGCACGCTTTATACCTGACGTGGAGGGCTCTTCATCATGCTTCCGCTTTGAACTGTCGCATGCTACAGGTGTCGCTGGTGAGGGTTCGTCAGCGGGAAGGGTTCTGTAGCTGCACGGTCATCGGGTTCGTCTGTGATATCGATGATGGGGCTGTACATCGTCGTCATTCACGGTTCTGTGGAAGAAGAAAACAAAATATAAGGAACAGCACTCAAAATTTGTAATATTTTGTAAATGACCCACTTAGGGGTGTGACGTGTTAGAGATGGAATCTGTAGAAAAATTCAGGTTCACAAGCCCCTCCACATGTATTATATCTGGCCCTACAGGATGTGGAAAAACTGTATTTATGCTTAAAATCATTAAAGATAAGGGGGAGATGTTCTCAAAATTTGTGCATAAAGTAATATGGTGCTATTCGACGTATCAGTCAGTGTTCAACGAGTACCAAGATGAAATTTTGTTCCACAAGGGTATATGACGTTAATTCGTTAAAAGGTAATGAGCATACAGTTATTGTAATTGACGATCTCATGTTGGAAATGGATAAAACGTTTGCCGAGATATTTACAGTGTTCTCCCACCATCTTAACATAAGCGTATTCTTCATCAACCAGAATCTATTTTTCAAAAATAGATACATGCGCGATGTGTCGCTAAATACACAATATCTAGTCTTATTCGCACAACGTAGAGATGTGTCACAAATTGGGGTATTAGCCAATCAAATGTTCCCGAATCAACGTAAGGAGTTTTTGGAGGTTTATAAAGCCACAAGCAGCGTTATGGATATTTGCTTTGTGACCTTCACCCGCGAAACACGTTTAGGGTGCTTCTAAGAACGAATATATTCCCAACGAACCTGAAACGGTGTATATTCCAGAATGACAAATAGGCTGAAGAAATATCGTGAATTAATAAAAATCTATCAACGATTGCCCCGGGCACTGCAACAGATGTTTGTTAAAAATATCGACTCCGACTTTTTAAAATGCATCTGTGAAATCTGTCTTAATGTTATAAAATGTAATGTGCCAATGAAACCCCTCAGAAGGCTCGCTTACGTCGTTACAAGAACATAATACGAGCGCTCGCTCATAAAAGTCAAACTGTGGGTAAGAAAAAGCGAATTATTGTACAAAGAGGAGGATCATTCCTACCCATCTTATTTTCAGTTTTGGGTCCTTTACTGACTAGATTAATATAATGAAGAAGGTGGTTGTGATTCCGCACGAGGTGTATGCTTCATTGCAAAGTTCAAAGATTCCAGACACGGCTCTAGAACCCCGTAAAAGTAGGCTTAAAAGAATGGAAAGCGAGTTGCTAGCCCTATTAAACAGTGAAAAGTCACCTGATGAGAAAAGGATCTTGTACCAAGAGGCTTTGCAGAAATTTCTTCATGAGTACGAAGATTATAAGAATCCGACAGAGCTCCCCGTGGTTATTAGGCACAGCGCGAGCAGCGCTGAGCATGGCGACACAGGACCTGGGCCCGACGTTAGAGATGACCAACCAAAGAACAACGGAACACAACACATCGAACATGTGTTAAAAAACAGTCTCCCACATACATTGAGGAATAAAGGCTTAAGTCTTTATAATCTATTGAGTGAGGACCCCATCATACAGTGGGCCGATACAGGCGAGGTCATTGTTGAAGGAACAAGGGTACAAGGATCCAACATCGTTGACATTGTTCATGATCTGGTGAGAAAGTGGGACAGGCCCTCACCAACAGGATGGAAGCATATTAAAGCAAGACTACAACAAATAAATGTCCCCAAAACATTGATAGGTAATCTGAATAGGTTAAAAGACCTGGATCAAGTCTCGCATGTGTCACAACTGAGTACGCCATCGCCCCCAGCAGCAGCGTCTCTGAAGAAGAGAAAGAAGAGAACAAACGGCCAACCTTATCCACGTGTCTCTAAAATACGCAAATGGCTAACATATTAAGTAAACGCTATTATGACATTTCTAACCCCGCCTCCTATGGTGGCGTTAATAGACTGTACAGAGGTGTTTACGGAGTAGGGAAAAAAGATGTTGAGCGGTTTTTGCGGGAGCAGGATGCTTATACACTTCATAAACCGGTGAGAAAAAGGTTTAAAACGGCCAAGACAACGCGGATTCGATTGACTCTATTTGGCAAGCGGATTTAACAGACATGCAAAGATATTCAGTGTATAATGACGGATACCGCTACATCCTATTCATAATAGATGTATTCTCTAGATATCTGTGGCTAATTCCACTGAAAAATAAATCGCCTGAAACAGTTGCTAAAGCGACCAAAACGTTGATGTTAAAAGAAGAAAGGGTTCCTGGCTATTTTTGTACGGATATGGGGAAAGAATTTATAGGTCGCGCTTTTCAGAACATGCTGACAGAGTTTAATATCAGTTACTACACTAGCAGTTCTATACATAAGGCCTCTTTAGCTGAAAGAGTTCAACGTACCATAAAGGAACGCATGCATCGCTATTTTACACATAAAAACACATACAGATATATAAACGTTCTGGGTCATTGGCATCATCATACAACCGTTCACACCACCGTACGATTGGCACAACACCTAACGAAGTTTTAGAAAGAGGTACGCTGCCAGAGGTGAGAAGAGATGGAGCACCGCCATCACACTCGACACATTTCAAAATCAATGATTATGTAAGGCTCTCACGTTCGGGAAATAAATTCGCGAAGGGATTTGATCAAGGATGGACACGTGAGATTTTTAAAGTTCGTGCTGTGAGACCTAAAGGTGAGATAATGATATATTAGGTTGAAGATTTGAATGGGGAAGAGATCGCTGGAGGCTTTTACCGCGAGGAGTTGCAGAAAGTGACATTTAATTTAGGAAAAAGTGTGTTCAAAATTGAAACAATTTTAGGCATCAAAGGCTCAGGAAAGAGAAAAATGTACCTGGTGAAATGGCTGAACTACCTAGAAAGCTTCAAGACCTATATAAAAGCTGTTGCAATAATGAAGCTTAAATAGTATGCAACATGGCGCCTAGCCACTTCTATGTCACACTCCCGTCCTCTTCTTCTCTGTCTTTACATCCTAACAACAACCTCGCCAACTTTGTGACAGAACTCCACGGACCCATTGAATTGGAGCGTGATTCGTATGAGGTGGGTTTATGTGAACTCCAGTTAGTCTCCAAATTTTTAACTCTTGAAAATGAGCAAATCATATTTCTGATCCTTAGAAGAATCGATGAGTGCGAAAAATTATACATAACCTTAGACAATACTATGCGATCAGTCCTGTTTGGTGAGGTGCAGTACTATAGCACAAATGTTTCGCTAAGAATCAGCCATTATGATACAGCCATGGACATTGTGACGGGGTTAAACAAGAGTCTTGAAAAGTTGTACCTGACAAGCGATTTACTTTTTGAAGTCGTAAACATAGACATGCCTGCAAGCACATTGAAGTTAAAATCAATGCTTAGTAGAAATATTAAAGATAAAGAGCTGTTCACAATTGTGTCTGAGGGCTGATATAGCGCAGCTCTCCAAAGAGATACCTTTCACGAGGCACAGCATGACTTGTCCAGCTTAATGTATCACTTGAAGATGGAGAAATTGGGTGAAAGCTCTCCATGCCCAGATATGTGCTATATTTACAGCAATATCGTAGAGCACCAATTTGCTAGGGACACCCAGGCGCGCCTGCTGCGCATTGCACACATCCCCAACCATAGAGGGAAAAGTTTGAGCATTACATATGAAAAGCCTCATTATGTGAATGTTGCGACTAATCTATTAACCAACATCTCGATATACTGTATATATAAGATCGATTGAGGGGAAAAAATTTCCCATTCGGTGATAGGAGCTTAACAGTGAAACTACACGTTCGTCGTTTATAATGAACCGAAGGCCATTCACAGTCTATCGAGGGGTGAGGTATCAGCGTGGAAGTGGGCTTGGATCCATTTTTTCATCCATACTACGCACCGCTGTCCCACTGTTGAAGAGGGGTGCTAGATACCTAGGGAGGAAGGCGTTACAATCAGGTTTTAACGCGGCAGAAGACATAATGGGTGGAACTAAGCCTAAAGAAGCTTCAAAAAAAACATTTAAAACGTACACGGGACGAAATAATCAAAGATGCAAAGAGAAAAATGCGTGGTGGCGGAAAGAAGAGATCTGCCAGGAAGAAGGGGTTACCATCACGTGGAGATAAATGTAAAAGGACATCAAAAAAGAAGTGCTCTAAGCGTATGAAACCTATGGCTGCTCATTTTTTTAGCTGACATAAGCTGAGGAAACTACTCTCACGAATCATAGGCTGATTACTAGTTGTCGAGAGAGGTGGCACTATTTCTGACTCGTCATGGCGCGTTTCATCCATCCGTGTAGTTCACAATACTGTAAATCGGAACTGTCCCTCTTTGATATGTTCCCCACTCAGGTCTCTATTGAGCATAGTGACTTTATTGCAATTAACCCATTAAACACAATTAGTTCGTGATACCCAGCTCAGGCCCTTACTTTTTTGACCCGAGCTGCAGGCACATGTACGCTAAACTGCGTATAGCTCATTCAGATGGAATGGACTGCGATGATAGTTACTCAGCGTACCCTGAAACCAACTTTTTACACTCCATATTCAGCCAGTGTGAGGTGTATTTAAATCAGGTTAACATCTCGGCAGGAACGGGGTATTAACACCTATGAGCCTATCTGGAAAATGTCCTCAACTTTTCAAAAGAAGCGAAGGATACCTTTGTAACAGCCGAGGGTTTTTATCAGACTAAAGATGAAAATGGTATAAAGGATAAATTTAAAAAGTCTAAAAAAAAAGATATACGAGTGTTTTGGACGTCTTCATACAGATTTCACATTCGAGGAGAAACTGCTTATGAACGGCATCGATCTGAAGTTAAAGCTCAACCGCACGAATCCTGAGATCTGCATAAATCTAGGGTCTGATGAAGAAGAGGGTGCGAAACCCGTTGTGATTCACATCATGGAGGCGTATTTGCGTATACGCCGAGTGAATTTAAGTTCGCCAAAGCAAATAGAAATTGAGAAAGACTTAATACACGCCACAGTGAAATAGACAATTAACAGGGTACAGATCAAACTATACACGGTGCCCGCCGGTTTGGCCTCGAAGCAGCTAGAAAACGTGGCCCTTGGAGTCCTACCTAAAAGGATATTAATTGGAATGCAGGACCACGCCTCGACGAATGGAAAATATAAAAAGAGTGCCTTTAAATTCGAGAATTTCGGCCTTAAAAATATGACTCTATACGTAAGTGGCATCGCTTTGGGAGGGACTATGATTACGGACTACTCATCAGACGCTGTGTTCCCGCTCTGCGCGAGAGCTTATAGTAGTCTGGCTCATAATGCTGGGACATGTGACGAGCTCGGGTTTGGGGTAACGCAGAAAGAGTTTGTCGAAGAATTTAACATTTATTCATTTGATATTACCCCTGACTTCTCTGCTAGTATAAATACGCACTTAAGTCCACAACAAAGTGGGAATAGCTCAGTCAGGTTGGAATTTGCCAAGCCTATAGAAGTTCCTATTAGTGTACTCGTGTACCTCGAATCACAAGCACTAATTGAAGTTGATCGTTTTAGGAACGTGGTCACAGACTTTTAAAATGGACGAGAATACACTCCAGAGAGTAATGAAAAGTGATCGAATCACACGCTCCAAATTTATCGGTGTGTTTGCGAAGAATGAAATATTATTGCCAACTACGAGAAACTGGTACGGGATTATCGTTAACACCGACATTGTGGGGGTGAGGGAATTCATTGGTTTGCAATCTATTTTAAAAATTGGTTAAGAATTTACTATTTTGACTCACTCGGCACTCAGCCCTGGAATGATTCTGTGGTTGTACAATTTATCGCACAGATACATGTACCTGAGATTATATGGAACCCGTATCGCTTTCAAGGATATTATAGCAACACGTGCGGCATGTACGCCCGCCCTCTCATTTCTCATGCACATGTCACGTGGGAAGGGATTTTTTTTTTTTAAAAATTATTCGATTTGTGCGACACTGAAATGAATGATGAGTTGGTATGCAAACAGATAAAAAAGGTTCCCATATGTTAGCACCCGCTGTATTGTGTAAAGGCCTATTTGTAGCCATTAAGACTTGTTTAATGAACACTGATTCCGCTATGTACATGTTTTCTACAATTTAATAAATTAAATGAAAATACAATGTGTTTTGTTCTTAACCACAAAAATAGTTACATTAGCTTCTCGATGACCTGGCATTCGTTGGACCGGATGTGAGCCAATACCTCGACCTCTGTGTTCAGGTTCTGTGTTCTGGGTTGGCTGTGCGGAGAAGCAGCCATAGCATTTATTCCCCTTTCATCAGAACGAAAAGTAGCTATAACACGATCAAGTTCCGCATCGGTCCTATAAAGTTAAGTAAAAATAAAGTTTAATCAAAGAGCTACAACAAGAGAAAATATCACGAATTTTAAAAATTATAATAAAAAAGCAGATATCCAGACAGTTTTCAAAAGTAAGAGTGCTAAGACATCGTCTGCCGACCCCGGGCCTGCAGGCAATTCTTAAAAGTTTTTAATATTTCTAAAATCCTACTAGGGAGCTCTCTTTAAATTTTTAAATTATCGAGAAATGTACAAATAAAAACACACCATATATATATATATATATATTAGTGGCGGACCGGATATCCGCATCCGCATCATTTTTAACATCCGCATCCGCACTTCTGACTGCGGATGTTATGCGGATGCAATTTACAATTAAATTAGCTTATAAAGTAGCTTATTAGGGCCAGTCATGCACATTTCATGTAAAATATTAATTATTAATGAACAAACAAATATATAAACCTCAAAATATACATAACTGGTAACACAGAAAATTGAATGAAACTTGTTTCATTGAATTTTCTCTTGCTGAAACTCTTCAGAAAGTTATTATTTTTATCATAATGAAAATATTAATATTAATTTTAATTCTTATGCATTGCCTGCCATGATAGTAATATCACGAAATTTGAAAAATTGTGTCATATATTCATAATTCTATATTATATTGATAGATTAACTAAATATCCGCATCCGCGGATATTGAAATTAAAGATCCGCATTCGCAGATGTTGAAAAACTGACATCCGGTCCACCACTAAATTATATATATATATATATTATATATATATATATATATATGTGTGTGTCGAAATAACTACGAAGGAAACAGATAATGGGCAAAGCAAGTGCACTAATTTACAGCTCAAAAGGAAGATTAGCTGGGTGTGCTAAGGCATCTCAGAGAATAATTAAAAGCGAGTACGCTAATTTACAGCTCAAAAGTAAGATTAGCTGGGTGTGCTACGTTTCGTCTGCCTGCAACGGGTCTCGAACCCGCAGACAACTCTTAATAGTTTTAATATTTCTAAAATCCTACTGGGGAGCTGTCTTTAAACTTTTAAATTATCGAGAAATGTACAAATAAAAACACACCATATATATATATATATATAATATATATATGCCGAAATAACCGCGAAGGAAACAGAAAATGAGAATAATTAAAAATATTTTTCAAAACGCATTTATTGTGGCCTTTTATAAGTTAACATTGATTGAAACGTTATATATAGACCGAGAATAAAGCACAAACTATTTTTCAAACGCATTTATTATGGCCTTTTATAAGTTAACACTGAATGAACCGGTGTACATAATCACAAATTAACTACTTACATTTCAAATTAGTTGTCCGTTGGATCTTGCAATAGAGCGCAACTTTCTGCAACAGTCTGCGTTGAAAGTAGAGTGCTCCCATCCACAGCATTGAAGAGATAAGTTGCAGAGAGCGATGGAACGTCTTCATCATCAAATAAATTGGGAGAGTTGTATAACTGGCTCATGGTGTATATTTCAAAAGCACTAAGCAGGAAAAAACACTGAAATGAGGCTCTGAGATGAAACGCCCCCTTTTAGAAATGGGATAGTGATCAACCTACAACACATGAATCGTGAGCTTCCTATTGGCTATCGGTGAGTTTTGGGCGGGGCTTGAGGCGTAGGCCTGCATAACGGCCAAACATAGATTCTGGGCTCTGCCCACAGGGCTGTGATTGGCTGCCCCGTGAAAGCTGGGGCGTATCAGATATTCCCATTCGTAGAGAGAGAGAAACGCTTTGTTTTTTGATCTTGTATTCTGCCTGAGAGAGAGAGAGAGAGAGAGAGAGAGAGAGAGAGAGAGAGAGAGAGAGAGAGAGAGAGACGAGGATGGTTTGTGAATTTATTTATGGTGCTCTCTCTAAAATAGGATCGGGAAAATTTATTGTCTCTGAAATATAAAACTGGAGGATAATTATCCAGGAAGAAAAATCATCAGTGCGCGAAGTTCTTCAGCCCTTCGAGGCAATTCCTCCCATCTGCAAAGTTTATTGTATCCCGGAATTCTTATATGATACAATAAATAAATTTTTAAAAAATGACAGAGTATTCCTGGTTGCGGGTCATTAACCCCAAAGTTTATGATCTCGAAATAAACTCCTGCGAAAAGAAGTTTATTTATTGGAATTTTAAAATCGATATTATCTATTGCTTCCGCCAAACTGTCGCCACTAAACGCAATTTTCAGAACGATGTTTAATATAATTGTGTGCATATATATATATCCCATAAATATTTATGATCTTATATTGTTCAGCTGTTTACTTTGTTTAATTAGGAAATGTTCAAGAAGGAATTTGATTATACTGTCCTACCTTCTCTCCATTTCCCTCAAGTTTTACACTCCAACGTAGCGCGAGAGAGAGTTACAAGGAGTTACAAGGAAAAGAAGTACCTCAAAAGGCCTTGCGGCCCATACTGAGGAGGTACCAATGGCAACAGGTGCCAGGGAAAATTTTCTACACCCTCAAATAGTGTGCATGATTTGGTCTAACCTTTTCTTGAACTGATCCACAGAGGAACTGTTCACAACTTCTGAAGGTAACCTGTTCCACGTGTCACAGATCTTATACGTAAAGTAATTCCCACACACACTAGTCCTAAACCGTTTCAAATCCAACTTCCAACCATTGTTGCGAGTTGGGTTATCATTTAAACTAAACATGCTTCTAAAATCGACATCTTTGAACCCGCGTCACGTAAGCGTCGATTGTAGTCCATATGCGTAACGGAAGGGATTAACTATGTGGCATTCTTCAGCCGGTTTTCAATCCACCTACCTACTTCCCCACCAATACCCAGCGCGCGCACTTTGGCCATTAGCCGGCGGTGAGGTACCTTATCAAAGGCTTTATCATCAATCGCCCTACTCTTATCATACTCACTCAACATGACGTGGAAAAACTCGAGCAAATTGGTGAGACACGACCTATGCCGTCTAAACCCATGTTGGAGTCCCCAAGTAGCTTGTAGGAATCCAAATGGTCAACAATCCTATCCGCTATTATCCCCTCTAATTATTTACCTACAACTGAAGTGAAATGGTGTTATTTATAGAGGTTCCAAAGCCCCTCTTCCCACGCATGAGGTAGCAGTAGGGTCCTAATAGTAAGAGCAGAGAGAAAGACTTAATACTAAACGTTCTTTTTTTTTTTTTTGCAGTCAGAGGAGAGCATCCTTAACCTAAGCTAAAAGGACAGAGTAGGGATGGGATGGTGTCCTAGTAACCCACGGGACAGGTTTGTACAATAGACTTCATCCGCCCTCCCGAAAGAGAGAGAACCTAAAGGAATTGGCAGCCAATTTCTCTAGAATCCCACGACTCGGGACCGGAGGGCTGTCACACCCCAAATATAAAGTTTACAACACCCAGAAGGAACGTGCATAACCTTTATACCCCCTGCGGAGTGCATAACCTTTATACCCCCTGCGGGAGAGGGAGAAAGAGAGCGAGAGAGTGAGAGAGGGCGATAGAGAGAGAGAAAGAGAGGGAGGGAGAGAGAGAGAGAGAGAGAGAGAGAAGAGAGGGAGGGGGAGAGAGCCCTGCTATGGAACCCTGGCTACCCATTTATCTACCAACCGTGGAAGGACGCGCCGCGACAGGGTCTCGAACCCTGCGCATATAATCGTGTGTGAGTAATATTTTATGGGCATATAGACGGGTGTGTACGTCCCAAAACGAGGTATACACTGTGCGAACTGGCTGATAGTGCCTGGAGGCACTGGCTGATTAAGCCGACTTGTCGATTAGGGGACCTATAAGACAACGGCCGCTCTGCTAAAGTCTTAATATGCGCTTGGCTCCTGTCAAGCGAACACCTCTCTTCTTCTCTCTCCTTCTCCTCTCTCTTTCTCTTGGGAGATAACTCCGCCTCCAAGTTGCATAATTCTTGTTGCTCTCGCAACAACCTCCTCCCCCTTTTGGGAGTGCCTTGCAACAAGGGGGTTTGGCACTGGCACTAGTGCCAACATTTCATTTGCAACATTGATCAACATTTGGAATTCCATTACACTCTCTCCTTTTGCGCCCATGCTACTCCTGTTTAAGGTCGCTGTTTAATTTTTTAATTTTCTATTGCTTGATTCTGGAGTCCGAATTATAAAGCAGATGCGCTGTTTTCTGCCATGCAGTTTAAGATAAAAGACATGTACGATTCCATATGTAAAGCTAGTTGTTTATTTTCACCGATAAACGCCTGATCTTCCTGCCGTTTGGTTGCATTGAATTTCTCAGTTCGTTGACGGAGAGAGAAGGCATACCTCTCTCCAGCGCATCCCGTTCCCTCATGGAGACTCCAGAAAAGAGGGAATAGGTTGTTGTTGTTGTTTCACTTAAATTTTGATAATTGTTGATAGTTCAGTGTTGTTAGGAAGCCTTAATTAATGAGAGAATTTGATTCTAATTTTAGATAACGTTTTTGTTTCACATTAAATTTTCTTTAAACAGTTAAAATTTATTCGTTCGTTTGTATGTTCATAGGATCACCTGTTTGTTTGTTCGTATGTTTGTTATTTCAAGGTCACTGGTACAGCTTGTAGGACTATGAAGGTTGTACTGGACGTCGTTAGAAAATTTTGAAGATATTTTTTATGTAATATTATTAGTTAAGTACTGATTATGTGATCAGATTGTAACTGCGTAATCTTGGCACGTTTGCAATTTTGTTGGAGCAGAAGGGCGCCGTTAAAAAATGACGTAGCGCTATTTTTGCCAAAACCTGACACCTCCCCCCCTAGCCCCCTGTAACGTTCCGTAACGTGTAGGGGGGAAGTGTTACATAACATCTTAGGGGGTGTCTGGTCTAGCGTTATAGAACGACGTTCCTGGGGGATCTAGGATGTCAAGTTTTAGCAAAAATATCGTCACGTAATTTTTGAACGGTCCCAAACACGCTGGTCAACTCACTTTAAACATAGTTAATTTTGATAATTGTTGATAGTTGTTTGAGTTATGTGCTAATAATGATACGGGTAGGTTAATTAAAAGGCAGGACCCTAAAAAGAGTGCTCAAAATATTGAAGACATTACACATGCCTGCGAATGAGAACTTTGTAAGAGTTGTTTTCTTACTAATAACTGATTTTATATATGAAAATAAAAACCACTCTAATAGACAGTTTATTTCCAAAACAGTTTCGATGCCCACTGGCATCCTCCTCGGGTGGAAACAGAAAAACGAATGAACCAAAACAAGAGGGAAAACAGTCCAGGGACCTTTAATGAATATGCCCTTCCGGTGTCGGTAGAACGGGATCTAACCTAGGTGCGAATTTCTTAACGGTCGGTCCCTGGACTGTTTTCCCTCTTATTTTGGTTCATTCGTTTTTCTGTATCCACCAGAGGAGGATGCCAGTGGGCATCGAAACTGTTGTGGAAATAAACTCTGTCTATTAGAGTGGGCTTTTATTTTCATATTTTGACCTTCACGTAGAAAAACGTGATTTTTTTGCATTTATTATGGATCCAACGATCAGACGTCATCTACAGGGTGTCCCATAAGTCTGGCATCATAGGAGAAATTCATATTTTTCTATTTCTACAAACCATAATTCATATTTTTCTCTTTCTACAGGCCATAATGTCTGTGAGCAAGGAAGAACGAATCCAGATAATTCTACTCATAGGAAATCGGAGTCAAAGAGAGGCTGCTGCTGAATTTAACAGACTGCATCCAGACCGCGAGCCAATAACACAGAGTTTTGTTAGCAGACTTGTTGCAAAATTTAAGGAAACAGGATTCATAGAAGATACACCACGCAGTGGACCTTCAAGGAGGTCCACTGACGATGATACAGCGACTGCTATCCTGGCTCATTTTAACAGAAGTCCCAATAAGTCTCTTCGGCGATTGTCCACCGAGACAGGAGTGTCGAAAAGTAGCATCCATCGCATTCTTCAGGCTCACAAATGGCATCCATATAAACTTCAGATCCTACAGAAATTAAGCGAAGATGATCCCGACCGGCGGATGGAATTTTGTGAATGGGCTACGGAACAATATGCTCGGGATGCCAATTTCCCGTCCACCATTCTGTTCAGTGACCAGGCTGTTTTTTATGGAAATGGTGAGGTAAATCGACAGAACACCCGCTACTGGTCTCAAAACAACCCTCACTGATGGTATGGTGTGGCATTTGGAAGGATCGCATCATAGGCCCCCTCTTTTTCGATGAACATGTCACTGGAGGCACCTACCTACGTATGCTCAAGGAAGAAGCATTTCAGTGTTTTGAACGAAGAAGGAAATTTCCCAACATGGTTCTAGGAAGACGGCGCTCCTGCACATTACAGCACCCAAGTAAGGGAATACCTGTACAACAATTCCCTGGTCATTGGATAGGACGTCGAGGGCCTGTGGAATGGTCAGCTAGAAGCCCGGATCTCACGCTACTAGATTTTTATCTCTGGGGCCACTTGAAAACGCTGGTATACGCATAAAAAATTAGGAGTGTTGAACATTTGCGGCAGCGCATTATTGGGGCATGTAACACCATTACTCCTGACATCATTCACCATGTGCTTGCTGACTGGGTATCACGTTTGAATTTGTGTATTGAAAACAATGGTGGACATATTGAGCACATTCTGTAAATAAAAGCTTTTGTTTTGCCTTTTTTTATTATTTTTCCTATGATGCCGGAATTATGGGACACCCTGTATTCGCCTTCTTCTTAGTTACCTTTCTCCAACTTATATCTTCCTATTGTCTATATGAAAAAACACTAGTGGCTGTGAAGACCAAGAAGCTGCAACTCAAGTTCCTGCAAGAGTGTTTAGTGGAACAAGTGTGCCCGAAGTCCTTGATACCGTTTACCTTCAGGAAGGACCATACACCGTTTCCGAATTTTGCCAGGGAGATTTTGAAGGAACGTATTCCGTGTGTTAAAAGAGAGATTGACCATACGTATTTCAAACTAAGAAATTGTCTACGCGCCCTTAAATCGCATGTGTCGTGTGAACTACTTGTGGCGCTGTTTGAAACTGCAGATTATAAATGCGACGTGGAGACTAGACGCACTGAACAACGACTTAACAGAAAGCTATCCAATTTATGTGATGAAAGTGCTTGGACAAAGTGTGCGGTGGAAGGTTCCGTTTTAAATTTATCGACATATGTCTTATCCAAATCCGAAAAGGAAGTTCTTAATTTAGGGCTGTCGTTTGCCCTTAAACCCGATAAAAACATTGTTTTCGATTTTGTGTCTTCCGTAGTTAATTCCAGGGTGGATATTCCGTGTTTAAATGGTTTGATTCTGAGCAAGTTTCTGGAACATTTCAACTCAATGGACTCGATTCCCAAAAGATTCCGGTTAGCTTTAGACAAGCTCAGGAAGAACGAAGCAATATTTGTCACTAAAGCGGACAAAAGTAACACTGGTTATTTTGGACAAGTGTGATTATAAACAAAAAATGGAAGCGTTACTTAGTGATGAATTCACCTACACCAAAGTGAGATCGTCCCCCCTAAAGCGTCTTTCTGCCGAATTCAACAAAACTATCAGGAACTTATTAAAAGATGTCCCGGCGATTGATCCTAAAAGATTTCTACAGATTAACCTCAAACTCCCCCACATTTACGGCCTACCCAAAACCCATAAGATTAATATACCACTCCGTCCCCTTATTTCACACTGGGGTTCCTTTAGTTACAGGTTATCTAAATTTCTTGCAGATAAATTATCAACCATTAGTTGGTAAATTTTCAGGCTCGCACATCACTAATTCCTGTGACTTTATTAACAAAGTTATGTCCTTAGATTTAAAACGGGGAAGAATGATCAGTTTGACGTTGAGTCCTTGTTTACGAAAGTTCCCATTCATGATGTACTTAGTTTTTTAGATAAAAAATTGCCAACATGTAACGTAGAACTAGGCATGCCCACATCTGTATTTTTAGAACTGATAAAACTCTGTCACCAATAATGCCTTCTTCGGTGAAGAATTTTATTTGCAACGTTTTGGTATGGGAATGGGGTCCCCTTTATCCCCAATACTGAGTACATTATACATGGAATATTATGAGTCGGAAATGTTGCAAACAATATGTCCCAGGAATCTAATTTGGTTTCGTTATGTAGATGACATTTTCTCATTTTGGCCTGACGACTGGAACAACTTTGACACTTTCTTTCAGTCATTAAATAATCTTGTTCCCTCCATTAAATTTATATATGAATGGGAGCAGCGCCGCCCTTAGGATATTTCGGGCCCTGTGCAGAGTATACTGTACGGGCCCCCCATGACACAAGTCAAATTGTTTTTCATTGCTAATCATTATATTTTAGTAGATTGTTAACAAGTACAACAAGTGAAATTTAACTATACAAGTGCACCTGTAACAGAATACCAACAGACCAACAGCCTTTACTATTATTGCTACTTATTACTTGATTATTATCAAATATTTAAACTATCATAATGCAATCATTAAGGCCATGATGGATCGGTGATCTGAAAATAAAAAAATAAATTACATTAATTTACACCAATTTTGGCACTCTGACGTCGATGGTAAATTTCTGTGAAATTTTCGGGCCGACACTGATGGGAGAACGACAAACAATTACCTTTTCTAGATGTTTTGGTTATTAACGAAAGCGGAAAGCCCAATTTCACGGTCTATAGAAAACCTACTCATTGTAATTCGTACATTCATTATTTTTCATATCATGATGAAGGGGTTAAAAGCCCAATTATTTCTTCCATGCTTCTTAGAGCACTCAGGATTTGTAGCCCACATTTACTGGACCCGGAAAATTCAAAGATTTGGAACATTTTTAAGGATTTAAAATATCCTGAGTGGTTTATCAGAAAGGCGTATTTTAAAGCCAGAAAATCTTTTTTTGTCCCCTCGAGAACCTTCAGTTAACCAAAAACAATATGTGAGTTTGCCTTACATTGCCGGCTTAGAAAGAGTAAAACCGTTGACGAAAGATTTTAAGTTTGCTTTGGCGTTCAAATATTGGTCTACCGTGAAAAGTAAATTGGTTAGGAATAACGTTACAAAACAGGAACAAGCCTGTGTCTACAGCATTCCCTGTAAAAGTTGTGATTTAGTATACGTGGGAGAAACTGGAAGAAATATTGAAACCCGTATTAAAGAACACAAATATGCCTTCAGAAGTTGTAATACTAATAATGCCATTTTTTATCACGCCAGCCAAAATAATCATGCTATAGATTGGGAATCAAGTAAGGTACTTTATAAATGTAATAATTATGTCAAAAGAAAAATAATAGAATCTGTATGTATAGAAAAAGTAGATAATTTTAATTTGTGCGAAGGTACTTATAAGTTAGACCCTTTAATGAGATTCTTGGTCAAAAATTTCCTTACGGAGTCGGGGGAACGTGTTCTAACCTAAGTGTGAATTTCTTAAAGGTCTCTGGATTGTTTCCTTACTCGCTTTTAGTTCATTCGATTTTTTTTTTTTTTTGTAAAATGTAAATGGAATAATAAACGTAAATGTAAATGTAATAATGGAAGTAATAAATGTGGTAATAAATATATATGCAACAGCTGTAATAATAAAGGTAATATTATAAATTTAATAATTAGGGTAAAGGTAATAATAATAAATGTTAAAAAAATGTAAATGCAATAATAAATGCAGTAATTATGTCAAAATATTAGAATCTGTATGTATAGAACAAGAAGATAGTTTTAATTTGTGCGAATGTACTTAAAAGCGGGACCCTGTAATAAAATGCCCTTCCGGTGTCGGGAGAACGGTACCTAACCTAGGTGCAAATTTCTCAATGGTCTCTGGATTGTTTCCTTCTCGCCTTTTTCATTCGTTTTTCGGTTTAGAAGTTCTGTATAATAAACAACAATGTAATAACCAATGTAATAATAAATTTATAATTTCTGTAATAAATAATAATGCAATATTAAATGTAACAAATTTAATAATAAATGTAATAATTATGTAAAAAAAAATAAAATAAAAAATAGAATCTGTATGTTTAGAACAGGAAGATAGTTTTAAATTTGTGCGAATGTACTTATAAGCGGGTCCCTTTAATGAATATGCCCTTCTGGTGTCGGGAGAACGGGATCTAACCTAGGTGCGAATTTCTTAACGGTCAGTCCCTGGACTGTTTTCCCTCTTGTTTTGGTTCATTCGTTTTTCTGTATCCACCCGAGGAGGATGCAAGTGGGCATCGAAACTGTTTTGGAAATAAACTCTGTCTATTAGAGTGGGTTTTTATTTTCATATTTTGACCACGTAGAAAAAAGTGTGTTTTGCATTGATTTTATATACAGTAATTAAACTACGCTGATTTCGAATAAGGTGTCCATTTTTTCTATCACATAAAGTTTTTCTACAAACTGGAAGGGAAAAAACAACATAAATAAATATTATTTATTTCAATTTACATTAGGTGTCTATTTCACTTTGTTAAACTAATTACAGATGCAAACAACTTTAAAAAGAAATAAGACTATTAATGTCAATTACATATTCATCTTTATTTGTTCGGAGTTTTCTTGTGAGATCTATGCCTTTTAGTCTCGAATGGATGCGCTGTTCCTTTTCTTTTATGTAATAATTCTGGAGTATCCCGTTTCAACATCCAGCAGCAATCAGTCATCATGCTGATGTCTCACTTTCCCTGATAACTCTTCTCCATTTCTTTGATGTCTTGGTGAAACCGTTCTCCTTGTTCTTCGCTGAGTGCTCCGAGATTCTCAGGGAAGTAATCCAAGTGTGAATGTAAGAAATGTTATTTTAAACTCATATTACAACCCAACTCTTTGAACTTATTTAGCATGTTGTTCACAATGTTTTGGTAATTTGAGTCCTTGTTGTTCCCCAGATATTTGCTGAGAACATCTTTGAAAGCAATCCACGCTTCTTTTTCAAGATTGTTCATTGTTCTTTCAAAGTGTTCATCCAAAGTCAGTTTTCTAATCTGGGGACCAACGAAAATTCCTTCTTTCAATTTTGATTCCGAAAGAGTTGGTAATTTACCACAGAGATACTTAAAACAATCTCCATCTTCGTCCAAGGTCTTAACAAATTGCTTCACCAAGCTCAGTTTTATGTGAAGCGGAGGAACAAACTTTCACGTTGAATGTTTTTAGAACCAGGTGTCAGATTGACTCTGCGTGGCCATTCCTTTTTATCCAGTGCTGAATTCTTACTCGGCTATCCCACTCCGACAAAAAACATGGAAACTTCGTATAACCTGGTTGTTGATCTAACAACATACAAATCACTTTTAAGTTTCCACAAAGTAGCCAACCGTGTTCTTTGTATTTAACCTTAGCCAGAAGAAGCTCAAGATTTTCGTACGTTTCCTTCAAGTGAACCGAATGAGCCACAGGAACGGATGCATACAAGTTACCGTTGTGAAGGAGGATGCCTTTTAGACTTCTTTTAGAGGAATCAATGAAAAGTCTCCACTCATTTGGGTCATAGACTGCAGCGCCTAGCTTAAGTATTAGTTCCGAAACGTTGTTGCAATATACCAGTGAATTTTCTTGAGAAAAATATTGGATGAATTCTTTTTCTCAATTTCTGTACCAGTAAAATGACGTCCATGGAGAAAGCAAGTTCTTTGCACGAAGTCTGGATCCCAAAATCTCTGAAGAATCCTTCGGGAGACATATAGCTCTTACCAAATCATTGAGTTCACTTTGTGTAAACAATTGGAGTTCACCAGATGTTTCGGTTTGAAAACAATCAATATCATCGTTTCCATCGTCATCAGACACCGAACCAGATGAAGTTATATCAAGAGTATTTGGTTTAGTACAGGTATACCAGGTCCATGAGCAACAGGTCTTTTCGCAAACTGAAAGTTTGGGTAAGAAACTTCCTTTTATTTTTAGTATTGTAGCCTTGTACGTTACGTGAACAAAAATAGCAGTCATTGCTGTGATTTCTAGGCTCACGCAAGACCACTGGAATCCCTAAAGGTAAAGAATCTTTTTTACCTTTACTCCACAGTCTAAGTTGTTCAACACAAACATTGCAAACTTTATGTGGAGCCCATGATTTGTCTTGATCCCCAAGTTTCATTCCGAATACGCATAGTATACTTTCTTGACGGTCTTTAATATCTCGCCCTTGTTTTTTCGCAATAAATTTTCCACAAATATAACAGAAAATGTTTGGGCTATTTACACACCCTCTGGTTGGCATAGCGACAAATAAACAAATTTCAAAAGAGAAATATAGTCACCGCGCACCTTTGAATAATAAAGAACTATAACCTCGCACACACTCGATAGACTGACTCAACTCGTGGCTTGTCAATCACTTATATACTAGCGGTGCGTTTCTCGAATGTTCTAGAAGACGCTATGACGTCACTTCTGATCTGGAAGCATTTATAGGCAGTAGTTTTTAATCAAAATTTAATTGAGTCAATTTTAATGAAAATTACTTACATATGTAATATGAAATACCGTATGACATTTTGTGAAATTTTTTTACGCGATGGCGAAAAATAAATATTATTTTTGGAATCAGCGTGCAAAAATTACTATACGAGTGATAAAATATTTCGGACAACAAAACCATCGCAGGCCTGTGTTATTAGAATGTTTCAGCAGAAGGATACTGATAGCCCACTGTTTGTAGCCCAAGATTTGGCTAATCTGCCCTAGGTGTCAATGGAAAATATGGATGTTTGTTCGCTACTTGCATCTATCCGGAAGGTGCAACAGGGGTTGGTCCCTTTGAGAAGGGTGATGGATACTCAAGCTACAACCTGCAGTAGTTTGGTAGAAGTGTGTGCTGTCGCTGCTTCCTGGGTGGAGGCACTAGAAATATGGGGGGGGGGGTGCAGTCTTCCCCACCAACATTGCCATGTCCCACCTCTCTGAGGGTCCAATCAGAGTATGATGGGGCAAGGGTACAGGTGCTCTCTCAGCCTCTTTCGCCAGTACCCCGAACACACCCCACTCAGAGATGGAACACTGCAGGAGGAATTCCCTCTTCTTCTAAATGGTCAAAGATCTGTGAGGGGCAGAGTGCAGCCTACTCTCAGATCCATGAATACAGAGCCCTCTGCCGCTCAGCCTCATCCTGGATCCATGAGGCAGTGCCCTCTGCCTTTCAGCCTCATTCTGGATCCTTGAATGCGGACACTGCTACATCGCCAGCTCAATACCATCTCACACAGGGTACCCCCCAAAGGGGCCTTGGTGAACCGGGATGCTGGGAATGCAGTCGTGGGGCGTGATGAGGATGCATCTTGGACAATGGTGGTAAGGAGGGGCCTGAAGCGACCGACCCCTCCGAGAACTGCAACCACTGCGGTAGCTAATAGTGGTGGTCCCTCAAGGGGGTCTTGTCCCACTCATGCACCGGCTAGAGGGAGTCAGCCTGTAGCAAAGGCTGGCAGGGAACGGCGGAGTATCATAGGGGCTGCCGAAACAGATCGAATGATGGCTGTACCAAAGAAGACTGCAAACATTTTCGTCTCGAGATGTCGCTCTGATCTTACGGCCGAGGAACTGCAGGCAGTTGTGGAAGATAAAGTGCACCTTCAAGCTACATGTAGGAAAATTGATTCCAGGTGGACTACATACACTTCCTTTCAAGTTAAAAAAGTCTGTGATGATGCAGGGGTATTTATAGATCCAGCAGTATGGCCGGAACTGGTATATGTACGGCGGTTCTATGAGAAGAAGGGAAGAAAAACACCTGCAGCCCCTCTCACAAGTGTTGGAGAGGGTAATTATGGAGACATCATGCATCCTACTGTGGAGAAAAATCCAGCTGGGTCTAGTGCTGTAACTGCTGTACTTGGTATAAGTGGAATTCAACATGTAGAGATGGCTGGCAGAATTCCTGCATCTTCCTAATTGCAACATTGAAGGTAATCTCTTATAACTGTAGAGGCCTAAGCTTAGGCAATAACAGCAAACACAGGCGGATCATAATTGATAAACTGTTAGAGGATGCTGATATTCTCTGTCTGCAGGAAAATGGCTATGGAAACAGGATTTAAAGGACCTGAATAGCCTGTCAAGTAACTTTCATGGGATAGGGGAGGCCACCAGAGATAAACAAGATGGTCTCCTTGCAGGCCACCCACCTTGTTGGGTAGCTATTCTATGGAAATATATTAGTGAATTAATATATTTTTATGGGAAATACAGTATATTAGTGAATTAAAACTTGGTTTGAACTGGCTAACTGGAATAGAAATTTGTGTAGACAATAAAAAATTTGTAATTCTGTGTATCTATATGCCTTTTCAGGCAGTTGGTAATGAAGATGATTACTTCATTAAATTGGGGCAGGTCAGCAATATTATTGATGAGTTGGATACGACATGTGTAGCTATTATTAGTGACTTTAATGCTAATGTGCTTAATGATAATTCTTTGTTTAGCAACCACTTAAAAACCTTCTGTGAAGATAATAACTTGACCCTTTCATCCATGTGTAGTCTTCCTGGTGATAGCTTTACTTATGTTAGTAATAGTTGGCACACCTTATGGTTGGATCATTGTATTTGTACACCTGATGCAAATCAGGCAGTTCTGAATATGGCAGTTTTGTACTCCTATGCTAGTTCTGACCACATGCCCATATTAATTGAGTTTGACACTAATTGTATTCCAATGCTGTCACAGGTAAATGATACACGTAAAGCGAAGTTAGACTGATCCAAAGTTGATGAGGAGGGCAAATAACAGTATTGTAATAAGTGTGATGTATTGCTAAGTAATATATGTATCCCTATTGATGCTCTAGCTTGTCAGGATGTAAACTGTAGAATTCAAACATATATTTTGGAATTTAAAGACATGTGTGAACAAATTGTTTCCTCTTTCAATAATGCTGGCTTATACTTCAATACCAGAAAAACTTATACATGTAGACCTGGCTGGAGCGATTATGTGGCTGAACTTGATAATGCATCCAGAGACGTTTTTTTAATGTGGTGTGAGCAAGGGAAGCCAAAGCAAGGCCCTGTATTACAACAAAAACAGAGGGCTAGTGCCAGGTTCAAGTATGCATTAAGGCAGCGTTTCTTAACCTGGGGTGCTAGCACCCCCAGGGGGTCCTGAAATCGATTTTAGGAGATGCTGGAAAAGGGCTTCTGTCATGTGCAGTATGGATACGTTAGGTCAGTTAACCAAACCCTTCACAAACTCCTAATCTTTTCTATTTTATTAAACAGATATTATTGTATGAGAATTTGAATATATATTTAATTACGAAAGATTTATTGCACGTTTACATTATCACCATTAATATTAAGAAGGAAGACATTGACTCTGTGTCACAAGAAATTTACTTTTTTTGCATGATTTTGACCCCAAGATTAGGGGGTAAGTAATTCTCCTTGATTGTTATTCTTAACATTTCTTTTGGCCGCTTGATTCTATTGTTATATTCAAGAACAAGTATTTTATTATATTGTTATATTCAAGAAAGTATTTAGGTTTGAATTTGTAAATATAATTCTTTGTGTGTCTTGTCTGAATATCGTTTTGAAATTTTCCTCGTTTATTTTTTACTCTAAATGTGCTGCTTTTAAATGTATGTTCACTTTGCCTTAACTCGATAGCTTTTTATTCAAAATATTATTGGTCAACTATAAATTGTACTCATATTCTTATTTGTTTTGTATTTGCGTAGTGCTTTTTGCTACTAACTTTTGCTAACTTTTTGCTACTAACCAGGTGAAGGGGGTACTGGACTGCCTAGACCTAACTACAGGGGGTGTTGATGTCGAAAAAGTTAAGAAACGCTGCATTAAGGTATATAAAAAATCATGAGGATGAGTTAAGCAGGGATGCTTGCCAGCAAGAATCCAAGAAACTTTTGGGAAGAATTAAAAACAATGAATACTAATGCAATGTTTCTCCCTGCTAATATTGAAAATGTAAATGGGACTGAGAATATAGTCAAATTATGGAAGGAACACTACAGTGAGTTATTCACCTCTGTACACAAGATCAATAATTTGTTAATTGTAGTGCTACCTATAGTCTAGTTCAGATACAAGAGTTAGTGTATTTGAGACTAAACAGGCCATAAAATGTGGTATTGATGGTATTTCTGCTGAGCATCTGAAATTTAGTAGACACAGATTAGTGCCTCTGTTAACTTTGTGTTTACATGTTTACTGATAGATGGTGTTTTGCCGGATACAATGTTATCCATTGTTTTGGTGCCAGTACTAAAAGATATAAAGGGTAAAATCAACAGTAAAGCCTTGTCCAGTAGGGTGAAGTGAAAAATATTTTTTTTTGAATTTCAAAATGCTTGGGGTCGGGAAAGTTGCGTATTTATGTGAAACATACTGTGTGAAATTTTTGTAATCGTACGGCTATAATTAAATTGTGCACACTGAACTCGAATGTTTTTAAAAATTGGCAAAATTACTAAAATTTCGCCATTTTTATTTTCATTTTTTTTTAAATTAAATTACAAAATTTATATAAATTTATAAATTTATATAAAAATGGCGAAATTTTAGTAATTTTGCCAATTTTTAAAAACTTTGAGTGCAGTGTGCACAATTTAATTATAGCCGTACGATTACAAAAATTTCACACAGTACGTTTCACATAAATACGCAACTTTCCCGACCCCAAGCATTTTGAAATTAAAAAAAATATATTTTTCACTTCACCCTATTGTCTAGTATTATGTGTAAGGTGTTTGAATATATACTCACTAATAGGCTTGAATGTTACCTGTATACTAGTGATAACCAATTTGGTTTCAAAAAGAAACACTACTGATATGTGTGTGTGTATGCCTTGAAGGAAATGGTCTGTAAATACAAACTCTAGGTGCTAATGTATTTTTGTGTTTCCTGGATGTCTCTAAGGTATTTGATCCTCTTAATCATGACAAATTATTTATGAAACTTGTAAATCGTAATGTACCTGGTTACTTGGTCCGTATATTAATATTCTGGTATAATCACCAGACAATGATTGTAAGATGGGTGGGGTTAATTCATAGCCATTTTCTTTGATCAATGGTGTCAGGCAGGGAGGGATATTATACCCCTTCTTATTCAATGTTTAAATGGATAATCTATCTGTTGTGCTGAACACCTGTAAAATAGGCTGCTCTATTGGTACAATGATTGCTAATCATTTGATGTATGCAGATGATCTAGTTCTTATTTCTCCATCTGTAAAAGGGCTCAGCACACTTTTGAAGGTGTGTGAAAGGTATAGGAAGGATAATGACATAAAATATAAGCCTGCTAGAAGTCATGTTATGATTATGAGGACCAAGGCTTACAAATACATAAAATTTCCTGAATTTCAACTGAATGGTATGGTGCTGTCAGAAGTGACCCAGACTAAGTATCTTGGCCACATACTAACTGATAGTCTTTTAGATGACTGTGATATTAATTTATAAAGCAATTTAGACAATTATATGCTCAGGGAAATACTTTGGCTGAAAATTTCATATGTGTACATTAAATGTACTGTAAGTTAATTTTGTTCAAAACTTTTTGTACTCCAATGTAGACAGCTCATTTGTGGTGGAACGGAGCAAGTGTATTTACGTCCCCCAGACGCAAGAGGGGACACAAACTACACTCGGTCAAAGTTGGGGAACGTAAACTACACTAGGATCTTTACGAGATATTTTTCAAATGAATGCATCAAATAAAACGTTAAAACTAATATAATGAAAATATTACGACTTAACCAATCGTCAACTTATATATATATATATATTTTAACTGCAAACAACACACACTATAATTAATGTAAAGAACGACGCTTGTGTAGAAGAGCGTCCGCACAAGATGGGGAGAGAGAACGAGCAAATGAAAAACGAGGCACCTCCCAGGAATCGAACCTGGGATCATCCAATTGCCGGTCGGATATGCTAACCACTGCACCAAGGTCCCCGATCAGTCACAACTCGTAATTCTCCTACATACGAGCGGAATCAAATGCCCTCAGAGGGCACCTTCTCATGCCGTACATATATACATTTTAAATGCGAACAACACACAGTATAATTAATGTAAAGAACGACGCTTGTGTAGAAGATTCCTGGGAGGTGCCTCGTTTTTGATTTGCTCGTTCTCTCTCCCTATCTTTTTCGGACGCTCTTCTACACAGCGTCGTTCTTTACATATATATATATATATATATATATATATATATATATATATATACAGGGTGTCCCATAAGTCCGGCATCATAGGAGAAATTCATATTTTTCTATTTCTACAAACCATAATTCATATTTTTCTCTTTCTACAGGCCATAATGTCTGTGAGCAAGGAAGAACGAATCCAGATAATTCTACTCATAGGAAATCGGAGTCAAAGAGAGGCCGCTGCTGAATTTAACAGACTGCATCCAGACCGGGAGCCAATAACACAGAGTTGTGTTAGCAGACTTGCAAAGTTTAAGGAAACAGGATCCATAGAAGATAAACCACGCAGTGGACCTTCAAGGAGGTCCACTGACGATGATACAGCGACTGCTATCCTGGCTCATTTTAACAGAAGTCCCAATAAGTCTCTTCGGCGATTGTCCGCCGAGACAGGAGTGTCAAAAAGTAGCATCCATCGCATTCTTCAGGCTCACAAATGGCATCCATATAAACTTCAGATCCTACAGAAATTAAGCGAAGATGATCCCGACCGGCGGATGGAATTTTGTGAATGGGCTACGGAACAATACATATTGAGCATGTTCTGTAAATAAAAGCTTTTGTTTTGCCTTTTTTTATTATTTTTCCTATGATGCCGGACTTATGGGACACCCTGTGTGTATAATATATATATATATATATATATATATATATATAAAATTATATATATATATATATAAATCATATATATATTGACGAATGGTTAGGTTAAGACGTAATATTTTCGTTAGTTTTAACGTTTTATTTGATTAGGTATACGCGGACAAAGTTGGGGAACGCAAACTACACTAGGATAATGTAGGGGAACGTAAACTTCACTAGGATAATGTAGGGGAACGTAAACTACACTAGGCACCACAGGGGGACGTAAACTACACTTGCTCCGTAGAACTACAGGATGTATAATTTGAGAAAATTATATGTCGCATATAATAATATTTTTAGGAGTTTATTAAGAACTCCAAGATTTATAAATGTGCTCCTTCTTGTGCCAGTATGCTGTTTGTAGTCAATAAGGTGCCTAACTGTGCCAGTGTCATTCGCAATTTTGTATTAAGATTTATCACTAGGCTTGGTGAGTCAGTCAATAAGATAATAGAAGCCATGGTTAGTGGACTGGTCTCCGATATATTTTATAAATCTCAAATCTGGAAGCATTGGCGTAGGCAATTGTATGTTCATTATGCACAGTGATTCACTGGCCTACTTAGTTAGTGCTCCAGACAACTATCTCTTAATTTTCTATGGGCCACCAGTAGAATGTTTATACCTGTTCAGTCTGAAATAAAGTGTTTGTTTGTTTGTTTGTTTGATAAAAAGAACGAGCACGAAGCTGACAACCAGCAAAATGTTCATGCCTTCGGTAAAGGCCTACCTGCCGTGGCGTATTAATTAGCTTCTATGAGCTGTGCGTAATGCTTCCCATACCTATTATTAATTTTGTCTAATTCTTAGGAAAGTATGTATGAAGAGTATTTTAATATTTAATACGTTACTAAGAACTATATAATCCTGTAAGCCTTTGATTAATTGGGTAGCTAGACCCAGTGGCGGACCTACATTTTTGGGACCCTGAAGCTTGAACTGTTATGGGGGCCCCTTCGCAACCAGCAACAATAGGGCAACATCCAACAAGGTTCAAAGGGCCTTGCTGCCCTTGCAAGGACCGCGAGGCCCAAATGGCGGAGAACGGGGTGGTGGGGTGGTGTCCTTGAAAATGGGCCATACAGTGAGCCCTTTCCCACCAGCAACGAGGTTTGGGTAACCGCGCGGTTAGGTATGCGCGGAAAAAAGTATTGGTTCATTCTCTAATAGAGAGGTAGAAGGTCATCAGAGGGGGCTCGTTAGGATAAAGAGGTGAAAATCTGATTTTTGTTGTTAAAATGCACAAGCGAGACGAGTGCAGCCTGAATTGAGAATTCAGATGTATTTTTATGGTTCCGATTGGCTCTAGCCTAAGGGCTGAGCTATAGAACTATTAAGCCGTGCACCAACGAAGGATTCGAGGATCCAGCTGCCAAAATGTAGACTATGAATAGATTTTGGCGAGCTCAGCGAGCCCATACAGCTGGGGGTTCGGGCGCTGCAAGCCCCCGAGAAAATTTTGAAATTTGACCAATTACAGGGGCATTTTGAGGCCATATGAAATGGGTATTAGAGCATATTCTAAGGTCAATATTAAGTACTTCAACCCATTGGCTTATGATTCTATCACTAAAATAGCCTTATTTTAATAACAAACACTTAAAAAAACTCCATCGATTTTGTTGAAAAATTCACTCATTAAAAAAAAAGTTGCTTCAGGGCCCCTCCTGGATTAGGGGCCCTGAAGCTTAAGCTTCATTAGTTTCATAGTAGATCCGCCACTGGCTAGACCTAAACTAAGCTAGGTTGTCCTAATTATGGCATACTTCACTCACACCGATTACATAAATCAGATAAGTCACTGTTTGCTGAGTTTTTAAACTGTAAATAAACGAGTGCTCCAACAGTTTATACAAGTCAATACGAACCTGCATAGTTAAATTGTATTTGTTTCAGCGTACGGAATATAGCAATAACTTAATACGTAAGTGAATGATGTATGTATATAGGTATCTTTGTAATCATTAGAAAAGATTTTTATGACGTTATTACATCAGTTGCATCATGAATGTGGGCAGAACATCATCGACTGTCCCTGAACTGCGTCTGGATAATAAAGTTTTGCTTCATTATTAACTTATGAAAATAAATAACAATTTTACATTCATAGAATTTTGTTATCATTTTAATAATTAAATTCTCTTTTGATGCTTCGCAGTAAAATGTTTTCAGTTTTATTACTGTGACCTTGGAAGAAGTTCCACAACCGAATAGCGAATTAATCACTTCACAGTTATCATTTTACAATCATTTTCACACACACACACACATACACACACACACACATATATATATATATATATATATATATACACACACACACAACACACACACACACACACACACACACACACAGTATATGAAGATTATTTCACGAAAGTAACACGTGAATAATATTTATGATGAAAATAACCACGAAGGAAAAAGGAAACACGGAATAGTGCTCAAGCGCTTTCGTCTAATGACATCCTCAGGAACACTGAAATAAATAAAAAAAAAAAAATAGAAAAATAAAAATTGTAGGAGGAGCATACAAATTTGAGGAAAAGCTACCAGAATTTTTTAGCACTTTGCCCCTCTTGTCTAAATCCGTTCTGAACGAATTCAAAACAACAGGATCAAGCGAAAAAAGGCCCTGGCTAGTATTGAAATTATTTGCAAGTTGAATAATGGCAAACTCAAGAATATTTCTATTAACAATGTTGCTTGAGTGAAACAAAATTGAAGCATTATTCTAATCAATACAGTAGGATAACTCTGACAAATGGACGAAAAGGGCACTGGACGACTGTCCCGTTGTAACAGAATATTGATGCTGTTTTACACGCGTGTGCAAATCCTTTCACGTCTGTCCAATGTAAGAGGAATCACATTGTTTACAACCAATTTTATAGATAATGCCTGAATTATTGGTTGGCTTTTTTACCATGATATTTTTCACAATATTTTCATATGAAAATACTACATTAATATTCAAAAGTTTAAGTACATTAGCAATGCCTAAAAAGCCTGTGAAAAATGGAAGTACTAAAATATTCTTCGACAGAGTGCGAGGGTTATTATTCACACGATAAAAAGTTCGTTTTGCCTTGTTAAGACAAGATTCCAAAAAAGGAGGTGGGTAACACAAATCACCTCCAATACTGTTGATTTTTTCTAATTCGGCATCCATGTATTCCGGACTGGCGACCCTAAGAGCGCGGAGAAACATCGAAGAAAATATAGCTTTCTTGATGGGGGGTGTCATGTCCAGAGTAAAAGTGTACGTACGACAAATTTTTTTTTCCGATAAATACTAAACTTACAGTAAAACCTGGGCTTTCCCTATGTACACGCACGTCCAAAATCGGGATTGAGTTGTTTTGTTCCACTTCTAAAGTAAACTTAATGGAGGGGACTTGATTATTTAACTGAAGGAGGAAGTCATCCAGGTCACGCTTCATGGGCCAGATACACAAAATATCGTCGACGTACCGCAATCATGGGATGCTAACCCCCAGGATTCTCGGGATGTAAGTGATTTCGAAAAACTCCATATAAATATTGGAGAGAAGGGGCGACAAGGGGTTACCCACGCCCATCCCAAAAACATGTTGATAAAATTCGTTATTGAAAGTGAATTTACAGTCTTTGATGCAAAGTTTAATGAGTTCCAAAACGATGTGTGCAGGTAGTGGCAGGTTATACTTATGTAATTCTCGGGAGAGAAAGTCAAGCATATCGTCAGTCGGCACTTTCGTACAAACGTCGAAACTGACCAATCTATCGTTGGTTTCAGTGCGTATATTACTCAGTTTTTCAGTAAGATCCAAGGAATTTTTTACATGTGAATCAGAGATACTTCCGAGAATGGGGGACAAGACTTTGAGAAGCCATTTGGAGAGTTTATAGGTAATAGAACACACAGAGCTAATAATTGGGCGCATATGGTTGCCAGGTTTGTCTTAACAAGGCAAAACGAACTTTTTATCGTGTGAATAATAACCCTCGCACTTTGTCGAAGAATATTTTAGTACTTCCATTTTTCACAGGCTTTTTAGGCATTGCTAATGTACTTAAACTTTTGAATATTAATGTAGTATTTTCATATGAAAATATTGTGAAAAATACCATAGTAAAAAATAGCCAACCAATAATTCAGGCATTATCTATAAAATTGGTTGTAAACAATGTGATTCCTCTTACATTGGACAGACGTGAAAGGATTTGCACACGCGTGTAAAACAGCATCAATATTCTGTTACAACGGGACAGTCGTCCAGTGCCCTTTTCGTCCATTTGTCAGAGTTATCCCACTGTATTGATTAGAATAATGCTTCAATTTTGTTTTACTCAAGCAACATTGTTAATAGAAATATTCTTGAGTTTGCCATTATTCAACTTGCAAATAATTTCAATATTAGCCAGGGCCTTTTTTCGCTTGATCCTGTTGTTTTGAATTCGTTCAGAGCGGATTTAGACAAGAGGGGCAAAGTGCTAAAAAATTCTGGTAGCTTTTCCTCATAAATTTGTATGTTCCTCCTACAATTTTTATTTTTCTATTTTATTTTTTTTGTGACCTATATATAGTCTCGAACTTGTTATTTATTTCAGTGTTCCTGAGGATGTCATTAGACGAAAGCGCTTGAGTACCATTCCGTGTTTCCTTTTTCCTTCGTAGTTATTTTCATCATATATATATATATACACTGTATATTTTTTTTTTATTCCTTGATGCCATTCATAGTTTAAGTGAAAGTATAAAGAGTTAAACATCTTTTTACAGAGAACGCCATTCCGCCCATACGCCCATTTCAGGGTACGAGCAGATCGCAATAGCATTGCCAAGCACATAGGTCATAGGGGGTCAAACTTCAAAGTACTGACGAAACTTTCGTACGTGGTTCATTACCACTGGAAGCAACAGTGCTCTGTGTTAGTCTAGCTCGTCCAAAGATCATCCGTATCCGTATTCAATTTAGTGCAAGTTTCGTTAGTTTGTATTGCAGACCCCCAGTTATTATCAGTCCTGTTGTATGATTCCTCAGGAGCAAGATGCACCGAAGTTTGTTTCCTCCCTACGTCAGCACAAATTTACCTGTGTCAATCACAGTCATACTCCTACTACCTCAGGCTTGCTCTACACACTCTAGACAAAAACCACAAGTATCCTCAATTGCAAACGGCCTGTATTTAGCTTAGAATATTTTTTACATATATCTGTAGATTCAACACGGAAAAACACTATTTGTAAACCAAAACGGAATAGGATTTAAAGAACATTCCGTCTTAACGTGTAATAACTTCCCAAAACACCAAACCCAGAATAAGCTTTAATACCTTTCATTATTTTTGAACTTTTTTTGATAACGATTTCAATATTTCTCCAGTCTATCACTTTGTAATCCAGTTTAGTTTTTACGTCCTCATTACTGCAAATATCATTAATTTTTTCTCCACCACTGTTATTGTTATTAATACCTTTACCATTATTATTATTATCATTATTATTATTATCACCCGTAGCAATATCGTTATTATTCTTTTTATTATTAATTCCAGATAGAATAGCCATGTTGCTTTCACTCAAGTTCGATTTTAAATGTTTGGTTTTCAATTTCTTTCGATTGCTGTAATTTTAGTAATTGTCTTGTTTTCGAAACTTCACCTCCTTATTATTTATCCACTAACTATATTTCGTGATCTTCTGTACAGTACTTGCATTTATATTTTTTACATATTTTTTTATATATATCCCTCAATTAGTGGGTGATACGACGAAAAATAAAAAACGATTTAAATAATTAAAATTTAATACAATCAGCCCACCCCAAGCAAGTGCTGGGCATAACAACTAGTATAGTATACAGTATATAGAAGGTGCGGCATAAGTCGATTTACCGAGAATAATGGAATCACCTTGTGAAGAATAATATTTATTACAGAAATTGTTCAAAGTGTCCTCCATCATGTTCAATACACACGTTGCATCTTTGAACCACTGAACAACAAATAGGGCAGCACAGTTCTCTGTTGTTATTCAACGTCTCGAACTTTTGGCGTATCAGAATCTTCGTGTGATCGAAGTCCCGAGGTTTCTGGCCGTAGATTCTATCTTTGATTATACCCCACATTGAATAATCACTATGATGTGATTATTCAATGTGGGGTATAATCAAAGGTGATTCCATTATTCTCGGTAAACCGACTTATGCCGCACCCGGTATATAAACTCTACTCTAGCACGAGAGGGATCAACTTGAAACAAATGAAATCCAGCAAAGATTTCCAAATATTTTACCAATTACACCAACAGAGGTCCAACATGACATCATGCAAATGAAAAGAAATAAAGATCCAGGTAAAGACAACATCACTTCAAACCTCCTAAAAGAAGCAGGAAACGTCATCACCCAAAGACTTGCACATCTTTTTACAGACTGCCTCAGACAGGGAGAGATACCGGAAGATTGGCACAGTGCAATTATCATTCTCCTTCACAAAGAAGGTGACCAGAAGGATCTAGCGAATTATAGACCTATCAGCTTACTCTCCATCATGTACAAACTTTTCACCAAGATCATCACCAACAGGTTAACAAGACAGCTGGATGAAGAACAACCTAGAGAACAAGCTGGCTTCCAGAGTGGATACTCCACAATAGACCATCTGCAAGCAGTAAACCAACTAATAGAAAAACAGCAGAATTTAATATTCCACTTGTATAGCCTTTGTAGACTACCAGAAGGCATTTGACTCTGTAGAAATTCTATCTGTCAACAGTGCAATCAAAAAGCAAGGTATAGAACCAGTCTACATTAACATCATTCGACATATTTATAAAAAACATTTCCTTCATCGGAGTGCACAAAGACTCGGAACCCTTTCTTCTGGAAAGAGGTGTAAGAGAGGGAGATACCATCACCAAGGATTTTCACAGCCTGCTTAAAATATGTCTTCCGAACTTTAGAATGGGAAGAAAAGGGATTCAAAATTGATGGAGAATACCTGAATCATCTGCAATTTGCTGACGACATAATATTGATCTCTGAAACACCTGAAGAGCTACAGGAAATGCTGTTGGAACTGAACACTGTCAGTAAAAAAGTGGACCTTCAAACAGTGGCGGCTCGTCGGTAGGCACTGCGGAACTGCAGCACCCCTAAATTTTTTATTTACAATTGAAATAATCAAGAACAATATAAGGATGAGCTCACTGAATAACTTTTTCAATAACTTTTGAAACTTTTATTCATTGCTCAATGCTCATCCTTTTATTTCAGTAATTATTTCAACCCATTCTTAGAGACAGCACCCCTAGAATTTTTAGTCACGAGCCGCCACTGCGGCTTCAAATGAACTTACAGAAAACGCAAATTATGTACAACCGGCTGACAACTCCACGAACATCCAAATCAATAACACCACCCTTAAGGTTGTTCAGAAATACATCACTGGGATGGCAAGCCTTTGGTCGTGCTACTTCAATTTTGAAAAGAAAAATACCACTCTTCCTAAAACGACAGGTTTATGACCAATGTACCCTACCTACGATGACCTACGGTGCAGAAACGTGGAACCTAACAAAACATTTAACCTTTAAACTCAGAACGGCGCAGCGAGCTCATGAACGAATTATGCTAGGCATAACATGGAGGGATCGCAGGACGGCGGAATGGATGAGCGCGCAAACAAAAATCAAAGACATCATTGTTGCAGTCAAAAAATTAAAATGGAGCTGGGCAGGTCACATAATGAGACAAAACAATAGATGGACAAAAAAGCTAACTGAATGGATACCCACGAACCAAAAAAGAGATCGTGGTAGACAAAAAACAAGATGGAGAAATGAAATACAGAAAGAACTGGGAAACACTTAGTTAACAGTGGCAAAATACCAGCTTGTATGAAACAGCTTGGGGAAGGCCTACATCCAACGGTGGATAGACAATGGCTGATAATGATCTACAGATCTACAGAAGCTAATAAAGACCCTAAGATCCACTCTAAGGTTAGCCCGAGAGAAAGGAGAGAGTAGGGGGTTAAAAGAAGAGAATAAGGGGTTAAGTAGGTAGCAAAACTTATCATTTGTGGGTTAACATTCATTCAGAAAAAGTGAGAGAAAGACTCACCATCACCATCCGCCGGCCACTGCCAACAAGTCGGAAAAATAGTCGAAGAGAATAGGAAAGGGGTGAAAGATGAAAAGAAGTAAAATAAGAACGCTTAAAAACCATGCAAACACAATCTTAACTCAAACACTATCATACCATGCAAACTAAAGACATGCAAGTAAAGAGAGGATAAGAAAAGAAAAACAAAAGTAGGAAGAGTATAACAAAAAGTGGGTTAGTTTACGCTACGAGCTACATCTAAGTTCGTGTTAGTCTATTTTTTTTTTTTAATTGCTGGCATACACGCTGGCATTTCACAAGCTGGCATTAATTGTCAACAGACTCATCCTCGACCACTACCCCCAGAGCTCCTGTTGCTAATTGTTTTATTATTTTAAAGAACGTTAATATTTTTAAAATGCTTATCTAAACGGTTTTTAAACATATTAACGCTGGTAGAGTTCACGACGGACGCTGGAAGATTATTCCATTTATCAATTACTTTAAACGTAAAAAAGTGTTTAGCAATGTTAGTAATGAAACGTTTGCCACGCAACTTAAATCCGTTATTACGAGTATTGCTATTATCGAAAGTAAACAGTTTGTCAAAATTTACGTTATCGATGTTATTAACGATTTTGAAAACTTCAATAAGCTCCCCCCTTAATCTCTTAGTTTCGAGTGAATGCAAGTCTAACTCTTTAATCCTATCTTCGTAAGACTTGTTGCGCAATGATGGAATTAGTTTCGTGGCGCGACGCTGAACCCTTTTCAACCTATCAATATCCTCACACAAATACGGGCACCAAAACTGAACGGCATATTCTAAATGAGGCCTGACTCGGGACTTGTAAAGGGGCAATATAATATCCTTCGATTTAAATTCGAAATTACGCGTTATGAAGCCTAACATCCTATTAGCTTTTGCGCAAGACTCCAGGCACTGGTTCGTAACTTTTAAATCCTTAGATACGCGTACGCCTAAATCTACTTCCACGTCAACGCTCGCTAACTGTATTGTCCATCGTGTCCGTGTAATTATTGTTACGAGAATCTATATGCAAAACTTTACATTTGTCTACGTTAAATTGCATCTGCCACTTATCCGTCCACTTCATAATCATATTTACATCGTCTTAGAGTCTAAGGGGTTCCAAAAAACCTTAGCCCCCCCATTTGCAGCTTACATGTTTACTTATATCGTAATAGTTTTTAGTGATTATAAAAATATAGAAAATTCTTTATTTATTGCAGGTATTAAAATTACTCTAGCTGATAAAGTGATAATATAATGGCTTCTCAATTAATTGGTGATTCGGAGAGGCAACGTGTGATAGATCGCATACGAGCAATAACATTTCGGGAAGCTCGTGATGCTGGAGCCACCTTTATAACATGTTCATGGGTTGCCAAAAAATTGCGAAGAAGTGAGGACTTCCTCAAAAGAAATTGGAATAAAACTTTGGATGAATGTGAAATGGATACAACCAAATCTGGGCGCCCAAATTTGCCACTCTCTCAGGAAACAAAGAACATCATTGAAAGCGGTACGCGTAAGCGGAAAAACAGCTGTGCTAAACTTTCTAGAGAGATCGAAGTGTTGAGAGGAAAGATCGTTAGTGGTGAGATCATTCGACTGTACCGTCATAGGCAAGGTTTAAAGCCTTGGCATGAACTTCCAAAGCCAAGAAAAACTCAACTTAACATCGATGACAGAATGTGGTTTGCCCATTATCTTGAAGATTGTGATGGGGATGATTTCATGCATTTAGCTGTCTCCGATGAATTTTTTGTTTACGTAACACGTCGGCCTAACTACCAAAATGATCGAGTGTGGGCCACAACACCAGATGAATTAGATGACAATGAACATTATCGCGAATTATTAAAAAGTCCAGACTGTGTTGGTGTGTTTGTTTTGTTCACTGCAAAGAAGCTCATGTGGGTGCTGAAGCCAAATGGTCAGAGTTGGGATGGACAGTATTTTTCGTGATATTATTCTATCCCAGCATGTCATTCCTTTTCTAAGAAACCCAAACAATGTTATGGATGTCGATCAGGTCACACTTCTGCACGATAAGGCCCCCTGCTTTAAGGCATTAGCCATTCAACAGTTGTTGCGGAACCATGAGATCGATTTCTTTGGAAATGAAGAATGGCCAGGAAATTCTCCTGAACTGAACGTCTGTGAACACATTGGATCAGTTATAAAGGACAAGTTGAATGTCTCTTGTTTCAAGAACCTGCAGCAAATCGATTTTCGAAGGATACAATGACGCAACACATTGAAACTGTTTTAGCAAATTTGCGTAACGATCAAGATCTATTCACGTCACTTTTGGCAAGCTACCCAAAGCGAATTCAGGCTGTCTTGGAAGCCAATGGCGGGAACACCAAGTTTTAATTGTTTCTCATTAAATGCAGGATTAAATTCTCTTTTGTAAGGTATGTTTAGTTTTACTGTACCTCTAATGGTTTAGGCCATGGGCGGAGGGGCTAAGGTTTATTGGAGCCCCGTATTTCTACCGTCCACGTTAAGAACTTTACCGCCTATATTAGTATCGTCCGCGAATTTTGACACGTTACTGGTCAAGCCTACATCTATGTCGTTAATGTAGATTACGAATAGCAATGGGCCTAACACTGAACCCTGTGGGACACCGCAACCTACATCCAACCACCCCGATTCACTACCATTAACAACGACCCTCTGTTTCCTAGCACGAAGCCATTCCTCTAACCAGTTAGCTACCTGACCGCGTATACCGTGCGCTTTAACCTTTGCAATTAATCTTCTATGCGGAACTGTATCGAACGCTTTTTTAAAGTCTAAATAAATAACTTCAGCCGCTCTATACCTATCGTATTCGCACACTACTTCATTATAAAACTCTAACAAATTAGTTAAACAAGATTTATGGCGTCGAAACCTATGCTGACTACTATTAATCAAATCGCAACTTTCTAAGTGATCGACGATACGATCCCTAACTACGGATTCCAAAAGTTTACCGACAAATGACTAAGCTAATAGGCCTATAATTGCTAGCTACTGTGCGGTCGCCTTTTTTGAAAATAGGCGTAACGTTAGCTAATTTGAAGTCTTCAGGAATAATCCCCACTTCCAGTGACTTATTAAAAATTGTTGTTAATGGGCCTACGATAACGTCTTTCAAGTGTCTAGGATAAAGCGCGTCAGGCCCTGAAGCCTTGCTCACCTTTAGCTTATCGATATAATGCCCAATTTCACCCTCGTAAACAGTTATTTCATTCAAAATAGTCTTGCTACTAAATGGAACGATATCGTCCACGTCTGGGACATTATTTACGTCTTCTACAGTAAAAACTGTCGCAAAAAAGTTCTACAGATCTACAGAAGCTAAAGCTAACAAAGACCCTAAGATCCACTCTAAGGTTAGCCCGAGAGAAAGGAAAGAGTAGGGGGTTAAGAGAAGAAAATAAGGGGTTAAGTATGTAGCAACACCTATCACTCATGGGTTAACATTCATTCAGAAAAAGAGAAAAAAGACTCACCATCATCATCCGCCGGCCACTGCCGACAAGTCAGAAAAGTCGTCGGAGAGAATAAGAAAGGGGTGAAAGATGAAAAGAAGTAAAATAAGAACACTTACAAACCATGCAAACGCAGTCTTAACTCACAGTCATACCATGCAAACTACAGACATGCAAGTAAAGAGAGTTACAGACATGCAAGTAAGGAGAGGATAAGAAAAAAAAAAGTAGGTAAAGTTAAACAAAAAGTGGGTTAGTTTACTCTACGAGCTACATCTACGTTCATGTTAGTCTAATTTTTTTTTTTTTTTAATTTTATTGCTGGCATCACACGCTGGCATGTCACAAGCTGGCATTAATCGTCAACAGACTCATCCTCGACCACCACCCCCAGAGCTCCTGTTACTAATTGTTTTTTTAAATTTTAAACAACGTTAATATTTTTAAAATGCCTATCTAAACGGTTCTTAAACATATTAACGCTAGTAGAGTGAACGACTGACGCGGGAAGATTATTCCATTTATCAATTATTTTAAACGTAAAGAAGTCTTTAGCGATATTAGTAATGAAACGTCTGCCACGCAACTTAAATCCGTTATTACGAGTATTGCTATTATCGAAAGTGAACAGTTTGTCAAAATTTACGTTATCGATATTATTAACGATTTTGAAAACTTCAATAAGCTCCCCCCTTAATCTCCTAGTTTCGAGTGAATGCAAGTCTAACTCTTTTATCCTATCTTCATAAGGCTTGTTGCGCAATGACGGAATTAGTTTCGTGGCACGACGCTGAACCCTTTCTAACCTATCAATATCCTCACGCAAATACGGGCACCAAAACTGAGCGGCATATTCTAGATGAGGCCTGACTAGGGACGCGTAAAGGGGCAATATAATATCCTTCGATTTAAATTCGAAATTACGCGCTATGAAGCCTAACATCCTATTAGCTTTTGCGCAAGTCTCCAGGCACTGGTTCCTAACTTTTAAATCCTTAGATACGCGTACGCCTAAATCTACTTCCTCGTCAACCTCGCTAACTCTCTATCATCCATCGTGTACATGTATTTATTATTACGAGAACCTACATGGAAAACTTTACATTTGTCTACGTTAAATTGCAGCTGCCACTTATCCGTCCACTCCATAATCCTATTTACATCGTCTTGGAGCCTATTTCTATCGTCCTCGTTAACAACCTTACCGCCTATTTTAGTATCGTCCACGAATTTTGACACGTTACTAGTCAATCCTACATCTATGTCGTTAATGTAAATTACGAATAGCAATGGGCCTAACACTGAACCCTGTGGAACACCGCAACCTACATCCAACCACATCGATTCACTACCATTAACAACGACCCTCTGTCTCCTAGCACGAAGCCATTCCTCTAACCAGTTAGCTACCTGACCGCGTATACCGTGCGCTTTAACAAATTAGTTAAACAAGATCTATGGCGTCGAAACCCATGCTGACTACTATTAATCAAATCTCGAGTTTCTAAGTGATCGATGATACGATCCCTAACTACGGATTCCAAAAGTTTACCTACAATTGAGGTTAAGTTAATGGGCCTATAATTACTAGGTACCGTGCGGTCGCCTTTTTAAAAAATATGCGTGACGTTAGCTAATTTGAAGTCTTCAGGAATAATCCCCGTTTCCAGTGACTGATTAAAAATCTTCGTTAAGGGGCCTACGATAACGTCTTTCAAATGCATGGGCTTATTTCATCCAAACTAGTCTCGCTACTAAATGGAACGATATCGTCCACGTCGGGGACATTATTTACGTCTTCTACGGTAAAAACTGTCGCAAAAAAGTTATTGAAAATACCCGCCATCGCCTGAGCGTCAGAAGCCAAAGCGCCGTTAACATCCACTAGAGGGCCTATGTTATCTTTTATCGGCTTACGATTATTGACGTATTCAAAAAACTTTTTTGGATTATGTTTACTATCCGTAGCTATAAGTATCTCTAAATTACGCCTAGCATTCCTAACTGATCTTTTAACCTGACGTCTAAGCTCGATATATCTATTAAAGTTAGCTGCCGTGCCATTGCGCTTATTAAGTCTATACGCTCTGTTACGCTCGTTTATGAACTCGCCTATTTCCCTAGTCCACCACTTGGGCCTACCATGATTTCTAGCGCGCTTGGGCCTATGAGGAATAAACTCCTTTTCAATATTCACAAAACTTTCTTTAAACGCCTCCCAATGCAAATTTGTGTCATTACCCATAAAAAAGTTATCCCAGTCCACTACTCTCATCCTATCCGCAAAACTATCAAAATTAGCCCTACGAAAATCACGAACTTCTATTACGTTACTATCCTTAGTGTTTTCGGATCTTTTCCGTTTGACTGCCGCCATTGAAACATAATTAAACTTTTTGTATTTTGTATTTTAACTGAAATGTCTTGATGATACAAAATAAGTTACGGTACTTGTGGGTTATCTGTCGCCACTTTTTAATATTTTTTTAATTTATTTATTTTTATATATTAAGAGAAGAGGATTCTTTATACTGTACGGCATTGACGATTGGTTAGGTTAAGTCGTGCTAGTTTGGTTAAATAAAACGGTATTTAACCAAACTAGCACGACTTAACCTAACCAATCGTCAATGCCGTACAGTATAAAGAATCCTCTTCTCTTAATATATAAAAATAAATAAATAAAAAAAATATTAAAAAGTGGCGACAGATAACCCACAAGTACCTAAGTTACTTTATAAAAAAGCTTTTCTTAATTTCCCCTTCAAATTTTGTTTCTTATAAACAATTTTAATTACTTTCAAGATCCATGCTTAATTTTTAAGTTTTAATCGTGTACTCAGAAAAATAAGTGGATCACCTGAAGATCAGGGCCTCGAGCCTTCTTTAGTTAGCTTTATAAGGCTAGCTAACAAAAATATCACGACCTAACCTAACCAATCGTCAAGGTCGTACAGTTGACCTAACGATTGGTTAGGTTAGGTGGTGATATTTTCGTTAGTTAGCCTTATAAGGCTAAGTAAAGAAGGCTGGGGGCACTCACCTCTTATGTTTCAATGGCGGCAGTCAAACGGAAAAGATCCGTGTTTTCTATCAATGACTTAAACCTAGAATTTGATGATCACTACATCCTAAACTCTCACCTACTTCTAAACTATCGACTATATTTTCGCCGTTCGTCATCACCAAATCTAAAATATTGTCACCGTGCGCTGGTTCGGTAACTATCTGTCGTAAAAAATTATCCTCCATGAACTCAATCAATCTCAAACCCTCCTCATTGCCAGTAAAAGTCTCGTAATTAACATTAGGGCAGTTAAAGTCTCCGACAATTATACTATTCCGATTGTCAATAAAGTTACCAAGAAGTGAGTAAAATCTAGTATCGGCATCGAAGGGTTGAACGGGAGGTCTATAAACAACAACGAAAAAATTAAAACTAATACTACTCGCCGAAACTTCAACGCATATCGCATTAATTGCTGCCGGAAAATCTATCTTAACCTCGATAGCCCTAAGGGAATTACGAATGTACAGCAAAACGCCGCCACCAAACCTATGTAACCTATCATTAGTAAAGAGTTTAAAACCCGGTATATCAAGTTCCCCCAACAAGTCCCGAGTCACGGTATTTAACCACGTTTCAGTGATAGCAACTATATCGTAGTTGCCGGAATAAATTATCGCCTTAAATTCGTTTAATTTATTTCTAATACTACGCGCGTTACAATAAAAGACGTTTAATTAAGGTATTTTTTCGTGGGCCGGCGTTTTAAACTATTTTTCACGTCGGGCCCGCGTTCCCCAGACCCACAACGTTTAAAGAAGGCTTCGACCTATACAGCTTTCGCACGTTTTCGTCTATTAACCTACCTAGCCTAGCATTACATATTTCATTAAAATGCACCCCATCTTTTATAAAAAGGCTAGGGTGCTACTGTAGTATGGGGTCTACCTACGATTCGGCTGTCTACCTTTTAATTATAGCTTCTTATCTTCTTATTATTAGGTTAATTGTACGCCCTTGACGATTGGTTAGGTTAAGTCGTGATATTTTCGTTAAAACTAACGAAAATATCACGACTTAACCTAACCAATCATCAAGGGCGTACTGTAGTATGCGGTCTACCGTTAAGTATGCGTTAGTAGTATGTTTAACTTCTTTAATAATTCCTTAATTGTGTAAATTAAATTATAATTCCTTTCAATTCATTTTCAATTCCTTTTAAATATTTTGAACGGTAGACCGCATACTACAGTAGAAACTTAACGGTAGACGGCATACTACAGTAGAAACTTAACGGTAGACCGCATCCTACAGTAGAAACTTAACGGTAGACCGCATACTACAGTAGAAACTTAACGGTAGACCGCATACTACAGTAGCACCAAGGCTAGGATCACTGAATTCGGACCACAGTTTTACGAAGGGTACATTTTCCTCAGCACAAATCTCTTCTAATTTATTATTAAAAAATATTGTTTTTGACGTAATCCTAAGACCCAACCCGTGCCTAGGGGTAATATCTAGAACTAAAGACCTACCTTACCTCGCCTTCAGGGACCTAATTAACCCCCTATATCTCTCTAAATGGTCAGGCACTCTCGTATCGGGCCTATACGAGTCGTTGCCTCCTACCATCGTCACCAACATCGAATGACGGGAGGCAACGTCAATCCTATCCACTTCGTCTCGAACTCTGTCAACCCTGGCCCTGGGAGACAGACCCTCCTCCTCTTGGTTGGATGCCGTTCAACGAACTCTTTGTCCATGTGGCGCACTAAAGAGTCCCCAATTAAAATAGTTTCCCCCTCATTCACGTCCCTTTCCAAATGGGTGAAAGGGTTCGAAACCTCGATAGTGGGGAGATTCCTATCACCTAACGTACGCGGCCTAGCTCCACCCTTAACTTCTCTAAATCCCTCCCCTACTACTCTCGCACCAACCTTAACCCCTTCCTCAACTCTATCCAACTTTCCCGACAAGCTACCTAAACTAGAAACTAGATTACGCACCTCACCTTCAAACGTTTGCTAATTTGAAGTCTTCAGGAACAATCCCCACTTCCGGTGACTTATTAAAAATTTTTGTTAAGGGGCCTATGATAACGTCTTTCAAATCTTTCAAGTGTCTAGGATAAAGCGCGTCAGGCCCTGGAGCCTTGCTCACCTTTAGCTTATCGATATAATGCCCAATTTCAACCTCGTAAACAGTTATTTCATTGAAAATAGTCTCGCTACTAAATGGAACGATATCGTCCACGTCGGGGACATTATTTACATCATCTACAGTAAAAACTGTCGCAAAAAAGTTGTTAATGATGATGATGATGATGATATATAAACAGAAACAGTATACTGTACATATTAAAATATGCATACTGAAACCAATGCAAAAAAATATATATGCAAAACCCTCAATATATACTGGTCAAAAAAAGAAACGCAATTAGCTTGCATATGGTGTAAAATTTAAGTTGTTAGTGGTATTATCACAGTTTCAAGATTATGGTTAAATGTTTGTTCAAATCTTTTAAAGCCACTTAGTGCATGTTTTTAAACCTGACTAATCCCGGCTAAGACGCCATTTTGTTACAAACAATAAACAGAGATTAAATTGAATGTATTCTTTATGAAGGCATGCATTTTTTCTTTGACTTCACAGAATACACACTGCCCGTTGAGAAAACCAAGCTTTTTCCCGCGATTGAGGCATGCCACGAATCTCAGAGGTCAACAGAGGTCGTGCCTTGGGCATGTTGGATGCAGGCATGTCTGCTGTCCAAGTTGCACAACGAATGCATGTGCATCCCAGCACAATCTCTAGGCTTGTTAGACGGTACAATGCCACAGGAAGTGTTCAGGACCTGCCAAGACGTGGGCGACCTCGTGTGACGACCCAACGCCAGGATCGCCACATTGTACTGCAGCACCTGCGTCATCGGCAGCGGAATGCTCGTCAGACAGCCAGAGAGACACCTGATATCCACAACAACAGAATTAGTGACCAGACCGTCAGAAACCGACTCCGTAATGCACTCCGATCCCGCAGGCCTTACAGAGGTCCTTTTCTCACTGATGCAAGAAGGCAACGACGCCTGCAATGGGCCTATCAGCACCGTGACTGGACACAAAGAATGTGGAACTCCAAGCCTGCATTGTGGCTAGGGGTGGCCATACGCGTTATTGACTGTTTGTTATGTTAAAGAATCATTTACTATATACTGAGTCCTCATGTTTATTAATAAATCTCAAAAATTGCGTTTCTTTTTTTGACCAGTTATATGTTAACGTCTCTTGGCCGAGTGGGTAACGTGGCAGCTCGCAAAATTTGCATTTTCAGTAGCATTGGTTCGAATCTCACCGAGGGAACGTAAATTAATTTCTAATGTACTGTATTTAATTTTAAAACGTAAGTTGCTGTTATAACGAATGTTCTTCCTGATTAACATAAAATTGATGAGCATGCAGTTACACTAGGTTAATCAGAAAATAAACTGAAGTGTTATTTAACTGACATTTCCTCCAATAAATGGCGCCATCCATTTCGATTAAATTATTTTCAAAGAATTAGTTCCCCAAACAGTATTTCATCCAACATCGAAATTTGATGAAAATACTGTCATCACCTGAGGGCATTCGCTCGATGAAAGAATGTCCCACATCTTGAGGAAAATTCTAGTCTCGGTGTGCGTGCTAAAAGCTGCTGCTAAATATATATTTTTTTTAACTTTCAATTTTTAATGCTAACTGTTTTTTGTGTTATTCTTGGCCTGTTCTTTTTAAGGTTTATTATTATGCACACAAAAAAGATATCCTTTTTGTAAGAGGCAATTTTTATACTGGCTTACATGTTTTACAGTATGTGCTCGAAACTAAGTTTTAATGTACAGCTGCGCTCATTATTCGTAGGACACTCTTGAGAACAGATAGCGAAACCCGGCATATATTTGTTGTGTACACTACAAACGGTTGTAACATTTTATGAGTGAATATTTAGTGAGTGACAGCTGATTGGTTGGTTGATTTATTGCCAAATGTCTTTAGAACATAATTATTTCCATTCATCACTCTGGTTTACATATTACTAAAGAAACATAAGTGAATAATTAAATATAAGTTCAAGAAGGGGCTATATACTAACAAGGGGATGTCAATGAAGTGAATAAAAACTGGTCTTGTTAAAACTAAAAAAAACCTTCGGACGTGATCACAGTGTTCATGGTATTGGCAAGCCTGTCATTCTGAACGAACTGAAATTTCAATGCACAAAAACAGAGCCGTTGGTAAGCATTATTGCGCCCTGAGCAAATCCCACGACTTGCACCACCCATCCCCCCTAAATGAATAAATGAATCAATAAATAAATACAGGGGTCCTGTATTTATTTAGTGATTCATTTATTTATTTATTTATTTAAAGACAGGGCAAAAACCTGGTGTATATATATATATATAAATACATATATAGGCGATTTATGAATGAAAATACAATGTTTTGATGAATATTAAATTTTAATAACATTATAACATTACCAGATTGATGGGTATCTGTAGGTTTCATACGTCACTGCTTAGAATATATTCCAATTGGCAAATGGACGACAGTTGAATGGATACTACTGGCATGGCATTGTTATATCTGGAGCAAATGCTATTTCTAGATTAGCAACATTGATATAGTAATAAAGAGTCAGTGATAGAAATATTATTTAGAAAAGAAGAATGTTTTGTATTGAGGCAGCATCATAAATTCATATAAATGTTTTGTATTAATAAGTTCCATGTTACAATTTAAATGTTGAACCACTGCAGCTGTGACTGTTGGCGGTCTATCACCTCAAAGGAGAGAATTACAGAAAATGAAACTATTACAGTGATTCATATCAATAAACATAGAGCCATTTAAACGAAGATATTTGACAATTTTGCAAAGGTGTTACACATTCATAATTATCATTGTATTTGAGATATATTTTATACATGAACACAACAAATTTAATATTTTGTCCAGCCACCGTTGTTTTCTATGACTTCCTGCAGTCGATGTGGTACAGAAGCAACATGATTATATACCAGCTGTTGATTCCTCCTCAACACCTCCCACTCACTAAATGTGTGTTGTAAAAGTTGGTCCGTTGTTCGTTCCTCCGCTGGTTCCCACACATTTACAAAATTGGCCCATATATTCTCGATGGGATTCATATCACAACCCTTACTTGGGCAATCCAGGTCAATATTTGTTTACTCAGAGAACCAGCGTGTGATGATCCGTGCTGTGTGAATTGGGGACCTGTCTTGCATAAAAATGATTCGCTCAGGAAATGGCAGAGCATATACACGCACATAAGAAAGCATAACCTCTTCGAAAATTCCAATATACTGGTCTGCAATAAACCTCCCTTCTATTTTGGTGAACTCTCCTACACCATACAGATGAATCCATCCCCACATGTTACAAGTGACATGACCGCTGCGTACTTCCTCATAGATGTGCTATTGAGTATATCGCGTATTATTCCTCCTCCAACAATAAAGACGGCCATGGGATGTGGAGGAAAAGGTCTTTCCGTCGGTAAATATCACTCGGCTCCAAAAGTCAAGTCCTTTGTCGTTTGTCTATTTTCTCGATGTTGCTGATTTAACTTCTCCTTGATAGTCGGGGTCCGATGGTGTAAACTAGCTTCATGCAGCCGCCGCCTTACTGTCATTGCTGAAACATGAAGTTGCAATTGCTCCCTTATGGCAACAGCATTGGTAAAGGGATGGGCTTTGGCAACATCGCAGATCCTCCGATCATCGCAGCAGTTGTCAGTCGAGGTTTACCCGTTCTGCGGTGATCTCGTAGATTCCCTTCATCTTGCCACCTCTTCAATCATATATAAACAGTGTCTCTAGAAATTCCAAGTTCTCTTGTAATTTGAGTTGGAGACAGCCCGCTCTTCTTCATGCCGATGATTTTTCCCCTTTCAGCAATTTTCTGGTGATGATAATCCATTCTGCTGAGTAGTTGCTTCGATGAGATTCAGGAATAGTGTGAGCTTATTCTCAGTCACCATACCTGTTAACACCTCTGTCATGACGTCATGTGGTGTCACATGATATGTTAAAAGTCAGGTGGAATTGTTTGAATGTAGAAACATTTTGGAAAATGGTCATTAAGTTGCTACACCAGCGGTTGCCAAACTTTTTTTGAGATTACCCCTTTTGGTTAATCGCCAAATTAAAATTACCCCCCCCCCCCTCCTTCAAAAAGGACAGGAAACTTCATTTTACTGAGCATGAGACTAATTCAAATTTTATAAACATAATACTCGTATATTTCTATATATACAGTGCCTACTGGTGCCTTAGGTATAAGTTAAACACATATGATATTGGTTAAAGAATGGCTACAACATTACATAGAAAGTAAACAAAATGCGTCACTACCAACTATTAGTCTTGTGCGAGGGATGCAACTGTTTCTGCTGAACTAACGCCTGAATTCTGGGTCCAGTTTCGCTGAAGGCGCAGCGTAAATCGCCTTCAATGTGCAGCCGATTTCGCAGTTTGTTTTTTATGACTATCATTGCTGAAAAGCCTGCCTCACATCGATAACTTGTCGCAAAAGGCAGCAGCACTTTCTTTGCCTCTTCAGCAAGCAAAGGTTACTCCCCATCTACTTTTACTCAAAATGTCTCGATTTTTTTCTCTGCAAACTCAAACTTCAGAATAAGATCTTGCCGCATTTTCATTTCAGTTCAGGTGAGTCACTGCTTTTCAGGGCGTAACAAGTGAATGGCTTCTTTTTTTGGTAGCATGGCTGCGTATTAAATATGCTTCTGTACCATATCGACTGCAGGAAGTCATAGACAACAACGGTGGCTGGACAAGATATTAAATTTGTTGTGTTCATGTATAAAATATCTCTCAAATATGATACAATGGTAATTATGAATGTGACACTTTTGCAAAATTGTCATATATCATCGTTGAAATGACTATGTTTATTGATATGAATCACTGTAATAGTTTTATTTTCTGCAATTCCCTCCTTTGAGGTGATAGACCGCTAACAGTCACAGCTGCAGTGATTCAACACTTAACCTAGTGTAGTTTGTGTCCCCTTTTGCGTCAGGGGGACGTAAACTACACTTGCTCCCTAAACCCTACAAAATCTTCGGTCGTTAAAAGGTTAAGTTGTAACATGGAACTTATTAATACAAAACATGGATCACCTGAAGATCAGGGCCCCCAGCCTTCTTTAGTTAGCTTTATAAGGCTAACTAACGAAAATATCACGACCCAACCTAACCAATCGTCAAGGGCGTACAGTTGACCTAACGATTGGTTAGGTTAGGTCGTGATATTTTCGTTAGTTAGCCTTATAAGACTAACTAAAGAAGGGTGGGGGCCCCTGATCTTCAGGTGATCCCAAAACATTTATATGCATTTATGATCCTGCCTCAATACAAAACATTCTTCGTCACTGACTCTTTATTACTACAGTATATCAGTGTTGCTGATCTAGAAATAGCATTTGCTCCGGGTATAACAATGCTATATCAGTAGTACCCATTCAGCTGTCGTCCATTTGCCAATTGGAAGATATTCTAAGCAGTGACGTATGAAACCTATAGATACCCATCAATCTGGTAATGTTATAATGTTATTAAAATATAATATGCATCAAAACATTGTTTTTGCATTCACAAACCGCCTACATATGTATTTATATAATTAGGTGTTTTCTCTGTCTTTGTTGTAACACAAAATAAAATCTGAATCTATGTTCAATATTAAATGTAAATAAATAAATAAATAAGTGAATCAATTTGAAATTTGCCCAGGGCGCAATAATGTCTACCAACGGCTCTGTTTTTATACATTGAAACTTCAGTTCGTTCAGGATGACAGGCTTGCCAATATCATGAACACTGTCATCACTGCCGAAGGTTTGTTTTAGTTTTTACAAGAACAGTTTTTATTCACTTTCTTGTTAATATATATCCTCTTCTTGAATTTATATTTAATTATTCATTTGTGTTTCCTTAGTAACATGTAATCCAGAGTGATGGATGAAAATAATTATGTTCTAAAGACATTTGGCAATGAGCCAACCAACCAATCAGCTGTCACTCACTAAACATTCATTCATAAAATGTTACAGCCGTTTGTAGTGCACACAACAAATATATGCCAGGTGTTGCTATCTGTTCTCAAGAGTGTCTTACGAATAATGATCGCAACTGTGTATCCTGTATGTGTAGTCCTATATAATTGTTCGCCTATCTACCTTTAATTACCTCCTGATTTCGCATTTCTTAATTGTGTTTTCTGTCTAAAATTATTTTATTTTTGGACCTTTTCCAGTTTGTGTACCTTTTTCATATAATTTATTTTTGCTTCTTTTCAGATCAAAAATGAGTGATAATATCAAGCCTCATAAGGCTAACTAACGAAAATATCACGACCTAACCTAACCAATCGTCAAGGGCGTACAGTTGACCTAATGATTAGTTAGGTTAGGTCGTGATATTTTCGTTAGTTAGCCTTATAAATGTTTACTATACTGTATGTAATGTACTGTAGAAAACGGTACATAAACTGGAAAAGGTCCTTATTTTTTAGTATACCGACTAAAGTATCAATTTATTTTTGTTTTATTTATGTTTATACGCATATATGGTTCCCATACTTATTTTGTATATATCTCTCTCTTTATATACTCTCTCTGTATATACACACACACACACACACACACTGTGTATATATGCACCTCGGTGGTGTAGTGGTTAGCATCGCCGACTACGAATCCACCGGCCCCAAGTTCGAAACCCAGCAACGGCAGGCGGCGCGCAGCAAACCCAGCAGTTCATCCTTCCACACAATAAAAATTGTTTGGTAGATAAATGCGTACCCTGAGTAGCCTAGTGGTTAAGAAACTGGGCTGCTGATCAGGAAGTTGTGAGAGCGAGTCCGGGCAAGGACTTTGTAATTTCTGACCGTCCGTAGTGGGGCGTGTTTCAGATTCCACGTTAAACTGTATGTCTAAGGTGGAGCGACGAGTTTGACCTTCGTCAGAATGAACAATTCGGGCAGAAGCAAGACCAAAGTTAACGAAGGTTATCATATATACATACACGCACGATGTATGTATGACTTATATTATTATATATCTAGGTTAATATGCAGCAAATAGCCCCACCTCGAGTTCATAATTTTTGATGTTAGCATTCGGTAGTATACAGCAATAGAATAAATTTGTTGAAAGCCAGACTCCCCGCAATTCAAAATTAACGAAGTTATTGATTTTTTAAGTTTTAACCATTTTTTTGTTTCGCGACCTGCCAGCGGGCATAAGACATCCTCGCTCTCAGACAATTTTCTGGAAATGTGTGGACGACCAATCACAGTGCACCCTTTTTTAACCAATAGTAGGCTATTAAACACTCAAAAAGAACCACGCCTTAATGAACCAATGACAGCTAATTAGGAATTTTAAAGAACTTATCAATTTTTTTTTCGACCGTTTAGTCACGGAAAAACCTCGGCTTTGATACAGCTGAGGTCTTTCTTTCTTTTAAAATTTTTGTCCCGTAAACATGTGCAGTGAGATTTGTGAAAGTTGTGACCTAGACTACGTTGAAGTGTTGAAAATTTTAGGAGACGATTCACGAGCGGTTCACATTATTCAAGAACATGGTGTCGTTCCCCGTACGCGAAACTGTCCAGAGTGTTCCCAGCCCCTTTATTTCCGTAGTGACCGAAACGTTTTTGAGGGTGAACGCAAATTTTCAAAAAACAAGCAGAAGAGTTTGTTTCCGTGCAAATTTACGGGCTCAATATCCCTCTTCAAGGGCACGTGGCTAGCGAAGTCACACTTTCCGGCAAGTGTTAATCTAGCTTTCATAAGCGTTTTCCTCCGAAAACATTTTTCCCAATCCTACTGTGAGCAATTGCCTGATCGTTGAATCGGGTGTTGGGGGCCCATTCCTTGGCCGGCTCGTTCGCCCATTCTAACCCCCCTTGACTTCTTCCTATGGGGCTATGCCAAAACAAAAATGAAGTTTTTGTTCCACCACTGGCAACAACTTTGGAACATTTGAAGGCTGTTAGAAAAGTTCAGTATGATGTCTGCAGAGCTCATATTGAACTTCAATAGCTTGTAAATAAAACTTGAGTTCTTCTTTATTTGTATATCTCGCTTTTCGCTGTAGCTTTGTTAGTTTTTTCATAATAAATGTTTAAAATCGGGAAGATAATTTGTAATCACCCGGTACCCATGTATTTGGCACTTCTCATGTTAACTTTCTTAATTTGTGAATGAGTTTAGTTTTATGGAATCGTGTATCGCATAGAATATTCATTATGTATTTTACTCTGTGTTTAAAATCTTCATATTTACAGCATACCCTCGCATGTGTGACTACTTGTAAGTAAAACATTTGGTATGTTAAATTATTTGTTGAAAGGGAATGTTATTACATGTAAGAGTGTCTGCAATGTAAACCAACGACACGAGCAAGGAATTGATTATGAGACTACTCATTGGTTTATCCGTGTGTCCTCTGGCGAATAACTCGCAACATCTCTGGTGAGAGTAACTCTCGGGAAGTGTCCATTTGAGAGAAAAATGGCGCGAGTTGAAGCATGCGAGCTACTGTCGCCAAAATTTCGTTTATTGCTCGCGGACAGTACTCGCAGTCAAAAGAACATCCATATCCGTATTCAATTTATTATAATTTTCATTAGTTTGTATTGGAGCAGGATTCTTCAGGAGCAAGATGTACCGCAATATATACTGTATATACACAGTGGTGTGCGCGTTACTTTCTATAAGTAGCGGCGTTACTGCAACCGTTACATTGATAAAAAATAACGTTACCGCTTCAGTTGCTTCTGTGAAAAAGTAACGCGCGTTACTGTTACCGCTACTGTTACTTTTAAGAAAAGACTAAAGAGTAGAAAAGCTTTAGTAATACCAAATTATATATGACAAAAAAAGCAAAGCATGAACTCAAAAAAATTGCCTGTCAAAAAAAACCCACCTAATCTTGCAGATTTTTTAGGATTGTGTTGTTCGATTTCTGGCACACTAGTTTTTCAAGTTTGGCATCTGATAGTCCTCCTCGTTTGGAGGACTATCAGCTTGAAAGTAACGAATAGCGAGTAACGCTTGAAATCGCTCTAAAAAGTAATGCCGTTACCATTTTCGTTACATCTCAAAAGTAACGGCGTTACCGCTACAGCTACTAAAAAAGTAGCCATTACTACCAACACTGTGTATATATCATGTAAATGTTTCTTTTAGGGATTTTGAGAAGATTTCGATTTGCAAATTCGTTTTACTTTTTATTTGTGTTTGTTTGAAGATGTGTTAATATTAAACGGAAGACAACACGACAGTTTCAAAACAGTCAAAATTCCTTGTTATTAAACCATCACATTACCATCACACGTTTTTCACCACGTTAGGTATATCTATTACTGTATAGTTTTTCCGAAATTTCTTTGAAGTGAAATTGCAAGGAGAGTGTATAACAGACTTTGATTTTACCCCAGAAGATGTAGCGAGAGCTTTAGGACAAAGAAACCACATTCAGCTGCAGGTCCGGACAATTGGAATGGAGTATTGATTAAAAACTGTAAAAATGAAATCGCTACAGCTTTATACTGGATATGGAGAAGATCCCTAGACACTGGGGAAATACCGAGCATCTTGAAAAGAGCAAACATTGTCCCTATATATAAAGGAGGGGACATATCTCAAGCAAAGAACTATAGACCAGTGTCATTGACGTCCCACCTCACCGAAGTATTTGAAAGAATAGTTAGAGAGAAAATTTATGATTTCTTGGAGACACTGGAAAGATTCAACGAAAATATCCTAGATGCACTGGAAGGCAATGACAACTACGATGTCATATACACACATTTTGCTAAAGCTTTCGACAAATGTGATCATGGTACAATAGCTCATAAAATGAAATATATGGAAATAACAGGCAAAGTGGGAAAATGGATCTACAACTTCCTCAGAGAACGTCTACAGGTCGTCAAAATTCAAGGTATATCATCATCAGAATCGGAAGTACGCAGCTTACTACCACAAGGTACAGTACTGGCTCCACTCCTGTTCATTATCATGCTAACAGACATAGACAGCGGAGTAAACAGCAACAGTATAGTAACATCCTTTGCAGACGATACAAAGATCAGCAGAAAAATCAGCGATATAAATGAAGTGGAGGCCTTGCAGAGGGACACGAACAAAATATACAAATGGTCAGAAGACACCAACATGACATTTAACACCGAGAAATTTCAGCTCTTGATATATGGTAGAAATGAGGAACTTAAACAGGCTGCATATTATGCTCCAGATAGGCAGGAAATTTCAGAGAAGCACGAAAGCGATCGATCTAGGGGTAATAATGACCGATGATGCGAAATTCGAAACACAAAATGAGATAGCTATAAATAAAACAAAAAGAGTCACGGGACAGGTACTAAGAATGTTCAATAGAAGGGACAGGGCAGTAATGATTCCCCTGCTAAAACCATTGATTATTATACCAAATCTTGAATACTGCTCAGTCTTGACGTCCCCATATAAAAAGGAAGAAATTAATAAACTAGAAGAAACGCAGAGACATTTCACAGCCAAGATTGATGGCTGCAAAGAACTCAACTACTGGGAAAGACTACGTAAACTAAATCTGTACCCACTGAAAAAAGAAAAGAGAGGTACACCATAATCTACATATGGAAAATGATCGAAAAACTGGTACCAAACCTCAAACTAAATCCAATTACCATTCAAACAACACTGGAAAATAGGAAAGGCAGAATGTGTAGTGTCTCCAAATTAAAGGCCCGACAAGGGACCTCTTCAACACTGAAGGAAAATAGCTTGGTTGTCAGGGGGCCAAGGCTTTTTAACCAGCTTCCAAAGGACCTCAGAAACGTTACAGGAATCAACGTTGAAATCCTCAAGAGAAACTAGATACCTGGCTCAGGATGGTACAAGATGAGCAGGGTGTACCTGGATATGTACGGTGGAGAGCGCAAGAAAGCAACTCGCTCCTCCACCAAGCCAGACCTAGAGGCGGGGCCACCAGCTTGACCTTCGTGTAAAGAGAGACCATATTTTCCTGTATTATTAACAATGCCATAGTGCCACTGTCTCCGAGAATGTGATACATTAGACTTCGCACCGTGTTAATAACGTATGAAAATAAAGAGAAATAAGGAAATTTTAAATAATAATAATGATAGTTTGGATTCTTTAAACCTTCTTCGTAAAGGCGAAGAGAATAGAACGGAGGGGACCTACACCTTTACGTGAGATTCAGATTAACAGCCTGACGATCTTCCGTCAGGAAACAGTAGATGATAGGAAATTTTAAATGAGTAAGTGATAGAGAATAAAGGCTGAAACAAATTAAAAAAATAAACAAAATGAATTAAGAATTTTTAAATGTCGAAGTAATTGGCAAGCATTTCATAGTGGCACTCACGAGAAGGATGACAAGTATTCATCGATACGACCAAATACCCCTTTCAGTAGTAATGCCCTCATAGTTAGGGCTATGTCCTAACGTTGAGGATTCTCGTTGAATCAGCAAAATTAAGGGATGGTAGATCGATCAGTAGTTGGATGGGTTATCCTCCTTTGCCTTCAAATGATGTAGCAACCCTTAGATCGGTTCGGATTTCGCGTAAACTTGTAAGTCCCCTCGGTCACATGACCCTTACCGTCACGAAGGAGGTTAAACAATCTAAAAACATTTAGTAATCCCTGGAGCACCTGAACTTCTCAGAAAACAAAACTGTTCCACGTACATAGACACCTTTGTTTTCCAAAAACTTTTTATTTGATTATAAAAGTTAAAAAAAAAAAAAATCAATCACTATATTTAAAATCGTGTTCCTTTCCCTTTTGTATTTATTGATTCAATAAATTTGTTATTATTTATTGACTTATAATCAAATAAAAAATATTTTGAAAAAAAGGTGTCTATTTACCTTTGTCAACCTTTGTGCATTACGTGCAGCGGGATCGTTACTGCACCCCATCCCCAATTTTCAGAATACCTTGGGACAGTCCTTAGCTGGATTTTATTTGAAACTGATACCGATTTCAATTTTAAGACTCGCAAAATTATTTCTTTATATTACATACAGCGATTATTTCCTCAAAATCCATTAACTTTACACAATTTTTTACTCACTTTAATACGCTTTGTTATTTACATTACAATTCATTGTTATGTACAGTCCTGCAATAGTTCCGCTCCACCCTCTCCGAGATGTTACAACAATGCAGTCCCTCTTAAACTCCAGTCCCCTACCTTCACTCCCTCCTTCTCCTCCTCCCTCTCTCAGGTGTTGTCATAGTAATACTTTTATTTTTTGAAAACCAATGAGAATATATATATTGTTCACTGTAGATTAGGTAGTAATGCTAGGACGACTATGTATTTTATTCATATATTACTCCTAAATTTAGGGAATAGAGTAGTTAGGTTATTTCACAAACGTGGGATACTTTAAAAACTTTCAATCATAGGATTTTGATGTGGCCATGTTATCGTTAAAGTGTAAGATAAGTTGTAGCATCAACCTTTCCTCCGGGCAATAACATTTCTGTTTAAAGTCCATGCATCATCAACAAATGATTATCCAGAAAAAGGTCTATCCATGGAAAGATAAAGATAACATAGTAGGGTGTGTCAATTTTAGTAAAGTCAACAATTCAAAAACTATCAGAGCTGGGCAGTAACGCGTTACGAGTAACGGCCGTTACGTAACACGATACTTTTTTAGTAACGGTAGCGGTAACGGCGTTACATTTCAAATCAAGTAACTCTTTCAGTAACGACGTTACTTTTTTAGAGAAATACATTCGTTAGTCGTTACTCGTTACTTTTTTATCGTAGCTCGCAATTAGTTTCTTTCGATCCTCACTCATTATTCATTAACCGTTAAAAATTTGGGGACTAGTATGTTTCATGGACTGCTCTCGATTTTTCTGCAAAATTGCAAACAAGGGCAGTCGATGACCCTGATTTTGTTTCTGCAATCGTTTTTTTTGAGAAACCTAACCTAACCTAACCTGACCTAACCTAACCTAGAAAAATGTACACTAGAAAAATGTATTTTTGACTAAAAAAGTGCATAACTTTAACATGTTATTACAACTTAACATGTTATTACATTGTCATTTGTATAATTTAGGTCTCGGGGGTACGGGGGCGGAGCCCCGTAAAGATCACGCCTCACGAATTGATCGGTATAGGGTTCACTTTGTGATGCGTGATCTTCACGGGGGCGGAGCCCCCGTACCCCCGAGACCTAAATTATGCAAATGATAATGTAATAACATGTTAAGTTATGCACTTTTTTAGTCAAAAATAAATTTTTCTAGTATACATTTTTCTAGGTTAGGTTAGGTTAGGTTTCTAAAAAAAACGATTGCAGAAACAAAATCAGGGTCATCGACTGCCCTTGTTTGCAACTTTGTAAGAAAATCGAGAGCAGTCCATGAAACATACTAGGTCCAAAATTTGTCCCTTCACTATGAGCGAGGTGTGCATGTTGGCCGTTGCCATGCTGGTAGCCTACCCCCATCCACCCTCTCCCCCTACACTGAGAGCACTGTCAAAGTAAAAAAGGCGAAGAACCCTGGAGCAGGGAGGGACCTAAGTTCAACAGAGGTTTCGTCATTCCTCTTATCTGGGCCTTCACGGCACGTTAGCTCTGCATCCTTCCCATCCACTAACTTAAAAAATATGTTTATTAAACTTAACACTCCTATACCATCTAGTGCCGCTGTTGAGCGGGTTTTTTTCAGTAGGGAAGGATATACTTCGTCCGAAACGAGGCTCTCTCTTAGATGCAACTTTTGAGAAGCTTGTTTTCTTAAAGGCCAATAAAGATCTTTTGAATAATAGTTCTTAAGTTTGTATATTTACTAATAAATTTCAATTATCATTGCCATGTACAATAACTCATTTGATTCATTTCTTTAGTATTTCGTATTATTGTTTTGCAAAACTAAACTTTCCTGGTATATTCTAACATTAGTAAATTAGTATCAATAGTATGCTCAGTGGTGTAGTGCTGTGGGAACGCGTGGGAACGGCGTTCCCTTACTTTTTTTGGTAGACGGAACGGCGTTCCCTCACTATTTCAAATAAATCCGAACTTACAAATCTCTAACGTCATGAAATTTTAATTCCCACCCCTAGAAGAAATATGAGAAAGAATCATTAACTGCTTCATTTCTTTCAGCTTCGACTGAGGCAATGCTAGCCTATAAAGATCTGATGAAACAGTCACCACGGCGTACCAGTTGTTAACTTTTTTTTAGTTAATCATTCCAGTTGTTAGCTATTTTTATTGATCGTACTGGATGTCATATATCTAATGACACTGGAAATACTGCATCTTCAACCTTGGAATATATCCTAATATCCAGTGCATATGACCTCAAAATATCCCTGAAATTGGTCAGATTTCAAAAGATTTCCCGGGGGGCTTACAGTGCCCCCGGTCCCCCAGCTGTATGGGCTCGCCGCGCTCGCCATTGTCTCCCCCGCATCTGAGTAACACTTTCAAAATGCGTTCCCTCACTTCTTTCTTTATTTAGCACTACACCACTGAGTATGCTACATCCTCTGTTATGTTGCAATTCCTAGTAATAAATCTTGCAGTAATTTTGTTTCACTTTTTTTGAAAATATTATGCTTTATAAGTCATAACAATGAAGGCATGCACATACTTCATAGCCTATGCATTAACCAGTGGATACAAACCAACACATACTCGCACAAGCGAATGTTCATATAATATAATATTTTATGTATATATAAATTATAATATACCTATGCATATATATAATAGATTTACATTTCATTCAAAGTAACGGTAACGAGTAACGGTGCCGTTACTCGTTACTTTTTAAAAATGGTAACCGTAACGATAAGGCGTTACATTTAGACTGTAGTAACAGTAACGGTAACGGCATTACATTTATAAAGTAACGAGCACAGCGCTGAAAACTACTAATGCTCAAGTGATGTCATATTATCTAGCAAACTTAGAAATATCTTTAGTGCTGTTTAAAAAAGCCATTTGCCTACTTATATTTGACCAAAAGGTTTGAAATATAACCTAAATATGACTGTAGCATCTTATTTCAATGTGCCATTGATATGTGTGTTCAACTTTGGTTATTTTTGGTGTGCAGTATGGTTTCTAAGTTTCACATAGTCACAAATGCTGGAGTTTTGATTGTGAATGCATGTGTTTTCCCTCTTTTTTGACAATTTTGATTTCTTCGTAATGTAAATATTGTGTAATTCAAATTATTCGAAATGTTATGCGTGACCCAAACTTTCTGCATATTTTCATATGATAGATATATGAAATTGTCATTACTTTGTGTCATGATAGTGGTTCTCATTTTAGCTGCCCCCTTTAGTTTAGTATCTCTCATGTCTAATTCTTGTTTATGTTTAAGGATATTATTATTAGCTACTTATTATTATGTTGATGCTAACTGTAATTGTTTTCTTTTTCTAAGTTATGACTTTGCTTTGTACATAGAGTTTTGTGTTGAATAAAGCCTAGCTGTGAGGCGTGTCTTCAATCGTGTTACTCCTGCATACACAACAATTTATTCAACACAACTTATTCTACGGATTCTCTCTGTAATCTGTGTCATTGACTTATCCTTCTCAATGGAGCGACTACTCAGACCAGAGCGTCTAGATGCGGATCCTAACTCGTCATCAGCTGTTAAGGAATGGACCCACAGGTTTAGAACTTTTGAGAACTTCATTGGCTCACTTACACAGGAAGGACTTAATAAGTTAAGTCTTTTCATTAATTTTGTCACTCCTCGAATCTACGAAAGCATTATTGATTGCGCGACTTATGAGCAGGCTATCGAGGCATTAAAGGCACTGTATATCAAACCAACTAACGAGATCTTCGCACGTCATCTCCTTGCAACCCGTCATCAGCAGGCCGGAGAGTCTCTCGACGAGTATCTACGAATTATGAAGACACTCAGCCAGGACAGCAACTTTAAATCGGTGACTGCGGCTCAACAGCGAGAGGAGTCAATCAGGGACGCTTTCATCAGTGGTTTACAATCGTCCATGATCCGACAACGCTTACTGGAGAATAAAACGATGGATCTGACTACTATGTTTGATCAAGCCCGCGCGCTCGATTCAGCTCAGAGGAACTCTGAGCTATACTGTTCTCAGTCTACGCATTCGTTCACTGCTGCCGCGATGGCTTCCAAAATAAAACCCAGTGATACTAATAATGAACCAGTACAATGTGCCTTGTTGTCTTCTGCTGCTAATAGCAGGTGTTTCTTCTGTGGTCTTACCAAGCATCTGCGTGCAAAGTGCCCAGCACGCGAAGCTGTGTCATTCTTGCCAGAAGAAGGGACATTTTGCCAAAGTCTGCCGTTCGGCGCCTTCATCAAGCACGAGAGCTGCCATCGGCTTCTGTTACTCTAGCGTCTGTGTTATCTGCAGCAGCTCCGGTTGCTCTATCAAGGGCGGTGTGTAAGATTTCGCTCGATGGAACCGAAGTGGACTGTCTCGTTGATAGTGGAAGCAGCAAGAGTTTCATTCACTCCGATCTTGTAAAACACTATTCTCTCAGAGTTCACCCATCTGGGAGCTCTGTCTCGATGGCGTCTACCTCTTTCTCGACCAAAACACTCGGTTACTGCTTTGTAAATCTAAGTCTACATGGCGAAATGTATCAAAATGTTCGGCTCGCCGTGCTCCCACAGCTGTGTACTGATGTGATCCTAGGTCAGGATTTTCAGCAACAGCATGCATGTGTCACACTGAAGTATGGTGGCGACAGGCCACCTCTCATTGTCGGCGGACTCTCAACACTGCGGGTGGAGGCACCGGAGTTATTCGCCAATTTGACTGCAGACTGTCTCCCTGTGGCCGCTAAATCACGCCGCTACTGTAGCGACGATCGAAAATTCATGGAGAGGGAAACACAACGACTGCTGCGCGAAGGCATCATTGAAGAAAGCAACTCTCCTTGGCGTGCACAAGTAGTTGTCACCAAGAGTGAGAATCACAAGAAACGTCTCGCAATTGATTATTCCGAATCGATTAACAGATTCACTCTGCTCGATGGATATCCGCTGCCTCGTATTGATGAGACCGTAAATAAGATTGCCCAATATCGTGTATTTAGCACTATCGACTTGCGTAGTGCATATCGCCAGATTGAGATCAAGAAGAAAGACAGGCCATACACCGCCTTCGAGGCATGTGGAGGTTTGTACCAATTTACTCGCATTCCGTTTAGCGTGACTAACGGTGTCGCGTGCTTCCAACGTATTATGGATTTATTCATTCGAGACGAGAAGCTCACCGGCACTTATGCCTACTTAGACAACGTTACAATATGTGGTGAGACGCAAGCTGAGCACGACGCCGCCTTGAAGCGATTCCTCGATGTAGCAAAGAAATGGAACATCAGCTACAACGAGGAAAAGTGCGTTTTCTCAACTACGAAGCTCAGTATCTTAGGCTATGTGATCGAGAACGGTGAAATGCGGCCTGATCCAAAACGTCTACAGGCATTACATGATCTTCCAGTTCCTGACAACATGAAGTCACTTCGTCGAATTCTTGGGCTTTTCGCATATTATTCCCAGTGGATATACAATTACGCTACGAAGATCCGTCCTCTCAGCTCTACACAGACGTTCCCTATCTCAAGGGAGGCGGAATATGCGTTTAACCAACTCAAACGTGACATCGAAAACTCAGTGGTGCGGGCTGTTGACGAGTCGGTGCCTTTTGAAGTCTAGACGGATGCATCTGACTTCGCAATAGCTGCCACTCTGAACCAAGCTGGGCGCCCTGTGGCGTTTTTCTCGCGCACTCTTCAGGGCTCTGAGAGACGCCAACCCTCCATCGAAAAGGAGGCTTAGGCCATCATCGAGACGGTTCGTCACTGGAGACGTTTCCTCATCGGCAGCCATTTCATGCTGAAAACAGATCAACGCTCCGTAAGTTACATGTTCGACAAACAACACCGCGGGAAGATAAAGAATGATAAGTTCATGAGCTAGAAGATGGAGCTCTCCTGCTTCGATTTCGACATCGTGTACAAGCCGGGTCGAGAGAACATACCCCCTGACACATTTTCGCGTTCGTACTGTGCGTCAATGGCCGGAGATCGTCGTTTGTTATTCGACCTACATGAATCGCTGTGTCACCCAGGTATTACTCGCATGTACCACTTCGTGAAGTCCAAGAACCTGCCTTACTCAGTAGATGAGGTGCGCCAGATGACTAGTTCTTGCAGGGTATGTGCAGAATGCAAGCCTCAGTTTCATGGACCGGAGAGGACGCACCTCATAAAGACTACGCAATCCTTTGAACGTCTGAATATGGACTTCAAAGGACCTCTTCCAAGCACTGATAAAAATCAATATATTTTAACTATCATCGATGAGTATTCGAGGTTTCCATTCGCCTTCCCGACTGCGGATATGACAGCTGCAACCGTGATTAGCTGCCTATGTAAACTGTTTGCTATATTTGGCATGCCAGCCTACATACACTCCGACCGTGGTCCATCGTTCATGAGCCGAGAACTACGTGAGTTTTTTGGCAGTAAAGGAATCGCTTGCAGCCGAACGACGAGTTATAATCCTCAGTGCAATGGACAGGTGGAGCGTTACAATAACAATCTGGAAGGCGATAATCACAACTCTGAAATCGCGCCATCTACCTATTCAGTGCTGGCAAATGGTGCTACCAGAAGCTCTCCATGCAATTCGCTCACTTCTGTCGACAATGCCACTCCTCACGAACGTCTATTGAATTTCGTTCGTCGTTCGACAACCGGTGCATCAGTGCCGTCTTGGTTGTGCACACCAGGACCTGTTTTGCTGAAGAGACATGTACGGCTGTACAAGACGGACCCACTCGTGGATGAGGTCGAACTACTACAAGCGAATCCACACTACGCTCACGTGCGCTACCCCGACGGTCGAGAAACCACTGTTTCCACTCGCCATTTGGCGCCGGCGGGCGAACCCCTCTCCCATCGACCTACTGTAGCGCCGTTCGACGCTGGTACAGGTCGAGTTGGCACTGCATCGCTGAATTATCGACAGGAGAACACACCAGTATCCGATAATGCCACTTCAAGCTGTCCCGTCCCGCCTACGACTCCAACCCCCACACGTAAACCTGATACTTCTACTGACGTGCAACCGTTGCGACGCTCAGAGCGCTCGCGTCGTCCTCCTGATCGTCTAGATTTATGAGCAAGGGGAGAATGTCATGATAGTGGTTCTCATTTTAGCTTCCCCCTTTAGTTTAGTATCTCTTATGTCTAATTCTTGTTTATGTTTAAGGATATTATTATTAGCTACTTATTATTATGTTGATGCTAACTGTAATTGTTTTCTTTTTCTAGGTTATGACTTTGCTTTGTACATAGAGTTTTGTGTTGAATAAAGCCTAGCTGTGAGGCTTGTCTTCAATCGTGTTGCTCCTGCATACACAACACTTTGAATAATTAAGTCTTGTACCTATAACAACACAACCTTTTATTTGAGCTTATAGGAAGATATTAAGAATTTAAATTAACTTAATTTTATGTAATCATAATCAGTAGGCCTATCCAAATTTCAATGACATTTCTTTTGTTCACAGGTCCACAGGATGAGTCAGAAAGAAATCAGAACCCGAAGCAAATCAAGTTGTCACCTGTCATTTGGTGGGGACTGGGAGGGAACTTCCCCCTGCTGAGCTGCCCACAGCCAGAGATCTGCTGAGGTATTGTTTGTTGAGGAGAGAGATGAGTGAGGAAGACAGGAGGAATTACCCAGTTAATGACCTGATTAACAACGGCATTGTTCCAGGGCTACTGGCTCAGTGGAGAAAGGCCAACGCTCTATTCACAGGACCTGTAATCAACACTGAGGTCAGGATCAGGGCTAAAGTGAAGGCACTGTGGGATGAGGCAGTGAAGGTGTCCATTGGCAATGTGAAGCTAGAGGTCAAAGATAGGTTCATGATGAAACTGGACAAATTGGTGGACATCCTGACCTGTCACTGTGTGATCAGGAGCTGCAGTGAGCTTGGGTGCAACCCTGTCTGCAACAGTGAGGTTCACATTGACTGCAGTTACAGGAGCGAGCAGAAGATACCAGTGCAGGAGCTTGCCTTCATTAAAGGTCAGAGAGAAAAGGTGGGAAGTGTGGGGGCACACCAAATGGGTCTAGCTGATCACCCTGAAACCAGGAGACAGGAAGCAGTGCTGCAGAGACAGTCCTGAGCAGAGAAGGAAAGCCGAGGAGAAGAGGAGGAGGAAGGCATAGGAGTCAGCCAAGGAAGAAGAGGAGTTGAGGGAGGAGTCACTGCTGGAGATGGAATTGGAGGAGACTGGATATATACTGGAGGAGGCAGGGAGGAGAGAGGAGGACGAAGACTTCATACCAGAGGCTGCGACAACTTCTTCCTTGCCTGTGGCTAAGAATAAGAAATACAACACTGAAGATATCACCAACATAGCTCTGGCTAGCTTGATACATCACACTGGGCTGAGAGAGACTGCAGAGATTGCCACTGCTGCCTGGATTGATGCTGGTCTTATCAAAGAGTTTGACACAGCACTGGTGATTGACCACAACAAGGTGAGGAGGGCTCAGGAGAGACTGACTGAGGAGCTGGTCAAGAAGTTTGATGAAGAGATTAGGGAAAATGGCATCACCTGTATCTTCTTTGATGGGAAAAGAGATGACACCACAGTGATGATGGAAGCTGAGGGCAGTGACAGGCGTTTCCTGGCCTCATTAAGGGAGAACACTACACAGTGTGCAATGGACCAAGTGGGAAATATTTGTGGCATTTTGTACCAGAGGAAGCTGCAGAGGAGAGAAGTCATGCTGAGGTCATTGCTGATCATCTGGTGAACTGGCTAAGAGAGAGAGGAGCAGACCAGACCCTTTTGGCCATAGGAGGTGACAGTACTAATGTGAATACTGGCTGGGAGGGAGGAGTAATGCATTATGTGGAGGCCAAGCTTAGCAGGAAGTTGGTGTGGATTGTCTATGACTTGCATACTGGGGAGCTGAGTCTCAGACACCTGGTGACTGCACTGGATGGCAAGACATTGAGCAACAACAAGTGGTCTGGGCCCCTAGGGAAGATGTTAGACACTGCCACTGAGCTGGAGATCAACCCAAACTTCACGAGGATCACTGTTGGTCCTCCTCTACCCCATCTCAGTCAGGAGGTAGTCAAGGACCTCAGCACAGACCAATCATATGGCTACAGAATCATCACTGCCATCAGATCGGGAGAGGTACCTCAGAGGCTAGCTCTCCTGGAGATTGGGCCAGTCTGTCACAGTAGGTGGGTCACCACGGCTCTAAGGTTCTGCAGATTGTGGATTTCCAAACATGGGCTGAAGGGTAGGAACCTGAAGAATCTGAGGTTAATTGTGGAATTCATAGTGGGAGTCTACATGCTAAACTGGTTCAACATCAAGTTAAATCACAGCTGGGTGGAGGGTCCCAGGTATGTACTGTACCAGCTGGAACTGCTCAGAAGTCAGAAGAAGGAGGTGATAGGAATAGTGATGCCTACAGTGAAGAGATCAGCCTGGTATGCACACTCTGAGGCTGTGCCCAAGGCCATGCTGTGCAGTGAGGTGGAGGAGGAGAGGAGGGAGGCAGTGAAGAGGATACTGACTGGAAATCAGAGGTGAAGGAGATGAGGACACACAGGTAGGAGACTGCAGTGTCAGACCCAGGAAGACTCCTGACATCAACCCAGATGCCACCAAACTCTCGGAGCTTATTGACTGGAACTCTGGCGTGACTGACCCTCCTCTGACCTGCTCCCTCACCACTGCTGCAATCAAGGAGTTTCTGGATAGACCAATGGAAGTTCCTGCATGGCCCTCACACACACAGCCAGTAGAGAGGTGTGTAAGGATGACAACTGAAGCAGCACAGCATGTTTACTCACAAGAGAGGAGGGAGGCGTACATCAGTGGCCAGTAGGGAGCTCATGTCCAGGAACAAGAGCAAGGCAGACATGGCATCCTTGGCAAAGTTCAAGAAACCTATCTATATTTCTAAGTTATAATATTGAAATACAATCAAAATGTCTTTAATTGTATGTAATGTATGTAAAATGTAGTTATATACAATAAAAAAAATACTTGCAAAAATTGCTGATTTTTCGTAAACTTCAACTTCAAATATAAGTAGCTAGGAGTGGTCAAATCTAGATTTTAAAGCCACATTTCGACTTAGCACATACAAATGCATCATTTGGTCACTAGTAGTCTTTGAAAATCTAAAGATTTCACTTTGCTCCCTAAAATTGACATACCCTAATAACATAGTTCAATTTTTTTATTACAAAAATAAACATGAATCAAATAAATTTAGGGATTTTCTTAAGAATATACAAAACATAATGTTCAAATTATAAGGAACTGACATCCCAACCATAACATTATTATACACAATTACTCAATACTTGGTCCATCCTCCATTATTATTAATGACCAGTCGTAGCCTATTTGGAACAGATGCCACGTAATTGTAGATGATTTGTGGGTTCTGGTTAGGTGGCAGCAACGGATTTTCTCACTCTGGGGTAGCTGATACCGTGTAGGGTACTACACTCCAATTTCTTGTAGTGGATCGAAGGATTCTGTGAAAAATTATTAAATTACACCGTCTGCATGAAAATCGATTTCTTTATTTTGAGTTGTGATTCTGAAGCAGTTCGCTGCGCTGAATTAAAAAATGCTACCAGTTTTTTTCTATCACCCACAGTTTTAAACTTATTAGCAAAACAATTTTGGGGCGTTTTGTAATTTTTTACCTTTTTTATCTTCAATTAATTTCGTTTTTTCATATTTTTCAGATAGATAATTCTAACATTACGTCTTTAAAATTTAATAATGGCTTCTAGAGGATGTACCCATAGTCCAGTCATATTTTGTTATATTTGTGGTCGGTATGTTGTTGTAAAACAAAGGACAAATGTAACGACCTTCATTAAGAGAGCTTATCATGCTTATTTTGGAATTAAATTAGGAGATCAAGACAAAAGTTGGGCTCCACACAAGGTTTGTCTTACGTGTGTTGCGGCACTAAGGAATTGGAGCAAAGGTAAAAAGCAAAGTTTGCCATTTGGGATTCCTATGGTATGGCGCGAGCCTAGAAACCATACCGACGACTGCTACTTCTGTTCTTGCAATGTTAAAGGTTATAATGCAAAGAATAAAGAGAGCCTTCAGTACCCAAGTCTTCCATCTGCAATAAGGCCGGTACCCCATGGTCCAGAAGTTCCTATTCCCCGCCCACCCGAGAGTCTGGATCAATACAATTCAGATTCTGATTCAGCTCCAAATCCAGACAATGATGATGTTTATGAACAGCCAACAGCTGACCGAAATCCTAAACCGAAGCCGAATTAAATGACTTAGTCAGGGATTTGAATCTGCCTAAGGACTCTGCATAACTTTTGGGGGGGGGGTCTAGATTGCAGGAGAACAATTTATTGGCATCCGACACATACTTAAGTCTTTGGAATAAGTCCTGAAATGTTTGCAAGTAAAGAAGGTAAATATATTTTGTTTCTTTCAGTTATTTTTTTATTCTTTCATAAACAAGCAATATGCTTGTCCAAGAGCTAGGAGCTATTTAATTCTGCTTTAATTAGGTTTTACTTTATCACCTAAAGATTTCGTGCTACAAGGGGTGTTGTAATACCTCATCTGTCCCCAAATGTTAACCACCCATTGATGGGAGGGGAGAGAGTATTTTGCTGGGAACGGGACTGGTTGTTATATATATTTACCCTACATTATTATGTAAGCGTTACTGTAGTCTATAACAACAAAATTTATGGTTTAGCATGTGCAATCCAATGTTGGTCTCGATAAGATGGTTCACATTTGGGAATAAATGGGGGATTTATGACACACCCTGTAGTAAGAAAACCATACGTGATAGGGAAACACTAACTATATTTTTGAGATCAGCACACGCAAATTATATAGAATCACCAACTAGTTTGTAAAAATCGATCGACAAGTTTTCAAATGTGTACTGGTGTTAGCTACGAGAAAATAAAGGAAGGTGTTTTTATAGGTCCTCACATTAGAAAGTTATTGACAGACGATCATTTCCTGAACACAATGACCAATAAAGAAAAAGAAGCATGGCTTGGTTTCAAAGATGTTGTTGAAAACTTCTTGGAAAACTACAAAAGCCAAAATTATGAAAGACTGGTGGAAAATATGCTTAAAAAGTTTTGCGCCTTAGGCTGCAACATGAGCCTGAAAGTTCACTTCTTATTTTCGCATCTTGACCGTTTTCCCGAAAATCTCGGAGATGTCAGTGAGGAGCAAGGGGAACGATTTCACCAGGACATCAAAACCATGGAAAGAAGATATCAAGGAAGATGGCATACAAATATGATGGCGGATTACTAATAGTGTCTGCAACGAGATCAGCCTAACGCACAGCATAAGAAAACATCAAAGAAGCACCGGTTTAGTCGTCATTAGTCAGATCTACCTTCATAGTTTTAAGTCTTCGGAATAAGTCCTGAAATGTTTGCAAGTAAAGAAGGTAAATATATTTTGTTTCTTTCAGTTATTTTTTTATTCTTTCATAAACAAGCAATATGCTTGTCCAAGAGCTAGGAGCTATTTAATTCTGCTTTAATTAGGTTTTACTCTATCACCTAAAGATTTCGTGCTACAAGGGGTGTTGTAATACCTCATCTGTCCTCAAATGTTAACCACCCATTGATGGAAGGGAGAGAGTATTTTGCTGGGAACGGGACTGGTTGTTATATATATTTACCCTACATTATTATGTAAGCGTTACTGTAGTCTATAACAACAAAATTTATGGTTTAGCATGTGCAATCCAATGTTGGTCTCGATAAGATGGTTCACATTTGGGGATAAATGGGGGATTTATGACACACCCTGTAGTAAGAAAACCATACGTGATAGGGAAAAACTAAATATATTTTTGAGATTAGCGCACTCAAATTATATAGAATCACCAACTAGTTTGTAAAAATCGATCGACAAGTTTTTTCAAATGTGTACTGGTGTTATCTGACGGTTCCCCCGATTCTTCTTGGAGCATATCGGGAAATTATTTATTCTATTTTAAAACTAGGTTATCTGGAGAAAGCAGGGCTGAAAGGAGAAGACAAAGAGATCCTCTGACTGAATTTTACTGCTTCTAAAATATTACAGGTAATGCTTCAGCCTCTAGGTCAGATCAGAATAATCAGAATAATTTGAAAATTTACAAGAGTTTATATATTAATAATTTTGTGACATTATTTTTATTTATTGTTGACCTGTTTTGTTTTTATTCTCAATAGGGTGAATTTTTTTTGCAAAATATTTGAAGATGAAGGTAAATTTTGGCTGTAACAGCATACTGGCAGATGAGGAAGATATTTAAGGCGCTTCGAACCACAACCTGCCAAGCGCCAGTGGGGTCAGAATTAAGTTATTTGTACCACTATATTCCACCACCCTTCCTCTATCCCTTGGGTGAGTCAGGGAGCAGATTGTGGACCTGTACGTATGGTCGAAATCAATCAAATATCGTTATTGGTTCAAAAGTTATGACATTTTTAAAGTTGACAAAAAATCTGCCAGATTCCCATACTCATGAAAAATTTGCAACTGCATTGACTTCTATATTGCAAGATGGTCGATAAAGAGTGATCGTGTGCATGCAGTTGTGCACGACAATGGCTGTAATATTACTAAAGCTGTTAGCGTTCTCAAAATTACTCATGTTGCTTGTGCGAATCATACTTTAGAACTTGCAGTTGATGAAGCGCTTCTTAGCGAGAAGTCTGTTTCAGAGATATGTCCAATTGCGCGCCCAATCTGTTGCATTTTCATTATTTATCTCCAGCCTTTGACAGACTTAAAGAATTCCAGAAGCAACATAATTTACCCGAAAACAAACTTATAAGAGACGTTATCACACAATGGAACTCTACATTCTATATGCTACAACGACTTCTTCAACGAAAAAGTGCGGTTGTTGCATACGCCTCGGACGATGACACTGTAGCAACGTTTAATAACACATGCTTGCGATGGTTTTGTTGTCCGAAATATTTTATCACTTAGATAGTAACTTTTGCACGCTGATTCCGAAAATAATATTCATTTTTCGCCATCACGTACAAATTTTTCACAAAATGTCATATTTCATATGTAATTAATTTTCATTAAAATTGACTCAATTAAATTTTGATTAAAAACTACTGCCTATAATATGCTTCCAGATCAGAAGTGACGTCATAGCGTCTTCTAGAACATTCGAGAAACGCACCGCTATGGCAAACAGAGGGTATGTAAATAGCCCAAACATTTTCTGTTATATTTGTGGAAAATTTACTGTGAAAAAAACAAAGGCGAGATATTACAGACCGTCAAGAAAGCATACTATGCGTACTTCGAAAAAAACTTGTGGATCAAGACAAATCATGGGCTCCACATAAAGTTTGCAGTGTTTGTGTTGAACAACTTAGACTGTGGAGTAAAGGTAAAAAAGATTCTTTACCTTTTGGGATTCCAATGGTCTGGCGTGAGCCTGGAAATCACAGCAATGACTGCTATTTGTGTTCATGTAACGTACAAGGCTACAATACTAAAAATAAAAAGGAAATTTCTTATCCAAACTTTCAGTCTGCTATAAGACCTGTTGCTCATGGACCTGGTATACCTGTACATACTAAACCAAATATTCTTGATATAACTTCATCTGATTCGGTGTCTGATGACGATGGAAACGATGATATTGATTGTTTTCAAACCGAAACATCTGGTGAACGGTGAACCCCAATTGTTTACACAAAGTGAACTTAATGATTTGGTAAGAGATTTGTGTCTCCCGAAGGATTCTTCAGAGATTTTGGGATCCAGACTTCGTGCAAAGAACTTGCTTTCTCCAGGGACGTCATTTTACTGGTACAGAAATCGAGAAAAAGAATTCATCCAATATTTTTCTCAAGAAAATTCACTGGTATATTGCAACAATGTTTCGGAACTAATACTTAAGCTAGGCGCTGCAGTCTATGACCCAAATGAGTGGAGACTTTTCATTGATTCCTCCAAAAGAAGTCTAAAAGGCGTCTTCCTTCACAACGGTAACTTGTATGCATCCGTTCCTGTAGCTCATTCGGTTCACTTGAAGGAAACGTACGAAAATCTTGAACTTCTCCTAGCTAAGGTTAAATACAAAGAACACGGTTGGCTACAGTAGTATGGGCCCAAAAGGAGAGAGTGCAATGCAATTGCAAATGTTGATCAATGTTGCAATGAGTGCCAGTGCCAACCCCTCCCCTTGTTGCAAGACCCCCAGTGCAAACCCGGGGTGCCAAAAAAAAGGGGAGGGAAACTCCCCTTCTTTGGGGGAGAAGGTGGGACGGCCTCACCCCCAAAGGGGTATACCTAACCTAAGAGAGAAAGGAGAAGAGAGGAAGAGAGGAGTGCTCGCTTGGCAGGAGCCAATCGCATATTAAGGCTTTATCCCAGCGCTTGCTGTCTTATAACCCCCTAATCAGCCAGTTGGCTTAATCCGCCAGTTGGCTTGATCAGCCAATTGGCACAGTGTATACAACGTTTGGACAAATGCAAGTACACTCCCGCCTATACGCCCATAAAATATCACACACACAACTATATGCGCGATTATATGCGCCGGGTTCGAGACCCGGTGACGACGGGTCCTTCCACGGTTGGTAGATAAATGGGAACTCTGGTTATCCTATTGGTCCGTGTTAAGCTGTAGATCTAAGGTGGAGTGTAAACATCCTTCTACGAATGGGAGATAAATGGGTAACCAGGGTATCCTAGCGGGGGTCTTGTTAAACTGTATTGCAACACTCGGTCATATTGTTTATCTGTTTGTTTATTTCCCTCTCTCTCTCTCTCTATCTCTCTATATATATATATATATATATATATATATATATATATTTCCCCGTTAAACAGTAGATCTAAGGTGGAGAGTAAACATCCTTCCACGATTGGTAGATAAATGGGTAATCAGGGTATCCCAGTGGGGATTTGTTAAACTGTATTGCAACACTCGGTCATGTTGTTTAACTGTTTGTTTATTTCCCTCTCTCTCCCTCTCATATATATATATATATTTTTTTTTTCCCCGTTAAAAAGTAGGTCTAAGGTGGAGTGTAAAGCTTGACCATCGCCAGAATAAACAATTCGGTCCGAAGCCATCGATAGCAAATGAGAGCCTATATATGTACAATTCCGGAAAAAAGTTCATCTAATAAATTCTGAAAATTGGTACAAGAAACGTACACATAATTTATAATCACGCCAAACTGCATTAATTAGCTCTCTCTCTTTCATCTGTAACTTCTGCAAATTAAAACAGGACAAATGGTACACATAGCATTGAAATGAAGGTGAAAATATACAGCACAAATGGATAAATAGAAAGTGAATATGATAAAGGAGGGAAATGAAGAGAAGAAGGAAGGCAAAAGCGATATAAACAAAAACCTACCTAAACAACAATTCCTAATTAAACAATGTAAATAGCTGAACAATAGAAGGACATAAATATTTATGGAAATATATATGTATACACACACACATATATATATATATATATATATATATATATATATATATATATATATATATATATATATATATATATATATATATATCTAATTATATTAAACATCGTTCTGAAAATTGTGGAGTTTAACGCAGAAGTTTATGAGCTCAAAATAAATGAACCGCATCCATCACACATCTCTGTTATTTTTTAAAATTTATTTTATTAATTTTATCGTACGCGAACTCTGGAAACCATAAACTTTACAACTACGAGAATTGTTTCGAATTCCGAATATATCTTCCAATGTCACTAAAACCCAGTATATAGGGCTGTAGACCTTCGCGCACTGGTGATTTTTCCTTTTTCCTTCATGGGTAATTGGTAATGTGGTTTTAATAATACATTTCTTGATAATTTAAAAATTTATAGAAAGTTCTACAGGTAGGGCTTTAGAATTACCAAAACTTTTAAGATTACCCGATGCTTACTTTTAAAACCTCTCATGATATCGTGAAAGGATATCTGCCCAGAGGTCGAGGGCCCGGTCTCTATTCATATATACACACACACACACATATATATATATATATATATATATATATATATATATATATATATATATATATATAATTTAGGGGTGGTCGAAGTTGGTACCAGAAAGCGAATAAACATCCAGTAGTTGTCGTTTCATCTATGAAATGTGAAAATCACAAAGAAATGCATTTTGATAAAAGATCAGAATGCAAATTTAGCTTAAGTTTTTAATTTTTTCTGTTGTCGCTTCATGCGTAAAATCCCATATGCGGCGTAATACGCGCAACCAAAACAAAGCAAACCCAAAATTATTAACTTGTTTCTATAAGCATAAATATCAACATTTTGCTTGTATTTTTATATAATTATTAATTATGCATCTTTATTAAAAAATAATGGTAAAATATTATATTTCCTGTGACCGTTCACGCTTATTTCTTACATATTGCTATTCGCATTAACACTTTTCATTATGTTTCAGATTTTCCGGTGTAAATAATGCCGAAAGCGAAAACAAGACACCTGACCCGAAAGAAAAGTGAAGAAAAGTATGGAGGTGGTCCTTGTGAATTATTAATGACCGAACCAAGCACTTACAGGCAGCTGATTCAATACTATTATGACCTGAATCATGCTAACCCTGGCGCAGATTTTTGGGTCTTAGTGCAGCAAGTTAGCAACGATTTAAAATCCATTTGGTCTTCAGTGAATCCAAGGCTGCCTTTGATTAATGACAAATCCATTGACAGAAAGGTTAAAGACCTACTCACTCTTGTGAAAGACATTAATCGCAAGCATGCTAAGGCAAGTGTCAAGCGAAATCTGGATGCTAACTTGGACAAACTTTTTGATATTTCTGCCTGTTCCTGTTCTTTGGATATTTTGCCTTGCAGTGATTCAAGAGTATACTGTAAGAAGGACAAGTGTACACAAGAACACATCATCTGTGTTTGCCCTCGAAATGCAAAGGTGCCACTTCAAGAAAGAGCATACCTTCGTGATCAGCGATCCAAAACAGGTCCTAAGGGTGCATACCAGCTGTCTTCAATGGACACAGCTGCTGCCAAAAGAGACAGGAAGGCCAAACAAGGACAGCAACATGTACTACCTCAGGAGGAAGTTGAGCTAGTAGGATCTTTCATACAGCCTACAGAGTTGCCTGGACTTACAAGCAGTTCATCTGGTGGCGAGGTTAGTTTCCTTTGATTTGTATTAATTATAAATAAATAAATAAATAAATAAATAAATAAATAAACAGAAAACGCATTAATATTTTCCATTTATTTTCAGGAAGGAGAAGATGAATGGCAGCCTAGGAAGAGGCCTTCAGGAGACTACAGCCTTTTAAAGTTTCCCAGATATGCTATGGAACTTGTCAGAGGTGAATGTTCATCAAATCTGGGCGCAGCTCTTGGGAATGCCTTGCTCCATGACATCAAACACCTACTGAGACCTGAAGTTGACATCAATCACGTCATGATTGACAAGTGCAAATTAGACAGGGCCAAAGCCCAAATTAGGGTAGTTAGTGAGGGTGTGGAATCAGAGAAAAAGACAGCTCACTTGTGTTGGTGTGGATGGGAAGGTTGACGAGAATACCATGACTTACAAAGAAATAGAGACACCTGAAGGGGAAACTGTTCTCAGAAAGTGTGTTGACGCAGAACATCACCTCACCTTCACCTATGAAGATGGAAAATCTCCTGGCGCCTACTTGACCCACAGAACAATTCCTGTTATAGGCGCCACTGGTGAGGTCCTTGCTCAGGAGACATTCACTGTTCTTGAAGAAAATAATAGCCTTGAAAGTATCCGAGCCATTCTTCTTGATGATACCGCAACCAACACTGGCTGGAAGAGTGGTTTAGTGGTAAAACTTGAAGAAACTCTGGGGAGGAAACTGCACACTATTGGTTGCGCACTGCATCAGAATGAACTCCCACTAAAAGCTCTTTCCAAAAAAATGGATGGAGTGACAACTGGCCCAAGAAGTTTCAGCGGGCCCCTTGGGCAAAGATGCGCAGAAGATATCCAGGATGAACCTCAGGTATAGTTTGAAGCTGTGGAAGCTCCAATCATTGAAGGGTACATTCCAGAGGAAGTACTGAAAGACCTCAGTCATGATCAAAGGCTTCTGTATGAGTATTGCAGAGGGATCGGATCAGGAAGATAGATGACAGATGGGCTGCTTGGAAGATTGGTCCACTTAACCATGCAAGATGGTTAACTCTTGCTATATGACTTCTTTGTTTGTACACAAGAGACAACAGACCAAACCTGAATTTGAAAAAGTTGGTCCATTACATTGTTCGAGTTTATGCTCCTGCATGGTTTGAAATAAAGGCATCCTCTAAGCTGCATGATTCTCCTCGAATCCTCTTCTCTGCTATCAGCCGACTGAGGCTGATTCTATTTGATGATGTGAAACGCATTGTAAAGCAGGACATCCAGGGTAATGTTTTCTGCCTCCAACCTGAGAACATCCTCTATGCCATGGTGAAAGATGATGAAGACAGAATCAGGAATCATGGGCTTCAGACTATACTCACTTTCAGACAGGTAAATTTTGCGCTTCTTGTAATTATTATTATTTTTTTTGCCAAAGCTGAGTTATTCTCAAAAAAATATTGAAAAAATATTATAATTGTCACTTTAAGTGGGTAATTTGTTTGTATTATTGAAACGTCAATATTTGAGTACTATTTTACTTTAATATTTATATTTTTATTTATATTTTCACTTATATTTTCATTTTCATTTTTCATTTATAGAATGGAGAGCAACCAGGAAGCAGGGAAGAAAATTCCCCAGGTGAATTGGAATGCAAATCACTGGCATGAGCTATTCGACCTCACTGACCCTGATGTCATGGAACCACCTACCACACAGCACCTATCTGATGAAGAAATCCAGTCATTCATGGACACTAACACTAAGCCAGACATTCCAGACTTGCCTTCTCACTCTCAGAGTGTTGAGAGGAGTGTGAAATTAGTGACAGAGGCTTCCCATACCGTGTACGGGTTCGAAACTCGTCACAGATGTATCCTTACTAAAGTACTGAGCAGGAAATGCGTCCTGCATTTATGTCAAAAGGACATTGTTCTCAATCTTATGATGATTTATATGAATAGTTTTTCTTTTTACATGAGAACATGTGATTTTTTTTGGATTTATCACCTTTTGAAAGTACTTTTTCAAGTTTTGTAGCCAAAATATGTGAATAAATTAGCAAAAATGCGTTTTTTCAACGAAATTTTATCATTTTACACTTAAAACACATGATGTACATTAGGCATTGTCTCCTCTTGGGATAGAAAATGATATTGAGTTGCTACATCTATAATTAGTTAATATTATGTCTTCAAAAATGACAAGTTTATCTATCGCGTATGACGAAAATTGGGTAAAAAATCATAACAAACTTTAATTGCAAATCCGCAAGTAGGCCCTTATCCGTTTGCTCTAAAAAATTTTTGGGGTTCATTTCTCAACCAAACCTAACTACTGGGCACTTATTCACCTTGCGATTTCAAAACATGTGGAAAATCGACCCGCCCTAATTTATATATATACATATGTATATATGTATATATGTATATATGTTCATCTGTGTGTATTTTGGTGAAAAACAATAGGTTTTTATTTATTGCCCATTCTCTGTTTCCTTCGTGGTTATTTCGGCATATATATATATATATATATATATGAACAGTATATTTATATTAAAAAGCGTAGTTCCTACGTTTCCTGACTTTTGGCCCACCCTATATATATATATATCTAGAGAGATAGTATATTTATATTAAAAAGCGTAGTTCCTACGTTTCCTGACTTTTGGCCCACCCCATATATACACACACACACACACATATATATATATATATACTGTAATATATATATATATACATATATGCGCCTCGGTGGTGTAGTGGTTAGCGTCGCTGACTACGAATCCATCGGCCCCGGGTTCGAAACCCGACGGCATCCGGCGCGGACAAAACCCAGCTGTTCATCCTTCAACACAATAAAGAAAGTGGTTGGTAGATAAATGGGTACCCTAGGTGGCCTAGTGGTTAAGACGCTGGGCTGCTGATGGGGCGTGGTTCGGATTCCACTTTAAACTGTAGGTCTAAGGTGGAGTGAAAAGCTTGACCTTCGTCAGAATGAACAGTTCGGGCGGAAGCTAACCAAACCAAAGGTTATATATATATATATATAATATATATATATATATATATACACACACACACACAAACTTTGTACATACAGTACTTTCCACATACGCTTCGAGATTGTGTTCCGTACAGCTCCAAATGTGCACTTTTAATAGTTAATGCAACTTATAAGATAAACGAGCGTTTAAAATTTAAGACCTTAATTTTTTCAAAGAGGAAAACTTTCGTCAAAGGGAAACTTTGTTAAAAATAAAAGTATTTTGAAACAGAGTCCTTTTAATACAAATTATAAAATAGGATTCGTTTCATACTTTCAAACTACTTTTAATAACTACGCAACGAAAAATTAGGTTCTTTGGTACCAGTAATATATATATATATATATATATATATATATATATATATATATATATATATATATATACACACATATATATATATATATATATATATATATATATATATATATATATATATATCGGGTGGTCCGAAAAAAATGACGCATTTTTTAAAAATTAATATCTCAGTAACCCCCTTCCTTATCATGACAATTTTTATATGCAAGATACTTTCAAACTTCTTTTTTTGAATGCAAGAAACGGAATTCTGATATCTTTTATAGTTTTCTCGCAATTAACAAAAGTAACAACATGGGTCAAAAAAACGAATATCATGAGAAAGGAAAATTTAATCAGAAATTTAACTAATTAATTTACAGTAAATGATCGATTGGACCACCACTCTGTTGACACACTAATCTAAGTCTTTTCTTCCACACAAAAAAATACTTCTTACTTCATTAATGCCAATTTCTTGCCAAGATTCAAGTATTTTACTTTTTAATTCTGATTCGGTGAATTTTTCTCGTCGACCTCGGTAAACCTTCTCTTTTAGTAACTCCCAAATTGAGTAGTCCATAGGATTACAATCTGGGCTTTGTGGTGGCCACTCATTTTTCGTTATTAATTTTGGTGTATTGCTAATCAGAAACGACTGTGTGGCGTAGCTTGTATGCGACGGTGCTCCATCTTGTTGAAATATGAAATCATTTTCTTGATACAGGCGACGACAATCCGGCAACAATTTTGTTCTTAAAAGTTCAATGTAATTTGCAGAATTCACCTTTGTCTTTTCAGTTTCAATAAAATGAACATCTGTCTTGCCATTCCAAGAGACCCCTGCAGATATCATAACCTTTTTGGAGAATCTTGACGTTTCATGATACAATCTGTTTATTGAAATGTCACACTTTTTACCACGCCCGTAGACAACATCATTTTGACGGTTTCGCGGAATTTCTAGAGTGAAATCTTTTTCATCCGTGAAGACTATCTTTTTAATATCAACGACAGAGAAATTATCAAGTAACTTTCTGCACCTTGTTTTTCTTTTATCCTTAACAGTATCACTTTTTCTAGAAGATACTATTCTTTTGAAGGCTTTTAGTTTTTGTGCTTTAATTATTCGGTGTACAGAAGTCTTTCCAATATTCAAATGTTTAGCAATTGTTCTTTGTGACAAATGACTTCCTGGTTTATCTTCTTGAGAGCAGATTTTATCGTTGATGTAATCCACATTTTCTGGAACCGAAGCTGTTTTAGGTCTACCGCTTCCTGGTTTTCTGGCAGTACTTCCCGATTCGCGAATCTTCTTTAAGAGTCTTTCCACTGCACGCCTTTTCCACTTTTTGCCGGGAAACTCTTGCAATAACCTTCCAGTCTTCCATCCTTTTTCACAGTAACAATTTTTAATGAGAATACAATCTTCCTCTGACAACATCATTAAGGGTACTGACGAATTGTTAAAAAATAAAAATATCCACAATTTGACTTGTTCATTCCTGTAGAGTTTTGTAATAACTTGCAAAAATATCGCATGATATCGTATAAAAATGATATCGTATAAAAAACGGATATTATATTGCGATTTTTGTTTTTTTGACCCATGTTGTTACTTTTGTTAATTGCGAGAAAACTATAAAAGATATCAGAATTCCGTTTCTTGCATTAAAAAAAAAAGAAGTTTGAAAGTATCTTGCATATAAAAATTGTCATGATAAGGAAGGGGGTTACTGAGATATTAATTTTTTAAAAATGCGTCATTTTTTTCGGACCACCCGATATATATATATATATAAGCACACCGGACAAAAAATTAGTCACCCCTCTCAGAATGTACCTAATAACGTGTGACGGCGCCTCTGGCCTTGATAACCGCACGAATCCGGCGAGGCAGAGACTCTACGAGGTTGTGCATGTACTGAACATCGATTTGCTGCCACTCGTTCATCAGCCGGTCCCGAAGTTCCGCCAGAGTCCGTGGGTGTCTATTCCTGCGCTTCACTTTCTGTTTCCAGCCTGAACAACACCTTCGACGCATTCAGGATTAAAGGCTTCATTGGACCTGCGATGTACTCGTTGCCTCCCATCATTGGAGAACAAACAAAAACGGGACTCATCGGACCAAATTACACGTTTCCAATCTGCCGCAGTCCAGTTTTTGTGCCTCTGAGCCCATTTATAACGTGCCAATTTGTGACTTGCTGTTAACAGCGGCCTCTTCCGTGGTACCCTGCTCCAGATGTCCATCGCATGCAGTTCTCGTCGCAATGTCCGTTCGGAAATTGGTCGCTGGAGAACCTCATTGGTTTCTTGGAGCAATTGTTCTCTGGTTTGAAAACGATTTGCAGTTACTAGACGAGAAACATGGCGGCGGCCCCTATTGTCGAGAATTGTTTTCCGGCCACAGTTACGCCGTCGATTGTCAGTTGATTGCGAACTACACCACTCTTTGTGAACTCGCTGGACAGTACGCGTTGACACACCAACAAATTGGGCCACTTCAGACATTTTGTGTCCGTGGGCTCTGCCAAACACGATGGCTCCTTTTTGCCACTGAGTAACGTCTGCCTCACGACCCATTTTGCAGACTATATCCAACACACACTTTGTTCTTCACCACCTCACGAAACAGATCTGATCCTGTGTGCTACGTCACCGCTACTTGTCACTTACCAATGCTACATCAGCGCCCTCTGTGTGACCTTGAAGTTCCTACTATCGGTGCTATTAGGGGTGACTAATTTTTTGTCCGGTGTGCTTATATATATATATATATACATACACACCTTTGGTTAGCTTCCGCCCAAATTGTTCATTATGACGAAGTTCAAGCTTTTCATTCCGCCTTAGAGGATATCTGCTTTGTGATTATAATTTGTCAGGCGTCCTAATCGGCATTTTCTCTTATTGTAACTCTTTAATTAAACTTTAATTTAACTTAACTTTAAATGATTTAGTATGAACTAATCATGTTAATTTCTCCTTAAATGTCCGAAGCGGAACTTGAACGTGTTATAGCTACTTTTCGTTTTGATGCAAGGGGAATAAATGATTTGGAGGCTTTACCGTACAGCCAACCCAGTGACATGAATACCGAGGTCGAGGTATTGACTCACATCCGGTCCAGCGAATGCCAGGTCATCAGTGAACTAATGTAAGTATTTTTTGGGGTTAAGAACAAAACACATTGTATTTTCATTTCATTTATTAAATGGTAGAAAACATGTACAATGCGGCTTTCAGAACTAGCGTTCATTAAATAAGACTTAATGGAGACATTTTACAAATACCCCTTTACACAATATAGATACAATTATATACACACCTTTACACAACACAATGAGTGCGAACACATGGGAAACTTTTTTATATTTGTCTGCATACCGTTTTATCATTCATCTAAATGTAGCACAAATCGAATAATTTAAAAAAAATTATAAATCCCTTCCCACGTGACATGTGCAGGAGAAATGAAAGACAATACATTCCATAAGTATTACTAAAACATGCTTGGAGTCGGTAAGGATTCCATACAATTTCAGGGATATGTAACTGTTCGATAAATTTTACTCTAATAGGGTCATTCCAGGGCCGAGTGCCGAGTGAATAAAAATAGTACATTCTTCCCCTATTTTTAAAATAGACTGCAAACCAATGAATCCCCTCACCACCCACAATGTCGGTGTTCACGATAATCCCATACCAGTCTCTCGTAGTTGGCAATTTCAATATTTCATTCTTCGCAAACACACCGATAAATTTGGAGCGTGTGATTCGGTCACTTTTCATTACTCTCTGGAGTGTATTCGCGTCCATTTTCTAAGTCTGTGACCACGTTCCTGAAAAAATCAACTTCTATTAGAGCCTGTGGTTCGAGGTACACGAGTACGCTAATAGGCGCGTCTATAGGCTTGGCAAATTCTAACCTGACTGAGATGTTCCTACTTTCTTGTGGACTTAGGTGTGTATTTATACTAGCAGACAAGTCAGGGGTAATATCAAATGAATAAATGTTAAATTCTTCCACAAATTCTTTATGCGTTACGCCAAACCCAAGCTTGTCACAGGCCCCAGCATTATGAGCCAGACTACTATAAACTCTCGCGCAGAGCGGGAACACAGCATCTGATGAGTAGTCCGTGGCCATAGGGTCACCCAATGCAACGCCATTTACGTATAGTTATATTTTTAAGGCCGAAATTTTCGAATTTAAAGGCGCTCTTTTTATAATTTTCATTCGTCAAGGCGTGGTCCTGCATTCCAATTTATATCCTTTTAGGTAGAACTCCAAGGGCCACGTTTTCTTTCTACATATTTCGGGGAACTTCATTTCACTCGCTGTACCCGTAAATATGTCTCCATAATGTGAATCACAACGGGTTTTGCGCCCTCTTCTTAATCAGCCTCCAGATTTATGCAGATCTCAGGACTCGTGCGGTTGAGCTTTAGTTTAAGATCGACGCCGTTCATAAGCAGTTTCTCCTGGAACGTGAAGTCTGTATGAAGACGACCAAAACATTCGTATATCTTTTTTTAGAATTTTTAAATTTATCCTTCATACTACTTTCATCTTTAGTCTGATAATAGCCCTCGGCGGTTAAAAAGGTGTCCTTCGCTTCTTTTGAAAAGTTGAGGACATTTTCCAGATAGGCTCGTAGCAATGTTCCCTCTAATTTTTTTTAGTCCATGTGCGCAAGAAATTTTCGTTGTGCATACATTTAGATTTATGGTGAAAAATTGTGCAAACTTTTCTGAGCGCTATTATCTTCAAAATGAAATATATATACAGGGTGTACATAAAGTCAGGATCTATTTTTGTGAAGCACTTTGAAATTATATGGAATTCAATCATAAAATGATAAATTGGTAACATTTATTAAATAATTAAGAGTAGGATTCGACGTGACGCCCATCAGTATCCCTGCACAGCTCAAATCGTTCCGTAGCATTTCTAAACACATTCTGGAGCATTTGCGGGGTTATGTTATCTGCAGTAGTTCGTATACGTGTACGTAAGTTTTCAAGACTCGTAATCTTCGTCTGATAGACGTGCGATTTGATAAAGCCCCATGCAAAGAAATCTAAAGGGGTTAAATCTGGTGATCTCGCTGGCCAAGGTCTGTTGCTTCCGCGTCCGATCCAGCGATTTGGAAAACGTCCATTTAGATAATCCTGAACAATTTTGGCATAGTGACAAGGAGCACCATCATGTTGATAGACGACGGTACTAACAATCCTATCCCCGTCGTCTATCACCATGATGGTGCTCCTTGTCACTATGCCAAAATTGTTCAGGATTATTTAAATGGACGTCTTCCAAATCGCTGGATCGGACGCGGAAGCAACAGACCTTGGCCAGCGAGATCACCAGATTTAACCCCTTTTGATTTCTTTGCATGGGGCTTTATCAAATCGCACGTCTATCAGACGAAGATTACGAGTCTTGAAAACTTACGTACACGTATACGAACTGCTGCAGATAACATAACCCCGCAAATGCTCCAGAATGTGTTTAGAAATGCTGCGGAAAATTTGAGCTGTGTAGGGATACTGATGGGCGTCACGTCGAATCCTACTCTTAATTATTTAATAAATGTTACCACTTTATCATTTTATGATTGAATTCCATATAATTTCCAAAGTGCTTCACAAAAATAGATCCTGACTTTATGTACACCCTGTATATATATATATATATATATATATATATATATAATATTAAATACTTAATAAATATTATTTCCATAAGGTGATAGCTTGATCATTACGGTACTATTAAATGGATATTAAAAACTGTTTACAATATTTATATTCTTAAAAAGAAAACATTTTATCCATTCTAAAAATATGAATAAAATAAAAAATAGTAAAATAAAATTCAACAAAATAAAGAAATAAAATAAAAATAACATTAATTGAAAATGACTATTTTAGTTATCATTTCTCAAAACAATTTTTAGCATTTAGCAATTTAAAATAGACTAGCAAGATAAATAAAAAAATATTTTATTTTGTATGAATTATGAGATAATTACTATTCGTTTTTATGCAAAAATAAGAAAGAGAAGGTTTATATTCAATGCGTTAATGTATAAAAGAAAAAAATGCAAATACATAGAGTAAAAAAAATCCGTATTGCGTAGTTGCGCGGACGTCGGCGAAGTCGGGAAGGGGTTAATACTTAAAACAGCGACTATAGAGAATGTTGATGCAAATGGTCAGACCTTGTGTGACGGTATATTTTTGAAATTACTTCATTTACTGTCGTGACTCATGATACGCTTGAGCCTGTGCGCATTTTATTTTGCTGTGTGCGCGGGTTTCACAACGCGTGTGCGCGCGCACACGCGCACACCTTAGAGGGAACATTGGCTCGTAGGTGATAATACCCCGTTCCTGCCGAGATGTTAACCTGATTTAAATACACCTCACACTGGCTGAATATGGAGCGTAGAAAGTTGGTTTCAGGTTATGCAGAGTAACTATCATCGCAGTCCGTTCCATCTGAATGGGCTATACGCAGTTTAGCGTACATGTGCATGCAGCTCGGGTAAAAAAAGTAAGGGCCTGAGCTGGGTATCACGAATTCTATAGGGGCACTCGGCGAACAAATTGTGTTTAATGGGTTAATTGTAATAAAGTCGCTATGCTCAATAGAGACCTGAGTTGGGGGCATATCAAAGAGGGACAGTTCCGATTTACAGCATTGTGAACTACATGAATAGATGAAACGCGCAATGACGAGTCAGAAATAGTACCACCTCTCTCAACAACTAGTAATCAGCCTATGATTCGTGAGAGTAGTGTCCTCAGCTTATATCAGTTAAAAAAAATGATCAATCATAGGCTTCATACGCTTAGAACACTTCTTTGTTGATGTCCTTTTACTTTTATCTCCACGTGTTGGTAACCCCTTCTTCCTGGCAGATCTCTTCTTTCCGCCACCACGCATTTTTCTCTTTGCATCTTTGATGATTTCGTCCCGTGTACATTTTAAATGTTTTTTTTAGAGCTTCTTTAGATTTAGTTCCACCCATTACACTGGGTAACAAAATTTGAAAAATTTTCTGTTTATTGTGATTTTTCTGTCGTTTCTTAATGATTTCGGGGCGCTGATTCCAAAAATGATATTAGTTTTGCTCTATCATCAACCGTTTCAAAAATATAGGTTATCACACTTTTCATATGGCAAAGTATATAAAGAAGGCTAACAAATATTTTCTGAAAATAAAAACACTATTGGAAATTAATGTTTATTGAGCCAAAATTGTTTGACAAACCCAAAATGGTGCAAAGGATATATATATCATGAGGAGAACCGATAAGAGAATAACAAGCCTCGTTATGCAGTGTGCGTTCCTTAAAAATGCACTGAAGAACGCGACTTCCGCGTATGAACATTCTTATCCTTTCTGATCAGCGACCATACGTAGTCTCCCATCATAGAAGCATCCCAATGGCCCTGGTACCTTTTCTCCATCGTTTGAATATCTTGATGGAATCTTTCGCCATGTTCTTCACTCACATCGTCCAGGTTATCACGAAAAAAGTCAGGCTGTGAATGCAGATAGTGTAATTTTAAAGACATACGACACCCCATTTTGGCATAGAATTTAATCAAGTTTGACACTAACTCCTTATAGTTTGGTGCTTTATGGTTGCCTAAAAACCCACGAACCACATCACGGAACGCACACCAAGCGCCTTGACTTGTGATCCTACAAAGATGCCAGCCTTGACTTTGGCCTCAGAGAGTTTAGGGAACATGACCTGAATCTGTTGGAAAACTTCCCCTCCAAAATCTAACGCAGTTACAAACTGCTTAATTAGACCCAACTTAATATGGAGAGGTGGTAGCAGAACTATGTCAGGCTTCACAAGAGGTTCCCTGAGTACATTGTACTTTCCTGGTTGCAATCCTTCACGTGGAGGCCACTGAACTGCTTTATAGTGCTCAGTTGAAGCCCTGCTATCCCACAGGCAAAGAAAACATGAATATTTAGTAAACCTCCTTGTAAACCTAACAGGAAACAAATCATTTTGAAATCACCACACACGTCCCAGTTATATTATTCATACCTGATTTGAGTGAGCAGTTGTTTGACATTTTCATAGTCCTCTTTCATTTGAACAGAATGTGCAACTGGTATAGATGGATATTTGTTCCCATTGTGGAGTAGAACAGCTTTTAAACTCCGAGTTGAACTGTCAATAAACAGGCGCCACTCTTAGGGTATATGTGTTAACCCAATAGCTGTGAATAGACCATTAACCTCGCTGCAATAACAGAGAGAGCCATTGACATCGTAGAACCTTGCAAACTCTTCATGCCGCTTTCGATATACAGTGCTCTTGCAATCTTCTCCAAGCAAATTCCACTCTTTGAGTCTGGAGGTCAGAAGCTCAGACCCTGATTTCGTCAGACCCAAATCTCTAATTAAGTCGTCGAATTCCCTCTGATTTGGAAAGTGAAGGTTTGTACTGAAAGTTACTGTATATTCTTCATGACTGTCCTCACCAGCCGACATCTCAGATGAGCTAGCTGCATCCTCATTTCCAACCTGCAAAGCAAAGAAACAAAATATAGGCATAGCTATATATGTAGAAGAGCATCAGCACTAAGAAAAATCGACACATAATGACCCACAATCTGTAAATACAGAAGGTAAAGTAATGGATAGATACCTGTTCTGGTGAACGTGGTATTGGAAGACCTTCGCCATGTGGTAAAGGAGCTATGGACGACGCTATGCTTGGATACTGAAGAGTCGGCCTTCCTTTAACTTTCCTGTACTTAGAAACATCTACCATGCAGTAGTAGCAATCGTCGTGGTGGCTCTTTGGTTCTCTCCATATTCTGGGTACCGCAAATGGCATTGCCTTGCGTACTCCCCGCAGCCACCCTTCAAGTGTAGAGCGGCAGCTTCCACAGATCACATGGGGTGCCCAGGGCTTATCTTGGTCACCCATAGGCATACCAAAATAGAGCCGATACGCGATCCAGAACTTGGTGCCTTTCACAATCTTGTGCGATACTTGCTTGGGGCCTATGTAATACCCACAAACGTAGCAGAATATATCCGGCGAGTGTTTACAAGCTCTAGTTGCCATTCTCTTTACCAAACTGTACTACATTAATCATAACCTGCAGATATAGAGAGAAGAGTTATTAAATCTGCAACAGATTACAGATTCCAGAAAAAAGATGTATTCACAACACTGAAATAATGTTCGCAATTAAAAAAGATCGATAACACTCAAATCGTCAGCACAGAGAAGCACAGAAACACAGTACCTCAGTGCTGGTAACCATCAGACAAACAACCTGCTTTCTTTGTGTGCTCACACTTACTGACTTCTCAGACTCTGCGCTCTTCTTTATTTAGCACAGTGGAAGTTTCGGGCAATTTCTAGAGCAAGAAACTGTCAACGAACATCCGGATTGTTCTCAGCAATTCCTGATTATTCTGATATTGCTGCGCCCATAATAACATTATACTGGTAAAACATGAAAAATAGATTATCTCTGAAACCATTGATGATACACACAAACCAAGGCCAGATTTGGACTCAGCGCCCACAAATGCATATAAAAACAAAAATTCTATATAAACAGAATCAGTGTTACTCAGTGTTATGTCTTCTACCGCGTTAAAACCTGATTGTAACGCCTTCCTCCCGAGGTATCTAGCATCCCTCTTCAACAGTGGAAGAGCGGTGCGTAGTATAGTTGAAAAATTGATCCAAGCCCACTCCCACGCTGATATCTCACCCCTCGATAGACTGTGAAAGGCCTTCGGGTCATTATAACTGAATGCGACGAAAGTGTAGCTTCACTGTTAAATTCCCATCACCGAAAGGGAAATTTTTTCCCTCAATCGTTCTTATATATACCGAGATATTAGTTAATAGATTAGACGCAACATTCACATAATGAGGCTTGTCATATGTAATGCTCAAACTTTTCCCTCTATGGTTGGGGATGTGTGCAATGCGCAGAAGGCGCTCCTGGGTGTCCCCAACAAATTGATGCTCTACGATATTGCTGTAAATATAGCACATTCTGGGGGTGGGCAGCTTTCACCCAATTTCTCCATCTTCAGCTGATACATTAAACTGGACAAGTCATGTTGTACTTCGTGAAAGGTATCTCTTTGGAGAGCTGCACTCTATCGGCCCCCAGCCACAATTGTGAACAGCTCTTTATCTTTAATATTTCTACTAAGCGTTGGTTTCAACTTCAGTGTGTATGGAGGCGTGTCTATGTTTACGACTTCAAAAAGTAAATCGTTTGTCAGGTACGACTTTTCAAGACTCTTGTTTAACCCCGTCACAATGTCCATGGCTGTCATAATGACCGATTCCTAGTGTTACATTTGTACTATAGTACTGTACCTCACCGAACAGGACTGATCGCATCGTATTGTCTAAGGTTATGCCTATTTTTTCGCACTCATCGATTCTTCTAAGGACCAGAAATATGATCTGATCATTTTCAAGAGTTAAAAATTTGGTAGCTAACTGGAGGTCACATAAACCCACTTCATACGATTCACTTTCCAATTCAATGGGTCCGTGGAGTTCTGTCACAAAGTTAACCAGGGTGTTGTTAGGATGTACAGACAATGAAGAAGAGGACGGGAGTGTGACATAGAAGTGGCTAGGAGCCATGTTGCATACTATTTAAGCATCCTGCTCCCGCAAAAAACTCTCAACATCTTTTTTCCCTACTCTGTAAACACCTCTGTACAGTCTATTAACGCCGCCATAGGAGGCGGGGTTAGAAATTTCATAATAGCGTTTACTTAATAGGTTAGCCATTTGCGTATTTTAGAGACACGTGATAAGGTTGGCCGTTTGTTCTCTTCTTTCTCTTCTTTAGAGACGCTACTGCTGGGGGCGATAGCGTATTCAGTTGTGACACATGCGAGAATTGATCCAAGTCTTTTAACCTATTCAGATTACCTGTCAATGTTTTGGGGACAGTTATTTGTTGTAGTCTTGCTTTAATATGCTTCCATCCTGTTGGTGAGGGCCTACCCCACTTTCTCACCAGATCATGGACAATGTCAACGATGTTGGATCCTTGTACCCTTGTTCCTTCAACAATGACCTCGCCTGTATCGGCCCATTGTATGATGGGGGCCTCACTCAATAGATTATAAAGACTTAAGCCTTTATTCCTCAATGTATGTGGGAGACTGCTTTTTAATACATTTTCGATGTGTTGCGTTCCGTTATTCTTTGGTTGGTCATCTCTAACGTCGGGCCCAGGTCCTGTGTCGCCATGCTCAGCGTTGCTCGCGCTGTACCTAATAACCACTGGGAGCTCTGCCGGATTCTTATAATCTTCGTACTCATGAAGAAATTTCTGCAAAGCCTCTTGGTACAAGATCCTTTTCTCATCAGGTGACTTTTCACTGTTTAATTAATAGGGCTAACAATTCGCTTTCCATTCTTTTAAGCCTGCTTTTACGGGGTTCTAGAGTCGCGTCTAGAATCTTTGAACTTTGCAATGAAGCATACATCTCGTGCGGAATCACTACCACTTTCTTCATTATATTAATCTGGTCAGTAAAGGACCCAAAACTGAAAATAAGATGGGGAGGAATAATCTCCCTTTTTGTACAATAATTCGCTTTTCTTCCCCACAGTTTGGCTTTTACGAGCGAGCGCACGTATTATGTTCTTGTAACGACGTAAGCGAGCCTTCTGAAGGGTTTCATTGGCATATTACATTTTATAACATTAAGACAGATTTCACAGATGCATTTTAAAAAGTCGGAGTCGATATTTTTAACAAACATCTGTTGCAATGCCCGGGGCAATCGCTGATAGATTTTTATTAATTCACGATATTTCTTCAGCCTATTTGTCATTCTGGAATATACACCGTTTCAGGATCGTTTGGGAATATATTCGTTCTTAGAAGACCCCTAAACGTGTTTCGCCGGTGAAGGTCACAAAGAAAATATCCGTAACGCTGACTTGTGGCTTCTTTTTAAACCTCCAAAAACTCCTTACGCTGATTCTGGAACATTTGATTGGCTAATACCTCCATTTGTGACACATCTCTACGGTGTGCGAATAAGACGAGATATTGTGTATTTAACGACACATCGCGCCTGTATCTATTTTTGAAAAATAGATTCTGATTGATGAAGAATACGCTTATGTTAAGATGGTGGGAGAACACTGCAAATGTCTCGGCAAACGTTTTATCCATTTCTAACATGAGATCATCAGTTATAATGACTGTATGTTCATTTCCTTTTAATGAATTAACGTCATATACACATTTGTGGAACAAAATATCATCTTGGTACTCGTTGAATACTGACTGATACGTTGAATAGCACCATATTACTTTATGCACAAATTTTGAGAACATCTCCCCCTTAACTTTAATGATTTTAAGCATAAATACAGTTTTACCACATCCTGTAGGGCCACCCCTAAGTGGGCCATTTACAAAATATTACAAAATTTAAGTGCTGCTCCTTATATTCTTGTTTTTCTTCTTTCACAGAACCATGAATGACGACGATGTACAGCCTCCCATCACCGATATCACAGACGAAACCGATGACCGTGTAGCTACAGAATCCTTCACCACTGACGAACCCTCACCAGCGTTACATGTAGCAGGCGACAATTCAAAGCAGAGGCATGATGAAGAACCCTTAACGTCAGGTATAAAGCGTGCCAGGATTGCGCCGGTTGTTAGAGCCCCAGTAATAGAACCCCAGTAATAGAGCCCCAACCCTCTACGTCTAACGACACAACCCCCATAATAGTACCTTCCGCAAATATGCCCCATTATTCCTGTTCAGCTCCGGGAACTTCATCCACAGCAGCAGCAGCAGCTTCTCATACTGTGCAGGATGGTATAACATACGAGTTGATGCGCACCGCTACCCCTACCCCTGCCCTAACTAGAAATCGGTACGTGGTCAGGGTTGACCCTGGCTCCCTGTATACCTAAGGTGTTTTACTGCGACGCGTAGTTGAACGTGTTGTGGAGTTTGCCCTTCAGAACCGCGACGAACGTGAAGTCCGGTCGAGGTTGTCCTTCAGGTTCGGGTCAGATGACGGGGACGTAGATGATTTTTTGGGTAGTAATACCGTTCAGACGTTTGGTGGCTGTAGACATAGAATATACACCTTGGGCCGTATAATGCAGGCCTTTCAAAGTAGTACAGCCTTCAATATGGACAAATTCATGGTAGATATTGACAGTATTCCGGGTTGCGGGTCATAGTGCCACACCTTATACTCTTAATTTCAATTCCCCGGTTATTTACAGAAAGCGTTTAAACGTTGATCGTGGTTGCGGCTTTATATCAATAGTCTTAGCTCATATGTTCACTGTGCTAAATACATGGACGCAAAAAATTTGGCTGCCTACGGTTGTGCAGCGTGCCCGTAAACTAGCCTCAGATTGTAAGCTTGAATTTGAATGCTCTATGGGTCCTGAATAACTGAGAAGGGCCGAGGAGGAAATGAAGGCACGCATAGTCGTATTTGGAATAGATGATCGTCGTAGGACTGTGTATGTTTTTAAAGCTGCGTGAGAGATCGTACAAGACCTCTACTTATTTTAGGATTGTCAGGAACATCGTATCTCCCCATCCGTAACATAAGGGCTCTCTACGCCAGTTATGATAAAAGTAAAAAATATGGAAGGCATCATGATTTGTGTAAGGGATGTCTCGATTTTGCGGATGATATATTGAAACATTGTAAGGATTGCTACATGGTATGTGTGCAGTGTAAAAGCCCCAGATGTGAAAGTCGTGCAGTTGAAACAGAGAAGAGGGAATGTAATGTGTGTAGACGTACATTTTTGAATAATAAATGCTTTGAACTCCATATATCATTTGGCACTTGCAGGAAAATGAGGATTTGTAAGTGCGGTTTGTTTCACATGATGGATAATTGGGGGAATTTCAAACATAAATGCGGTGAAATTCACTGTTCTACATGTCATGAAAAATATAAGGCGGATGGAGTGAAGCATGTATGTTATATGAAAGATGCTAAGCCTAAAAATAACCCGCGTATAACCGTGTACTACGCTGTAGAAACATACACGAACGCTGAAACCAAAGAGGTTATTCTACATTTACTCGTAAGTCAGACTATCTGTGATGAGTGCATGGAGATCGAGTGTGATGAGTGTCATAAATGTGGAAAACGGACAAACGTTTTTAAAATGACTGCACACGACAGCTCTGTGAAACTCTTTGTATCCTATATTGTCAAATTAGCGGACAAATTCAATAAAATGACTGTGTATATTCTTGCCCATAACGGGGCAAAATTTGACACACAGTTCCTTTATAAGGAGTTGCTTCAACACGAGTCGTCTGCAAAGCTACCCAAGGTCATGGGCGTAGCCGCTGAAGTTTAAAATGGGTATTTCCCTTACACATTTCTCCCTAGCGAAACTTTAAATTTCTTAGGACTACCTCAGCCCAAACATTAATTTAACTACACCAACAGGAGTGATATTGAGCGTGAAGATTTTGACTGCTACTACAACAGTTTTAATGAAGCTAGTCCATACAATATAGCTGATGAATGTAAAGGTTATTGCGTGAATAATGTGCGTGTGCTTAGAGTATGTTTCCAGGCCTTTAGAAAGATGTACATAGTCGGTTTCAAATGCGATTCGCTGCAAGTCGCAACCACGATCGCCTCATTATGTTTTACGGTGTTCAAGAATAACTTCATGCCTAAAGACACCTTAGCAGTCATTCACAGAAACAACCCCCGCAGTTATGGGCACAAGGCTATTTACTGGCTCATACACCTACAGTAACAGACCGGAGTATACATAAAACATGCCCGCAACACGGGTGAAGTACCCATTAAGGTCAATGGTCGTGTTTTTTGGGTTGATGGTCTAAGTGAGGATCCAGCCACTGGTGAGAAGACTGTGTATTCCTTTAACGGCTGCTGGTGTCATGGATGCCCGAGCGCTGTGTGTGTCGTCACACGGGACCTCCAGTCCTCCATGGAAGATCCCCCGCCGACAGCCTCGCATGGACCCGTAACCGCGATCAGCTTATAGGCTCCCAGTTCACTCACAAGATCGTGTGGGAGCATGAGTATGATGCTCGGATGGAAATAGATGCCTAGTACCATGAAGAAATAAGGGCCATCAAACGTTCAATGGTGTTGGACCCCCTGAAATGCGGTGACAGCTTGTTTGGAGGGCGTACAAACCCATTCAAGCTATACTTTCCGCCTACGGAGGGCGTGAAACTCCATTACTACGACTTCTGCTCTTTATTCCCCTACGTGATGAAGAACAACCCGTACCTCGTAGGTGCGCCTGAAAAACTGATGGGTCCCACTATACCAACCGTCGAGGAGTTCTCAGCTAACTTGAATGAGCGCTACTTTGGACTTTCTTTCGTAGACGTGCTCCCCCCTCGCGATTTATGGATGCCGATCTTACCCGTCGTTATAGATCACAAGCTCATGTTTCTCCTGTGTGTGAAGTGCGCAGAGGAGAACAACGGTGATTGTAACCATACAACGAACCAGCGTAAGATTAGAGGCGTATATACAAGCCCTGAGCTGGCCCTAGCCGTTCGCTATGGGTACAGAATATTGAAGATACATGAGGTGTGGAGGTTTCAGAAGCTACCCAAACTTTTCACGCCATATATGAACGCTTTTTTGAAGGATAAGGTAGAAGCATCGGGATATCCGCGAGGGGTTGATACCGAAGATGAAAAAAACGGCTTATATTCAGCGTTACCGTGCCCATGAAGGTATACAGCTTGACCAATCCCAAATTGTTAAGAATCCTGGCAAGCGCTTCAGTGCAAAGTTGTGTCTAAACAGTGTTTGGGGGAAATTTGCACAGAATACCGGCAAAGTGAACGTTCACTTGGCACAAAGTTACAGTGAAATCTGGGATTATGCCAACGCTCCCGATAAAGAGGTTATGGAGATCGTGTATGTAGGTAATACTTACATAATAAAGTACAATATCACCGAACTGGCCACAGATACAAACATACCTGTAGCCAGCTTCACAACGGCCTACGCCCGCATCAAGCTTTGGGAACTACTGCACTCTCTTGGGCGGAGGGTGCTGCGCTGATACAGATAGCGTGATATTCACAGCAAGGAGGGTGAATACATGCCTGCTATTGGGGAATTCCTCAAAGAGCTAACTGACGAGATCAAGGATGAGTATGGTGATGGTGCATACGCAGACTCATTTGTATCAACAGGGCCAAAAACCCATGGGGTACGGGTGAGGGTGGGGGATGATATGAAATATATCATGAAGGCTAAGGGTATCACGCTTAACCATGCGAACCGATAAGTCGTTAACTTTGACTCGTTGAAGGATATAGTGTGTTTGGAAGATGAGGGCGACCAGCCACCCCAACTGACTGTCGGGCCGCACAATTTTCGGCCGCAAAAACTGGGGTGTGTGAAGGAACTTAGGGGCACGAAGGTATGCCGTAATACCTATAGGAAACGTTACCAGGTGCCTGGTACCTATGATACCGTACCCTTTGAATACCTCAAGCCTTGATTGTATTTATATATATGTGTATTGTTAATGATAGGTTTATTTATTATGTATATTTGCATCAATTAAGGTTTCATTTTCTTCTTTGCGTGCGTGCGTGTGTGCATTCCTATGCTCCGCCCATTGTAAGATCGGTCACATGACTCCTGCCACTACCTGAGCATATCTCTATCTCTACGTGTTCAGTTGTCCGCTGCAAGCCCTGGATCTCATACGTGTATTTTCCCACGTAGACGAAAAATAGTAATGGCTACCATTAATATTGCGTGTTCAACGTTTATGAAGTAGTATTCGGCAAAGTGCCAAGATGTGGTGGGTACTGAAAAACTCCCTATTCCACCCTCCTTTGATACTTTTAAGGTTACATTGAACCGTGCGAAGGAACAAGATGTTCAAATACTCTACGGGTATTCTGGCAAGGGCATTGTAGGATTTCGTAGTACAAGCGATGTATTGAAGTATGTTGTAGACCTAACCTTTATAAAAGCTCACATATACCACGAAGTAGAAGAAACAACACGTTCAGGAGATAAGCAACGGTTATGGATAATGAGTCTTGTTGATGAGTGGTGTGACATGCGATATTATGTCATGTTACATCATACCGAGTACTCGTATCCTACGGTTGAGAATGTAAATCTTGTCATCATGGAGAATCTTAAGTATTTTTACCACTATATTAATATATATCATGACGAGGTTTGTAGTGAGGTTGTGGCTATTGGCCTGTGCGAGTTTTTAACAGACTTTAGAGACGAGTATCGCTTGTTAAACAAAAAAAAAATATGGGCATATGTTTCTCTCAAATAGTGCACCGGATTGTGAAGATGTTTAGTTTGTGGAAATGAACGTCTGGTGAGTGATAAAACATTAAACCGGTATTGCTTCATGTAGCGGAAAATTCTGTTTGCCCAGTATAATGGGCACAGTATTCATGTTGGAACAACCCGTACACGCTTCAGCAGTTTATGGTGTGACTCGCTCCCCCGTCGAGCCGCCCACCCGTGTACCTCACCCCTCCGAAACACACGAGTTCGAACAAACCCGTACACGTTTCATCAGCGTGACTCACTCCGCCCGTCGAGCCGATCCGCCCACCTGTGGCTCATAGTCATCTCAGAGCTTGAACCGACTGGACGTGCGAATACGATGGAACTTCCTTTGAGAAGCATTCTCAACGCCGTGTACGATGTGTCCGTGACGAAGTCATTGCGCGTGTTCAGGCGTGAAACCGTGCATTAACTATGTACTTGAAACGATTTAGGCAGGCAAACTCTGTAAACGTAATGTTATTTATTTAAGTGTTGAGGAGATGAATAGAGTCTTCGTGATAATTGAGAAGTGGGGAGAGGACTGTTATAAAATACCTGCAGGTGTAGGTACAAGAAGAGAACAGATTAGTGATGCCCCCTTATATGCCGTTGTTTGCACGTTGTGTATAAATAATGATCAGCCATGCATTGATATACGACTGATGTGGAAGAATGTTTCTGATAATAACGTTCTTGTTCCTACGCGAAACCGTTTCATCCTCGACAGAATGTTTGAAATCGTTGAATTCCGCAAGCTGAAGCCTACATTAGATGCGCGTATTACGGATATGATTTATTTTGACACGGTTCTTGAATACGCATACACCGCTCTGCTCGACGGATTTATCGAATGTAGGGATGAACAAGGCGAGAATGGCCTAGAGCTGGATGCTTATTTAAAAGGTTTAGACTCTTTGAAATATCCCGAACTTTTGTACAAAGCACTTAAGCTGTACAGGACAGAGCTTGCCTACACTGTTCACCCTGAAGAGCTGTATCTGTATATAATGAGTAGCTGTCGTTACGGCTTGGAAGATTATTTCAATTGCCACTATGAAGAGTGAAGAAGAGTTCACTATTGAAAAGCTCGGGACGGTAAGAAAAAACCCTCGATTGGAAAGGAGTGTTTATAAACTTGTATTTAATAATGATGTTGTGGCTAACGATGACCTCTTTGTGCATGCTTTTGATTGTATTCCAGCCGTGTTTAAAGATAACTTGCCAGCCGAATGTAAAGTGGGCACAAAAATAGTATTGAAAGATATGAAGGCCATTTATATCGAGTATAGGTATCCATATAACTTGAGCGGTGAAATATTGTTAAGGCGTATTTATCGCGTACTGCAAAGCAATAATGACGTCACTGTAGACTCGATTACGTGTAAGCTTAGTGTTTTGTGCCGTAGAACAAAGTATTTTGATGTATATTTAATTATTTAATGTAATTGTGTATATATATATATATATATATATATATATATATATATATATATATTTCCTGTACTAATATGTTGCTGATTATACTCCTTCGTTTTGTATATTATAATTTTTTTATTTTCAATATTATTATTTTCAATATATTTAATTATTAAATATAACTGCATATATTTATTTTTTTCCTGTACTAATATATTGATGGTTATATTACATCGTTTTGTATATTTTTTATTATATATATATATATATATATATATATATATACATTCCTCGTTCGTGTTTCTTATGCTATTATTATTTTTTATTTTATTTTTTGATCATATATATATTCCATTGTTTGATTGTATATTTATTTCCTATATATTTCGTGAAATTGATTCCAATAATTCGTCTAAATAAACAGAATGATGTAATGATGTTTTATTTAATTCTTTTGGTTGTAAGCGACATTATTATTTAATTATATCAAATGTCTGCCTTCTAAAACGTCTGACGGATTTCTAAGCCAACTCTCAAAAATATATGAATAGCGCAATCTAGCAGTTGAAAAGGTAATATATATATATACACATCTGCCTCTAGGTATGCTACGTCAATTGGCTGGTTAAGCCAACTGGCAACTCAGCCCCAATAAGGTACACCTGAACAAGCCATTTACGCCTTCTAAGTCAATTGGCTGGGTAAGCCAACTGGCGGATTAAGCCTGAATATATGTTTTAATTAAATAAATAGCAATCTGACAACTCAGCCAGTTAAGCCAACTGGCTGATTAGGATCTTTAAGCAGCAGACGCTTGGCTAAGGTCTTAATATGCACTTGGCTCCTGCCAAGCGAACACCTCTCTTCTCCTTTCTCTCTCTCTCTCTTAGGTTAGGTATACCCCTTTGGGGGTGAGGCCGTTCCAGCTTCTCCCCAAAGAGGTCTCCCTCAGAGAGAGTTCATTGCAACTTGGGGGATAACTCCTCCCCCAAGTTGCATAACCCCTTGCAACATTCCCCTCCCCTTTGTTGCATACCCCCTTGCAACACCCCCCTCCCCATTTGTTGCATAATCTCTTACAACATTGATCAACATTTGCATTTGCATTGGACTCTCTCTCTTCTTTTTCGCCCATACTACTGGCTACTTTGTGGAGACTTAAAAGTGATTTGTATGTTGTTAGGTCAACAACCAAGTTATACGAAGTTTCCATGTTTTTGTGTGAATGGGATAGTCGAGCAAGAACTCAGCACTGGATAAAAAAGAATGACCACGCAGAGTCAACCTGACACCTGGTTCTAAAAACATTTAACGTGAAAGTTTGTTTGACACGAAGAAAGTCCTTTTACCTCCGCTTCACATAAAATTGGGCTTCATGAATCAATTTGTTAAGGCCTTGGACGAAGTTGGAGATTGTTTTAAGTATCTGTGTGGTAAATTCCCAACTCTTTCGGAAACAAAATTGAAAGAAGGAATTTTCGTTGGTCCCCAGATTAGAAAACTGACTTTGGATGAACACTTTGAAAGAACAATGAAAAATCTTGAAAAAGAAGTGTGGATTGCTTTTAAGGATGTTAGCAGCAAATTTTTGGGGAACAACAAGGACCCAAATTACCAAAACATTGTGAACAACATGCTAAATAAGTTCAAAGTATTGGATTGTAATACGAGTTTAAAATAACATTTCTTACATTCACACTTGGATTAGTATGGATTACTTCCCTGAGAATCTCGGAGCACTCAGCGAAGAACAAGGAGAACGGTTTCACCAAGACATCAAAGAAATGGGGAAGAGATATCAGGGAAGGTGGGACATCAGCATGATGGCTGATTACTGCTGGATGTTGAAACTGGATACTCCAGAATTATTACTTAAAAGAAAGGGAACAGCGCGTACATTCGAGACTAAAAGGCATAGATCTCACAAGAAAACTCAGGACAAATAAAGATGAATATGTAATAGTCTTCGTTCTTTTTAAAGTTGTTTACATTTGTAATTAGTATAACAAAGCGAAATAGGTACCTAATATAAATTGAAATAAATAATATTTATTTATGTTGTTGTTTTTCCCTTCCGGTTTACATAAAATCCTTACGTGATAAAAAAAATGGACACCTTATTCGAAATCAGCGTAGTTGAATTATATAAAATCAATTCTTAGTAAGAAAACAACTCTTACAAAGTTCTCATTTGCAGGCCTGTGTTTTCATCAGTAGACTCTAATTCAGTGTGTTGTAAAGCTTCTTAGTCGATGTGAAAAATTAACGAATGACTTTTCTTCTGATTCTTCTTGTCTTCACATGGTGTCTTCCGTTGTAACAGGTCTCGTGGTATTTTTGCTTAACAAGACTGATGATACAGGTGTTCATACTACGAAAAACGATTTAATAGAAAATTCACAGAATCGTTTCAGGCAGTGGAAGGCAGACATTACTCGTATGATTTCTCACGTTTTAGATTATCGTTTCAAATTTGCTTGCAGCGTCCGAGTTTGTAAAAAATGAGATAATCAGTATGTTTACATCACCTAATAACGCTCGTCCTGCACGTAATATAACCTATGGCGATGAAGCAACTGATTTTGTTTCACGAGAAGATCAAGAACCTTTGAAAAAGAAGCCGAAGGTTAATTTATGGAGTTATTTCGATGAGGTTGTGCCTTCACCTACCAAAAATAGTCAGAAAAGTTATCAAAAAGAATTAGACATCTATTCAAAGGAGCCACGAGTCAGTCGCGACACGAACCCTCTTGATTGGGGTCGCCATAATGGTGAAAGATTCCCGAAACTACTGAACAGCTGGGTTTTGCTGCGTGCCGCCTGACGTCACCGGGTCTCAATCTCGGGGCCGATGGATTCGTAGTCAGCGATGCTAACCACTACATCACCGAGGCGCATATATATATATTATATATATATATATATATATATATATAACGTCAAGAACGACGCTTGTATAGGAGAATATTCCGCGCAAGATGAGGAGGGAGAACGAAACAAATGAAAAAATGAGGTAACCACCCGGGAATCGAACCCGGGATCTTCCGATTGCCGGTCAGATATGATAACCATTACACCATGGGCCTCATTTTTTCATTTGTTTCGTTCTCCCTCCTCATCTTGCGCGGAATATTCTCCTATACAAGCGTCGTTCTTTACGTTAATTATACTGCGCGTTTGCAGTTAAAATGTATATATATATATATATTATATATATATATATATATATATATATATTAGGTCATCCCATAAGTAATGCGGCATTTTTAATTTTTTTTTTCCATTTTTATCATTATTTTACGGATAGAAATCAAACAACTCTTTGAAGTTATTTATATTTAAATAAATATTTATTTAAATATAATAACTTCAAAGAGTTGTTTGATTTCTATCCGTAAAATAATGATAAAAATGGAAATTTTTTTTTTTTTTAAATGTCGCATTACTTATGGGATGACCTAATATATTAAGATGCACAAATAAGAGCTCCTGGTTTTGGTTTTTGGCTAATAATACAATAGTTACCTCGTTTTCTTTGATGTATTCAATCCGACGCGAATGCAACGAGTCTTTTGCTTATATTGAGGTTCTGATATAGTAGGCTAGGTGTAGCTGTAACCTCTAGATCCTGTCCCAAAGCTGGATCCTATCTGCTTTGCAGATAGCTGGTGAGGGAAGCTATATTTTTGGGGCCTCTTTGCGAGTGACCCGTTGCCCACGTCGGGCCAACACCATGAAAAAGAAAAAACTATAGTGTTTTTCATTTAACTTTACTTTTTCGGACTATAGTGGATTTAATATTCCCAGAAGAGTTCTTTGTTCCATGCACGGTCTGTGTGTATCATATATATATATATATATATGATGAATAAAACCACGAAGGAAAGGAAACACAAAATGGTGCTCAAGCGCTTTCGTCTAATGACATCCTCAGGAACACTGAAGTACATAAAAAGGTTAAGCCTATATATAGGTTACAGAAAGAAAAAAGAAAAAATAAATAACATACATACACACACACACACATATATATATATATATACATACATATCTATATATACAAATACATACATACATACATACATACATATATATACAATAAACAGAGAAGTAAAAATAATAAAAAATTAAAAATTAAAACCTTAAAGGATTACCAGTGAGGCGTACAGATTTGTAAGGAAAAATATCGATTTTTAGCACAAGATCAAATGGATTATAAAAATACAAATTTATACTGGAACTCTGCCGGGTTTTAACACAATGCTGCCTATGGTCAGGTTTCGATATATATAAAAAATAAAATGCAAATTAAAAGTTAATCGATTTTTAGCACAAGATCAAATGGATTATAAAAATACAAATTTATACTGGAACTCTGTCCGGGTTTTAACACACTGCTGCCTATGGTCAGGTTTCGATATATATAAAAAAATAAAATGCAAATTAAAAGTTAATAAAGTAGAAGACAAGTTTACCAAAGATTTAATGTTTTACCCTTCTTATCTAAATCTGTTTTAAAGGAATTCAACATAACAGGATCGAGTTGAAAAAGACCTTTGCTTATGTTGAAGTTATTTGAAAGTTGGATAATGGCAGACTCAAGAATATTTCTATTAACAATGTTGCTTGAATGGAATAAAACTGAAGCATTATTCCAATCAATACAGTGGGCTAACTCTGACAAATGGACAAAAAGGGCACTGGACAACTGTCCTGTTCTAACGGAATATTGATGCTGTTTTATACGTGTGTGCAAATCCTTTCCCGTCTGACCTATGTAAAAGGAATCACATTGTTTACAACCAATTTTATAGATAATGCCTGAATTATTGGTAGGGCTATTTTTTACTATGATATTTTTCACAATATTGTTATATGAAAATACTACATTAATATCCAAAAGTTTAAGTACATTAGCAATGCCTAAAAAGCCCGGGAAAAATGGAAGTACTAAAATATTTTTTGACAAAGTACGAGTGTTAATATTGACACGATAGAAAGTTCGTTTTGCCTTGTTGAGACAAGATTCCATAAACGCAGATGGATAACACAAATCACTTCCAATACCGTTGATTTTTTCCAATTCGGCATCGATGTATTCCGGACTGGCGATCCTAAGGGCGCGGAGAAACATTGATGAAAATATGGCCTTCTTAGTGGGGGTATCATGTCCCGAGTAAAAGTGTACGTAGGACAAATTGTTTGTCGTTTTCCGATAGATACTAAACTTAAAACCTGGGCTTTCCCTATGTACACGCACATCCAAAAATTCAATCCCATTTTTGGATGTGCGTGTACATAGGGAAAGCCCAGGTTTTAAGTTTAGTATCTATCGGAAAACGACAAACAATTTGTCCTACGTACACTTTTACTCGGGACATGATACCCCCACTAAGAAGGCCATATTTTCATCAATGTTTCTCCGCGCCCTTAGGATCGCCAGTCCGGAATACATCGATGCCGAATTGGAAAAAATCAACGGTATTGGAAGTGATTTGTGTTATCCATCTGCGTTTATGGAATCTTGTCTCAACAAGGCAAAACGAACTTTCTATCGTGTCAATATTAACACTCGTACTTTGTCAAAAAATATTTTAGTACTTCAATTTTTCCCGGGCTTTTTAGGCATTGCTAATGTACTTAAACTTTTGGATATTAATGTAGTATTTTCATATAACAATATTGTGAAAAATATCATAGTAAAAAATAGCCCTACCAATAATTCAGGCATTATCTATAAAATTGGTTGTAAACAATGTGATTCCTTTTACATAGGTCAGACGGGAAAGGATTTGCACACACGTATAAAACAGCATCAATATTCCGTTAGAACAGGACAGTTGTCCAGTGCCCTTTTTGTCCATTTGTCAGAGTTAGCCCACTGTATTGATTGGAATAATGCTTCAGTTTTATTCCATTCAAGCAACATTGTTAATAGAAATATTCTTGAGTCTGCCATTATCCAACTTTCAAATAACTTCAACATAAGCAAAGGTCTTTTTCAACTCGATCCTGTTATGTTGAATTCCTTTAAAACAGATTTAGATAAGAAGGGTAAAACATTAAATCTTTGGTAAACTTGTCTTATACTTTATTAACTTTTAATTTGCATTTTATTTTTTTATATATATCGAAACCTGACCATAGGCAGCAGTGTGTTAAAACCCGGACAGAGTTCCAGTATAAATTTGTATTTTTATAATCCATTTGATCTTGTGCTAAAAATCGATTAACTTTTAATTTGCATTTTATTTTTTTATATATATCGAAACGCTGACCATGGCAGCATTGTGTTAAAACCCGGCAGAGTTCCAGTATAAATTTGTATTTTTATAATCCATTTGATCTTGTGCTAAAAATCGATATTTTTCCTTACAAATCTGTACGCCTCACTGGTAATCCTTTAAGGTTTTAATTTTTAATTTTTATTATTTTTACTTCTCTGTTTATTGTATATATATATGTATGTATGTATGTATGTATTTGTATATATAGATATGTATGTATATATATATATATATATGTGTGTGTGTGTGTGTGTGTATGTTATTTATTTTTTCTTTTTTTCTTTCTGTAACCTATATATAGGCTTAACCTTTTTATGTACTTCAGTGTTCCTGAGGATGTCATTAGACGAAAGCGCTTGAGCACCATTTTGTGTTTCCTTTCCTTCGTGGTTTTATTCATCATAAATATTTTTCACGTGTTACCTTCGTGAAATAATTTTCATATATATATATATGCAGACGTTTCTGCAAAAAAATATTTTTTCCCATTCTCAGTAATGAAGAAACGTATGAAATAAAAAATAAATACCCATTACATTTATTAAAAAAATTTAAAACATTATTATAATAAATATTAAGATGTTTGTTGTGAAATATAACAATATTGGAAAATATAAAAATAAATGTAGAAGCAAAAAAATCTATTAAAAAACAAGAACTTACATAATTTGAAGATGTTTACAGTCAAAAGAAGAGTGATTTTATTGACTGTTTTTTATCGTGTGTGTGTGTGTGTGTGTGTGTTGTTTCGAACAAGAGAAAGACTTTAAATTGGTTGGTTGGTCCTAACAGGACATTTCCACTCGTTCGATATATGCGGGTCTTTAAATTGCCGTTGGTTTTCCATTACAAGAGACATTAAGTGTCTTCGTTCTATATCAATATCAGATGTTGTATATCAATACGTACAATAGACGCTTTCATGAATAAAATAGATAGGGTGTAAATTGTGTATATTTAGCTAAGACGTAAATATGTGTACTACAGTAGTTTTATAGAGAGATTCATGATAATTAGCTGAAATGATATTTTGCAAAATGTTGTCAATCATAAAATTTAGCTGTGAATGACCTATTTGTCTTGGCTAACCTCGGTAGGTCCGAGCGACTTCACGTTGTCCAGTTGTAATATAATGGATATTGAAAGACAACGGAAGACTGTAGTAGGTACACTGCGAAACGAAAGCTTTTGCTTCTAATAAATCCATTTTTTATTTCTTTTATTCAACTTCTTGTAACTGAATTTACCCAACATTTACTGGAATATTTATGTTTGAATTTCAAATATTGCTCAATACTGTTTTATATTTTAAATATTACCTTCAGCGGAATTTGGGAGTAGAATTATCTGAGTAATTTTTCGTTAGTTTATTTCGCAAATACTGAAAAGTATGTATGGTATCTTTATTAATAATTAATTAAAGCTAATTTATTATCAGTCGTAACAGGGTTATTAAGCGCATGTCCTATATGGTAGTGTTTAAGGGAAGTATGTTGTGCTGGAAGAGGGTCCTCATAAGGCTTAACTCTGTATAAAGTGAGAAATAACTTGAACAAATATGATAAGCTGTATGAGTTGGTGTATTACTGAAGTATAAGAATTTGGGGAGAAGGAAAAAGAAATACAGGGTTTTCAAGAACGGTTTCAGGAAAACATGAAAGAATGAACAGAGAAGCATTATAACAAGTGCAGTGGTTAATTTGTGCCGGAACCCACCGGAACGGCGTTCCGGCACTTATATTTGAACTGTCATTTCTTTTTGCATAAAGTATTTCTTGCACCGATTGTCTCGCTGAAAATATTCAGAAAATGGGCGGAACGTGTTATTTTTTTTGTTCTTAAGGTTTATTAAATTATGAAGTTGATCATAAAGAGGAATATGAAGTGAATACCTAAAATAAATATATTTTACACATACTAAGTGTATGAAAACATTGGATGAAGTCTGTTAAATGAAACAGCGCCATGACATAGCATCTCAGAAGCACCCTGATAGAAAATTTTCTTGGGGGAGACAACCCAAACACCTCCAACAGGAGGGGGATACTATCTCCTGCAACCTCCCCGCGTTCCGTGCACCGTGCCCCTCAGGGCCACGGCGCTACTGAGCGCGTCGCCCGCTGCGCGGGCTCGATCGGCTGCTTCGCAGCCTCTGCCTCCGGTTCACTAGCGTTCCACTACTTCTTTCCTTGCAGGTTAAGCACTGGACAAGTTTATGGTGTAGCTGGTAAGTTTTTATATACGTATATATACGTATATGATGCAGTGCTGATTGGTAGAAGTGAGGAAGAGTTGCTGAAATTGACAGAAGCATGTGTGAGTGTTTATGAAAGGTTGCTTCTAAGTGCGAATGCAGATAAGAGAAAAGTGAAGGTGTGAGAGAGATGGTAATACAAGGTGTGAAATAATTGTAGACGGAATGAGATTAAAGGTTGTGGATTATTTTAAGTGTTTGGGTAGTCTAGTAAGCAAGAATAGTACAGTACATGCAAAAATGAAGTGAATGAGAATTTGAGCAGGAAGAGGAGTCTATGGGGCTACAAGGGCATTGGTAAGGAAAAATCGGTTGGCTGTGAATGGCACAAAAGGAATACATTAACAGGCATGCATGAAGGGATGCTTGTGTCAACTTTGCTGTATGGAAGTAGGGGCTGTTGGGTGAGAGGACAAGAATGAGAACAGTTGAAATAGTCTGAGATGTACTGTATAGTGAAAGGATAGAGAACTGGTAGTGAGAAATCAAAACATGACACTTCGGGTAGTTTGGTCATGCTGAGAGAATGGGTGAGGATCGAATGGTGAAAAAGGTGTACATGACAGAAGAGTAACTTAAGTGTATGAGAGGAAAGCTGTTTCTAAACAAAGTATGAAGTGGGAGGCGAGAACAGCGGTGAAAGAGAAGGATGTGAGGAGAGGGTGGATATATTGGTGGTGAGTAGCATGGCTGCAAAAGGTTAGCGTGCAATTGCAATGCAATGTTGATCAAATGAGTGCCACTGCCAACCCCCTCCCCCCAAGGTGCCAAAAAAAAGAAAAAGGGGAATCCGCCTAACCTAAGAGAGAGAGGAGAGAAGAGACTTTGGGGGAGAAGTTGGGATGTCCTCACCCCCCAAAGGGGTATACCTAACCTAAGAGAGAGAGGAGAGAGGAGAAAGAAGCCAGCGCATCCTTCACCTGGAAGATCCAGGTGCATAATAAGATTTCACCCGAGCATCAGCTGGCTTAGAAGTGTCTTTCAGCCAGTTGGCTTAATCTGGCTTGAAAGGCGTAAATGGTAGGTGTATGTGTATATATAGTAATAACTTTTGAGTTGCCAGATTGTGCTATTTATTGAATTACTGGAGATATTCTTGACAGTTGGCTTAGAAATCCGTCAGTCGGCTTAGAAGGCGTAACCAGCCGTTTGGTATAGTGTATACATATACAGTATATATTTATTGAAGGTGCATTGTTTATATATATTCCCATCATCAAGCTATTCCTGAATATAGTTTATATATATATACCCCCAGGGAAGCATTTGTTGGATAATAAAACACAACTACATCATTCTGTTTATTTAGAGGGGTTAAGGGAAATAATTTCATGAAATATATAGGAAATAAATATACATTCAAATATAATATACTGCAAAAATACACACATTAAGCGATATATATAAATATATACATTCTTAAATAATAATATTAGTACAGGAGAAATCTATTTACACATTTATATTAAATAACAAATTTTTAACAAATATATAGAAAATAAATATAAATTCAAAATAGTTCAGAAGAAATCTATACACACTTTAAACGATATATATAAATATACATTCAGGGCCACCGAGAGCTGCCACGGGTCCCGGGTGTAGTAATGTCTAATTAAGAATTAAAATGTTTTATTTATAAGAATTTAATAATGTTTGTTTAATAAAGAAGATAATAATGTTTAATAAGAAATGTAATTACGTTAAATAATTGTTTGGCTATAAAATGATAGTTGGGAACAGCCCGAAATGGGTCTAGCGGAGAGAGAAGGCCCATCTCGAGTTATCGGACGGCCTTTAGCCCAATAAGGTGTTTTTCGTATTTAGTATGGTTTGTTTATTTAAAATATAAATTGTCTCTCTCTCCCCGATTAAATATTAACGCTAATTTCGCCCACGCATTTCCCCGTTTGTTTAAATTGTTTCGGTATAAATAAAAAGTCAGTAAAGTGTAATTAAGTGTATAATTAATCCCCCCGGTCTCTTTTACATTATTCGAAAGTGAAACGGCTCAACCGTCAGCCGCGTCCGTATAAAGACACAGAAAACAAGTGATAATAGAAAGGAAAGAAAATAATGAATTATAAAAGAGAAGGAATGGGAATCACTACACGGGGCAGGATTGGTATATGGGCCCCCCTGTTTACTCATAACTTTATTATGAATGTTTTTTGTGTACATAACAAGCAAACTGATTATATGTCCAAGTCACTATTCAAAACATACAGTATGAATAAACAACTCAGAAGAAAATTACCATTTTAGTTTTAGAATCCATCATATTAATTCTATCACCATACAATTTACAAGTGCAGTACCAGTCCATGCAGGCAAGACAATTGTTTACTGCAAGATTTTCATAATTAGAAGTGTACTTTCTTTGTCTTCTATCTAGCAAAGTGGTAAATGATTCTGATGAAATTTAAAGTACGGGCTAACTGCCTTTCAGTTACAATGGTTCCCAGATCTGTCAGTCGGTCTTGGGCATTGGTGGACCGCAGATAATATTTTATGTTTCAGTTTGACTATGATAATCCCTATAAAATGTATGTTCATTAATTATATTTCCTCTCTGTTATTTAATCAATTGCTTTATTAATATTTTTAGATTTTATCCCCATCTTTCCGGGCCCCGGTGATTTAACCCGGCTTCCCCGCCATCTTGGCGGCCCTGTATACATTAAAAAATTATATTAGTACAGGGTAAATCTATATACACATTTATATTAAATAATAAAATTTTAACAAATATAGCGAAAATAATATACATTCAAAAATTAATATATAAACATCAAAATAATAACAATACAGGAGAAACGTATATACACATTATGTTCTACTGCGCTTAACTAAAATATTAAACACGCACGTGATCGAATCTACAGTTACATCATTGTTGCTTTGTACTATGCAATAAATGAGATTTAACATTATTTCACCACTCAAGGTGAGCGGATGCTTATATTCAATGTAAAGGGCCTTCAATTCGTTCAATACTATTTTTGTGTCCACTTTACAATTGGTTGTCAAATTATTACTCTCTTTAAACACGGACAGAATACATTCAAAAGCACGCACGAAGTGGGCGTCATTCGCCACAGCATCATTATTAAATTCAAGTTTATAAACACTCCTTTCCAAACGAGGGTATATTCTTTCCAATCCGAGCTTTTCAACCGTGAACTCTTCTTCACAACGCATAGCGGCAGTTGAAATAATCTAAGTTGTTACGACAGCTGCTCATTATATAAAGAAGCAATTCTCCAGGGTGAACAGTGTAGGTGAGCTCAGCCCTGTACCGCTCAAGTCCTTTGTACCAAAGTTCATGATATTTCAAAGAGTCTAAACCTTTTAAATAAGCATCCACTTCTAGACCATTCTCGCCTTGTTCAGTCCTACACTCGGTAAACCCGTCGAGCAGAGCGGTGTAAGCGTATTCAAGAACCGTATCAAAATAAAGCATATCGGCAACACGTGCGTCTAATATAGGCTTTACCTTACGGAAACTCACGATTTCAAACCTTCTGTCGGGAATGAAACGGTTACGCGTAGGGACAAGAACGTTGTTATCAGAAGCATTCTTCCACATCAGTCGTATATCAATGCATGGCTGGTCGCGATTTATACATAACGTACAAACAATGGCATGTGAGGGGGGTATCACTAATCTGTTCTCTTCTTGTGCCTACACCTGCAGGTATTTTATAACGTTCCTCGCTCCACTTCTTAATTACCACGAAGACTCTCTTCACCTCCTCAGCACTTAAATAAACAACATTCTACCAGAGTTTGTTTGTCTACAAGTCGTTTCAAGTACATAGTTAACGGCACCGGATTTACGCCTGAACACACGTAATGACTTCGTCACGGACACATCCTATACGGCATTGAGAATGCTGCTCAAAGGAAGCTCCATCTTATTCTGTTGTGACGAGTGCACGTCCGGTCAGTTCAAGATCTGAGATGACTATGAGCAGCCGGTGGGCGGTTTGGCTCGTAGACAGGTGTGGGAAACGAGTTGCACGGGTGAGTCATACCAAGCGTTAATGTTTCGTGTACAGGTTTGTTCCAACATGAGTCATGTGACTACCTGTACCCCATTATACTGGACATTCGCTTACAGAATTTTTCCAACACACGAAGTAATATCGGCTTTAATGTGTTATCACTCCCCAGAATGCGCACCAGACATTTTTGTTCAGGGTGACTTTCAAGAACTAAGCACATTTTATTCACACTCCGGCACACTATTTGAGAGAAACATGTGCCCATATTTTTCCTTTTTGCCTAGCAAGTGATACTCGTCTCTAAATTCTATTAAAAACTTACACAGGCCTTTAGCCACAACCTCACTGCGAATCTCGTCATGATATATATGAATGTAGTGGTAAAAATATTTGAGACTACCCATTATGATAAGATTTACATTCTCAGCCGCAGGGTAGGCGTACTCGGTATGATGCAGCATGACATAATACCGCTTGTCACACCACTCATCAACAAGACTCACTACCCATACCCGTTGCTTCTCTTCTGCATGTGTTGTTTCTTTCACTTCACGGTATATGTACGCTTTTATACAGTTTAGTCCTACAACGTAGTCCATTACATCGTTTGTGCCGCGAAATCCGGCAATGCTCTCTCCAGAATATACATAGAGTATTTAAACTTCTTGCTCCTCATTCTTCGTACGATTCAATGTAGTCTTAAAAGTCTCAAAGGAGGGAGGGCTACGGAGTCTTTCAGTATTCACCACATCTTCCGACTTTACCGAATACCACTTCATAAACGTCGAGTACGCAATATCAAAGGTATCCATCACTATTTTTCGTCTACATGAGAATTCTTCAAATACACGTCTGAAACCAAGGGCTTGCAGCGGTCAACTGAGCACGCAGGAGTAGAATATGCCCAAGTAGTAGCAGGAATCACGTGACCCTTTGATTGATCTTACTGTGGGCGGGACTTAAGACTTTTTCCTGTACACACACACACACACACACACACACACACACACACAAAGGAGAAATGAAACCCTAATTGAAACATGATTTATTTAATAAGCATATTCAAATACACGTAATAAATAAAATAAACATATCGTTAACAAGTAAATAGAAATACACACACACACATATACACATATATATATATATATATATTAATATATACATGCACACACACACACACACATATATATATATATACATACACACACATATATATATATATATATCAATACATTCAAGAGCTATGGTACCCAAAGGATACGGTATCGTAGGTGCCAGGCACCTGGTAACGTTTCTTATAAGTGTTACGGCAAACCTTCGTACCCCTAAGTTCCTTCACGCCCCCCGGTTTCTGTGCCTAAAAATTTTGGGTCCTTACAGTCGGTTAGGGCGGTTGGTCACCCTCAACTTCCAAGCACACTAGCTCCTTCAACGAGTCAAATTTGACGACCCGCCTGGTTAAGCGTGATGCCCTTAGCCCTTAGCGATGTTCTCCGATATATTTCAGCTCCTCCCCCACCCTCACCTGTACCCAATAAGTTTTTGGCCCTGTTGATACAAAGAAGTCAGCGTATGCACTATCACCATACTCAGCCTTGATCTCGTCAGTCAACTCTGCGAGGAATTCCCCAATTGGCAGCATGTATTCATCCTCCCATTCTGTGAATATTAAGCTTTGTCTGCGCACAGGACCCTCAGCCTAAGAGAATGCAGTAGTCCCCAAAGCTTGATGCGTGCTTATGCCGTTGCGAAGCTGGCTACAGGTATGTTTGTAACACGTGAGGTATCTGTGGTCAATTCGGTGATGTGCTTTATTATGTACGTATTGCCTACATTCACGATCTCCATGACCTCTTTATCGGGGACATTGGCATAATCCCACACCTCGTTATAACTTTGGGCTAGGTGAACGTTCCCATTGTCTGTATTCTGTGCTAATATTCCCCAAAGACTATTTAGGCACAACTTTACACTAAAGTGCTTGCCTGGGTTTTTAACAATTTGCGCCCGGTCAAGTTGTATCCCTTCACAGTCACGGTAGCGCTTGAATATATGCCGATTTTTCACCCTCGGTGTCAACCCCTCGCGGATACCCCGATGCTTCAACCTTATCATTCAAAAAAGTGTTTATATATGGCGTGAAAAGGTTGGGTACCTTCTGAAACCTCCACACCTCATATGAGTGGTCCCGCGTCTTAAGGTACCTAAGCGCCAAAATTAAAATTCGCCAGAAATCGCCTCCAAAGTTCAGCAGTATTCTGACAATAGTATCTCTGTTATTAATTGAGCTAGAACGTTCATTTTTGGCTAAATTAGAGTTCTAATTATGCTAATGAAGATGTTGTTGAGTTTTTGGAATAGATTTTCATATTTTATATTTTATATATATTTTTTTAATTTGTTTGATTTTTTTATTATGCCGAACTTTGGGTGCGATTTCTGGCACAGAATGATTCCATTGATTTTTCATCACTACCACTAGCACGGTGAGACATTGCTGCACACGTTGATAATAGTTAGAAGCCGGGTGAATAGAATAATTCACGCAATATTCAGCAATATGAGCACGAACACAGGACGTCTGCTAACAGCAACGCGAGTCTTAAGGTACTGGCGGGATGTTTGTGTCGTGTCCCTCTCGGCGCGTGGAGCGGGTGGCCAATCAGAAAGCAGAGCAGCGTGGCTGCCATGTTTTCATTGGCTCGCGCTCCTCCTGCTGTTTCCGCCACCAAGAGACCGAGCGTCCCACCCCCACACCTCCCACCAGTTGAACGGGATATTGAGGCCTTAAGATGCGCATCACATCTGGGCGGCAGAGCCCAGCTGGCGATAGAGGTGAAAAAAGTAGTTTGCTTCATAAGGTTTTCAACCATACTTCTAGTGTCATAAGGTCATTATAACCCAAACCACGCGATAGAGGAAGGGAGAAAATAGTGATATCCATCAAAAACACGTTTTCGCCTGTGGTGGCGCTTAGGTACCTTAAGACGCGCGACCCCTCATATATCTTCAATATTCTGTAGACATGGCGAATACTAGGCCCAGCTCAGGGCTTGTTCTTCTCGGCGCACTCTCCATTGTTCTCCTCTGCGCACTTCACGCACAGGGGAAACATGAGCTTGTGATCTATAACGATGGGTAAGGTCAGCATCCATAAATCGCGGGAGGGAGCACGTCTACGAAAGAAAGACCGGATTAATTCTTGTTCAAATTTGCTAAGAACTCTTCGATGATGGGCAGGGCTGGACCCACCATTTTTTCAGGTGCTCCTACTGGGTACGGATTGTTCTTCATCACGTAGGGATATAAAAAACAGAAATCGTAGTAATGGAGTTTCACGCCTCCGTAGACGGAAAGTATAGCTTGAATTGGTTTATACGCCCTCTGAACAATCATCGCATTTGAGAGGGTCCAACATCATTGAGCGCTTGATGGTGTTTATTTCTTCGCGGTCCTGCTCATCTGTCTCCATCCGTGCATCATACTCATGCTCCCACAAGATCTTGTGAGTGAACTGAGAGCCTATAAGCTGATCGCGGGTGCGGGTCCATGCAAGACTGTCGGCAGAAAATTTACCATGGATATCTCCTACGATTCCACACTCAGGAGGTGGGCATCCATGCCACCAGCAACCGTTAAAGGAGTACACAGTCTTCTCACCAGTGACCCGTTCTTCGTTTAGGCCATCAACCCAAAAAACACGACCATTGACCTTGATGGGTACTTCCCTCGTGTTGCGGATATGTTTTATTTATACACCCGTCTTCTGTTGTAGGTGTATGAACCAGTAAATAGCTTTATGCCCATAACTGCGAGGGTTATTTCTATGAATGACAGCTAAGGTGTCTTTAGGCATGAAATTGTTCTTGAACACAGGAAAGCACAATGAGGCGATTGTGGTTGCGACTTGCAGCGGACCGCAGTTGAACCGATCTATGTACATCCTTCGAAAGGCCTGAAAACATACTCTAAGCACGCGCACATCATTCACGCAATAACGCTCACAACAATCCTCTATATTGTAAGGAATATCTTCATTAAAATTGTTGTAGTAGTGGGCAAAATCTTCACGCTCACTAACACATGTTGGCGTAATTAAAGTAATGTTTGGGGGAGGTAGTCCTACGTAATTTAAAGTTTCGCTAGTGAGGAAAGTGTAAGGGAAATACCCTTTTGAAACTTCGGCGGCTACACCCTTCACCTTGGGTAGCTTTGCTAATTTACAAGGTGTGAATAATAAAGTGTCTTTAAACTGAACATTACCTCTTATTTTCATCTGTATAAGTTTGTTTCCTCTTTTCAAGGGATCGCCTGTAAATATCTCCGATGACTCGTGTTCAAGCAGTTCCTTATAAAGGAATTGTGTGTCAGATTTTGCCCCGTTATGGGCAAGAATATACACAGTCATTTTTTTTTAACTTGTCCGCTAACTTGACAATGTAGGACACAAAGAGTTTCACATCACACTCATCCTCCATGCACTCATCGCAGATAGTCTGACTTACAAGTAGATGTGGGATAACCTCTTTGGTTTCAGCAACCGTATATGTTTCTATATCGTAGTACACAGTTATACAAGGTCTATTTTTAGGCTTAGCTCAAAGCATTTATTATTGAAAAATGTACGTCTGCACACATTACAGTCCCTCTTCTCAGCTTCAACTACACGACTTTCACATTTGGAGCTTTTACACTGCCCACATATGTGACAATCCCTGCAATGTTTCACTATATTTTCCGCAAACTCGAGACATCCCTTACAGAAATCATGATGCCTTCAATATTTTAGACTTTTATCATAACTAGCGTAAAGCGTCTTTATATTACGGATGGGGAGATACGTTGACCCTGACAGCCCTAAAATAAGTAGAGGTCTTGTACGATCTCTCACACAGCTTTTAAAAACATACACAGTCCTACGACGATCATCCATTCCAAATACAACTATACGAACATTCATTTCCTGCTCCACCCTTCTCAGTTCTTCAGAACCCATATTACAGTCAAACTCGATCTTGAAATCTGAAGCCAGTTTACAGGCACGCTGCACAACTGTAGGCAACCTGATATTATACACGATTGTATCCACGCTTGGTGTCTATATGTCGCCTGTAAATAACCAGAGAATTGAAGTTAAGCGTATAAGGTGTGGCACTATGGCCCGCAACACGGAATACACGGGCAATATCTACCGTGAAGTTGTCCATATTGAAGGCTGTACTACTTTGAGAAGCCTACATTATACGGCACAAGATATATTCTATATCTACAGCGGCCAAGCGTCTGAATGGTGTTACTGCCGAAAAAGCATCTACATCCCCGTCATCTAACCCGAACCCGAAGGACAGACTCGTCCTGACTTCACGTTCGTTGCTGTTCTGAAGGGCAAACCCCACAATACGTTGAACTACGCGCCGTAGATTGTATTCAACACCATTGCTATACATGGATCCATGGTCAACCCTGACAATATACCGACTTCTAGTCAGGGTAGGGGTGGGGTTGGAGGTGCACATCAGTTCGAATGTTATACCATCCTCTACAACACGAGAAGCTGATGCTGTTGTGGCAGATGTGTCAGGAATTGAACAGAAATAAGGGAACGTATTTTTATTTGAGGAAGGAGCTAGTGTGGAGGTTGTGTCGTAAGGCGTAGAGGGTTGGGGCCCTATTACTGGGGGTCAAACAACCGGTGCACTCCTGGCAGGCTTTATACCTGACGTGGAAGGCTCTTCATCATGCCTCCGCTTTGAACTGTCGCGTGGTGGTGCTACAGTTGTCGCTGCTGTGGGTTCATCAGCGGGGATGGAGTCTGTGACCACAATTACACTGTCATCGGGATCATCTGTAATATCGATGATGGGGACATGATGTGTACCTCGTCGTCATTCACGGTTCCACTTAGGGGTGTGACGTGTTAAAGATGGATTCTGTAGAAAAATTCAGGTTTACAGCCCATCCACATGTATTATATCTGGCCCTACAGGATGTGGTAAAACTGTGTTTATGATTAAAATCATTAAAGATAAGGGGGAGCTGTTCTCACAATTTGTGCATAAAGTCATATGGTGCTATTCGACGTATCAATCGGTATTCAACCAGTACCAAGATGATATTTTGTCCCACAAAGGTGTATATGACGTTAATTCATTAAAAGGAAATGAACATACAGTCATTGTAACTGATGATCTCATGTTAGAAATGGATAAAACGTTTGCCGAGACATTTACAGTGTTCTCACACCATCTTAACAAACGTTTTCTTCATTAATCAAAATCTATTTTTAAAAAATAGATACATGCGCGATGTTTCGTTAAATACACAATATCTAGTCTTATTCGCGCAACGTAGAGATGTGTCACAAATTGGGGTGTTAGCCAATCAAATGTTTCCGAATCAGCGTAAGGAGTTTTTGAAAGTTTATAAAGAAGCTACAAGTCAACGTTACGATTATTTGTTTTGTGACCTTCACCCGCGAAACACATTTAGAGTGCTTCTAAGAACGAAAATGACGAAGAGCTAAAGAAATACCATGAATTAATAAAAATCTATCATCGACTGCCCCGGGCATTGCAGCAAATGTTTGTTAAAAATATCGACTCCGACTTTTCAAAATGCATCTGTGAAATCTGTCTTAATGTTATAAAATGTAATGTACCAATGAAATCCACTCAGAAGGCTTGCCTACGCCGTTACAAGCACATAATACATACACTCGTTCATGAAAGTCAAACTGTGGGTAAGAAAAAGTGAATTATTGTACAAAGAGGGGGATCATTCCTACCCATCTTATTTTCAGTTTTGGGACCTTATGACTAGATTAATATAATGAAGAAAGTGGTCGTGATTCCACACGAGGTGTATGCTTCACTGCAAAGTTCAGAGTCCAGACACGGTTCTATAACACCGTAAAAGCAGGCTTAAAAGAATGGAAAGCCAATTGTTAGACCTATTAAACATTGAAAAAACACCTGATGAGAAAAGAATCTTATACCAAGAAGCTCAGCAGAAATTTCTTCATGAGTACGAAAATTATAAGAATCCGACAGAGATCCCCATGGTTATTAGGCACAGCGCGGACAACGCTGAGCATGGCGACATAGGACCTGGAGCCGACGTTAAGATGACCAACAAAGAATAACGGTGCGCCGCCACAACATATCGAACATGTATTAAAAACCAGTCTCCCACATACATTGAAGAATAAAGGTTTAAGTCTTTATAATCTATTGAGTGAGGACCTGATCATACAGTGGACCGATACAGGCGAGGTCATTGTTGAAGGAACAAATGTACAGGGTTCGAATATCGTCGACATCGTCCACGATCTGGTGAGAAAATGGGATAGGGCCTCACCATCAGGCTGGAAGCATATTAAAGCAAGACTAAGGCAAATAAATGTCCTCAAAACATTAATAAGAAATCTGAACAGGTTAAAAGACTTGGAACAATCCTCGCATGTGCCACAACTGAGCAAGCCATCACCCCCAACGGTAGCATCTCTGAAGAGGAAAAAGAACAAACCAAACAACAACGGTCAACCCTCTCCATGTGCCTTTAAAATACGCAAATGACGAACATATTAAGAAGACGCTATTATGACATTTCTACCCAGCCTCCTATGGCGGTGTTGATAGTTGATAGACTGTACAGAGGTGTTTACAATGATGGAGTAGGGAAAAAGATGTTGAGAGGTTTTTGCGGGAGCAGGATGCTTATACACTTCATAAGTCGGTGAGAAAAAGGTTTAAAACAACCAAGACAACAGCGGCTTCGATTGACTCTATTTGGCAAGCGGATTTAACAGACATGCAAAGATATTCACTGGATAATGATGGCTACCGCTACATCCTATTCATAATAGATGTATTGTCTAGATATCTGTGGCTAATTCCTCTGAAAAATAAATCACCTGAAACCGTTGGTAAAACCACCAAAACTCAGATGTTGAAAGAAAACAGAATTCCAGGCTATTTTTGTATGGATATGGGGAAAGAATTTATAGGCCGAGCTTTTCAGAACATGCTGACAGAGTTTAATATCAGCTACTACACCACCAATTCTATACATAAAGCCTCTTTAGCTGAAAGAGTTCAACGTACCATAAAGGAACGCATGCATCGCTATTTTACACATAAAAACACATACAGATATATAGACATTATCGAATCACTGGCCTCATCATATAACTGTTCACACCATCGTACGATTGGGACAACACCTAATGAGGTTTTAGAAAGAGGTACGCACAGAGAGCGTGAAGTGAGAAGAGATATTCTTAGAGCACCGCCACGCTGTACACGTTTCAAATTCAATGATTATGTAACGCTATCGCGTTCGGGAAATAAATTCGCGAAGGGATTTGAGCAAGGATGGACACGTGAGATTTTTAAAGTTAGGGCTATGAGACGTAAAGGCGACATAATGCTGTATTACATTGACGATTTGAATGGGGAAGAAATCGCAGGAGGCTTTTACCGCGAGGAGTTGCAGAAAGTGACATTTAATTTAGGAAAAAATGTGTTTAAAATTCAAAACATTTTAGGCATCAAAGGTTCAGAAATAGAAAAATGTACCTGGTGAAATGGCTAGGGTACTCAGAAAGCTTCAACACCTATACAAAAGCTGCTGAAATAATGAAGCTTAAATAGTATGCAACATGGCGCCTAACCACTTCTATGTCACGCTACCGTCCTCTTCTTCTCTGCCTGTACATCCTAACAACACCCTGGCCATCTTTGTAACAGAACTCCATGGGCCCATTGAATTGGAACGTGATTCGTATGAGGTGGGGATACGCGAAATTCAGCTATCCACCAGCTTCTTAAAGAACATTATAAAGAACCTGTTTTTACGGTTTTTAGAGACCTTGATGAGTGTGAAAAGGCTGGAGTAACTTGGGATGAAACCATGAGTACCGCCAGGAGTGGGGATGCACAGTATTACACTACAGTAGTAACACTAGGCTGATTTAGTATACGGATTTAGTATACGGCTGATTTAGTATACGAAATCGTAAACAAAGAAACCCCTGCACATACTCTGACCCTAAAATCACAGGATAATAGAAATATTAAAGACAAAGGACTGTTCAAAATTATAACCGAGGGCTGATATGGAGCAGCCATCCAAAGAGATACCTTTCACGAGGCACAACATGACTTGCCTAGCCTAATGTATCATTTGAAATTGGAGAAATTAGGCGATGGCTACACATTATAGGGTGGATCGATTTTACATTTGTTTCGATTTCCATATTCTAATAGAGACAAAAACTTGCGCATGCATGAGAAAATAGCCTCTGCAAAATCTTAGCTTAATAGGTAATCATCTTCTGCCCCCGGCAGAGCGATGAATATCATATTTTAGTAGTCAAAAACGTATTTTTCTTATAATTTTTAAAATATTTCAATATGCATCAAAATTATTCCTAATAACTATAAAGTCGATGAAAAAGACCTCATATGATCGTTTTTCCAAGCGCGTTGTCCTACGTTAATATCTTTTGCCCCCGGCAACAACGTCAAATGTTGAAAAAATAGGTAATTTACAGTATATACATATTTTCAGATCGGCTCTTTGTCTTAAATAATGCATTTATATACTTCCCATAGCATTTATATCGTTGCTTAGGCATGAAATAACACACGCAAAATTTTATGACTCTAGGCTAGGGTTTAAAGGTCATCTCTGGTGAGTGCTGCCAGCAGCAGCTGCCACTGACGCGCCAGTACGCACTGCGCAGTTCCCTCAGTTGCCTTTTGACAGCGTCGAAGGCAGGTGTGTATTTTGCAGCTGGCTCCTCGAGTCCTCAGTGTGTGTGTGTGTGTGTGTGTGTGTGGCTCCTCACTCAGAGTCCTCAGTGTGCTCAATCTCTCTGCTCATATCCTTGTTTGTTTTTCTCATAACTGTTTTTTTCGATTTTATTGCGTAACAGAACAATACATTATTCTTTAATCTTTACAGGATGGCTACCGCTACAACTAGAAGATCGGTTACGTGTCCAATATTTGGTGCTGGGAAAGATTTGAATTTGCGATGTTTTCCCACATGTGAAGATGTGAGGCAATACTACCATCATGTGAGAACTGAGTTGAGATCATCAAAGAAGGAACCTCCATTCAAAGACATCGCCGCTGTGGTCACGGAGCGACTGGAATACTTGTGGAAATTAGCTTCCATTCCAACAGTTTCGACAGCACGGATAAATCAAATGTTGAAAAGTTATCGTGATAAAATGGCTAACATCATCAAATCACTGAACGCGAAAAAGAAGAACGAATCGTTACAGAAAAATCTTGAGGCCTTCAAGAAATCAACTAAGACCACCTTATTTGACATATCGGCTTGTAAACGCCCTGATTTGACAAAATGCAGCTGCCCTCGTGAACGACGAGTACCACACATAAGAGAATTGGGATGGAGAAGAATATTAAAAGCACGATCAAAACAATCACCAGCGGGGGAAATTCGAGCCTTCGCCATACCTGAGCTGCTCTACGATAGTCAAAACTATTACGAAATGATCAACTGGCAAACGGCTGAGGTGACTGAACCCCCCCGTTACAAAAACAATACCTGATACCCGAATAAAAGAGTTTGTTGAGACGGGAGACCAGCCTGATGGACTGATCCCACTATTCCCTTGTCATACTCAAGCGGTCGAGAGACTCATCAAATTAGTAACCGAAGCTGCCAGTGTAAGTGGAATAGAAGAGAGGGACGGATTCATCCGCTCCCGTCTTCACTCCCGAACAAAAATTCCACGATTTGATTCTAAGAAGATTACCGTATGTAAATCGACATGCAGCCAAAGGAAGGGTGGTTGGGGCTGGATAGGGTGGAACTCGACGTACAGCCACCTCCTCGTGGTGAGTTCTGGGTTGCTAATTTTATAAAATTAGCAAGCGAGGAGCTGTACTTAGTACTTATCGTACTTATAACATCGCATTAACGTAATTATAATCCACATTTAGACTTTTCTCGGGGACAGAGATATTACTCTAGAGTCATAAAATTTTGCGTGTGTTATTTCATGCCTAAGGAACGATATAAATGCTATGGGAAATATATAAATGCATTATTTAAGACAAAGAGCCGATCTGAAAATATGTATACAAATTACCTATTTTTTCAACATTTGACGTTGTTGCCGGGGGCAAAAGATATTAACGTAGGACAACGCGCTTGGAAAACCGATCATATGAGGTCTTTTCATCGACTTTATAGTTATTAGGAATAATTTTGATGCATATTGAAATATTTTAAAAATTATAAGAAAATACGTTTTTGACTACTAAAATATGATTTCATCGCTCTGCCGGGGGCAGAAGATGATTACCTATTAAGCTAAGATTTTGCAGAGGCTATTTTCTCATGCATGCGCAAGGTTTTGTCTCTATTAGAATATGGAAATCGAAAAAAATGTAAAATCGATCCACCCTACACGGTGACCACAACCCCAGATATGTGCTATATTTACAGCAACATCATGGCGCACCAGTTTGTTGGGGATACCCAGGCACGCCTGCTGCGCATCGCTCACATCCCCAACCATAGAGCGAAGAGTTTGAGCATTACATATGACAAACCTCACTATGTGAATGTCGCGACTAATCTATTAACCAATATCTCAATATATATAAGAACGATTGAGGGAAAAGTTTCCCATTCGGTGACGAGAGCTTAACACTGAAGCTGCACTTTCGACGCACTGAGTTACAATGGCGCGAAGTCCTTTCATAGTCTGTCGAGGGGTGAGATACCAGCGTGGGAGTGGGTATGAAATTTAGGATATTGGGAGGGTGTTGAGAGAGAGCAGAAATGGTCCTCAGAGGAAATAGATTTGGTAGTCTCTTTAATGTACAATAATTTATGGTTAACAAAGGTATGTGAATAATTGTTCATCATACTGGGTCATATCCACATTAGTAATTTATTACTATGTGGTTAAGGGTGTGCTCGGTGAGATTATCTCCCACTGACAACAACAACCAGCCAACAAAACTGAAGTCAAACACCAGAACCTTGGCTTCAGTTCGTTCTTCCTTTTGATCGCATGAAGAGAGGAACAATTACGGAGTTGGCTTGCGAACTACTACAGAAATAGTGACAAACAAAGGTTGAAGTTAAAAACCAATACAGGCTAGTGTACCCAGAATAGGCCTACTTGAATTAGCTTAACTGAAGACTACGATTTTAAGATTAACTCTACAAGACGCTACATCATCCCATTGACCAACTGAGGTGAGTCAATTCTTTCACTTTACCTTTCGGTTAACAGTTAACAAATATCCCCAATTTATTGCATGAACCGTAGTAAATTTTCTATGGTTTTATTTGTGGGAATTGTATCTGTGACTTTAATCATCCTATTTGCTCCGGACCATTTCTGGATTCTCGAGTCCTAATTTAATAGGTTGGATTAATTTTAACCTGCGTTAGGGGTTGGGAAATTGAGGTAGGTTTAATTGAGGTCAATCTCCAACAGTGCAGTTTTTTCACAATGGTGGCCCGTGAAGGGGAAGACTAAAACAGATATACTATTAAATTCTGAGTGTATTTAACATAGCCTAGTGAACATTATAAATTTCACTTAACGCTCGATTTTCGTTTGTCGTAACTCGCGGTTACGAACAAACTCCGTACAAAACTGTACTCTGCTCCCGAGAGTAAACAAAAGTTCTTTTTCTTTGCGGTATTGAAATAGGTGAACTAATTATTTAATTAAAATTAAGGCCTACATTTAATAACGTAAGGCTTACAAATTTAATTTAACAGTGAACTTATTGAATTTATTGTTAGCCTATTAGTGTAGGGCTAGGCTACTCAATTGGGCTTCAATTTGCTTAACCTAGGACTCGTAAGGGTGGACACTGGACAATAATATAGGCTAGCCTAGTCGTAACCTTAGCCTAGGGTCATACATTTGACATAGGTTTAGGTTAAACCCTTGTACATTTAATATTGCCTGGTGTTACTTTAAAATGTGTAAATTTATCCTCTTTAAGATTTCCTTCTTCTGATTGAAGTTAGGGCCTTTTATTTTTAGCCTAATCTATAGCCTACATCTAACTAACGTAGATTTAGCCTATTTAACTGATCAATTAGGCTAGATTTATTGACAATGGCTGATAAAGAAACAAACAATACAGATAGGCCTAGGGCTAAACCCAACACAAATTCTAAATTAATAGCCCTTAAAAAGAAAAAGGCTGTGAGAAAGGGTGTAATTACTAGGTCACTTAATGACTTTAGAAGAAAATCTACTCCTTCAAAGGCTGATTTTGAAAGAGTCTTAAACACAGTAGATCGAATAAAAAGTGAAATCATAATAATTGATGAGGAAATAAGATCAGAAATTGAAGATGATAATTTACTATCAACTGATGATTTAACATCACTATTAATAGAAAATGAGGCCTACTTAGGTGAGGTAGACAGTTATATAGATGAACTTCAAACTCAAATAAACACGTTAACCTTACAACAAGAAATGAATATGAATCAAAGCTTTGCTAATGCTTTGATGAATTCCTCTGTTCGGCATAATTCTGAACAAACTGAATTAAAAGCAAGGTTACCTACTTTACAAGTTCCAAACTTTGAAGGTGACAGAACCCAGTTTCAGTCATTTTATGAGAAATTTGATAGCCTCATTGGGAGTAAAGACTATATTTCTGAAGTGGATAAACTCAGTTATTTACTAAATTACCTTAAAGGACCTGCTCTCAAATTAGTTGAATTCTTGCCTGTTATTGGTAGCTCATATGCAGTAGCAATAGATCTTTTAAAAAGAAATTATATTAATAGAGCAGAAATAATTTATGAACTTGCTCTTAAACTTAAACAAATGAAGCCATGTAAAGATAATTACAATAGTATTTATGAATTTTACTGTTCTTTTGAATCAACTCTGGGCCAACTTACAAATAACAAAATAAATTTAAAAGAATCTGCCTGGTTTATTCAAGCTATTGTATTTGAGTGTTTGCCACCACAGGTTAGGGAGATTTTTCAACGTAAGACAGTAGACATTTATCCGACTTTAGATGAATTGAGGTCTGAATTTCCTACTGTATTATCAATTTATAAAAGTAAAAGTTCATCTTTGCCTGCCACTTCTGAGACTCATAAAGATAAAGCCCATTTTCAAGAACAAAACTCTGAGACTAAAACACCAACTTTGCAAAATTTTAATATTGCAACAAAAAAGGATTACACTCCATACTGTAAATTTTGTTCCAGTAATGAACACAGTAGTACAAGATGTACTAAATTTAATAACTTTAATTCTAGATCTAAACGTTGTGAAGAGCTTAATCTTTGCAAGAAATGTACTGGGACAGGACATCATAAAAAAGATTGTAAATCTGAACTAAAATATAAATGTAAACTTTGTGATAATTTAAATCATGTCACATCAATGTGTAACTCTGAAAAGAATTCAAACAATAACAGTAGACCTAGTCATAATAAAACTTCGAGTTTATCTCAAACTGAACAGAAAGATGGTGGTAATACCTTTAGTGGACACATTTGTCCAAATAGTGTAGCTAAAAATTCAGAAATTCTTTTACCTACCATTACATTAGATTTAAAGAACAACAAAGGAGGTACTACTCCCATTAGATGTCTCATAGATTCTTGTTCACAACAAACATTTGTCAGTCAATCCTTGATAAATAAATTAGACTTAATACCTAAAAGTAATAAACAAGAACTCTGTTTAACATCTTTTGTTAATGATAACTCAGAAAAAACTAACTATGAGACAGTTGAACTGGGACTGGACCTAGAAAACCAAACTCATAATTTAAAAGCTGTTATTGTTAAACATGTAGGACAAGATCAACTTGTAGTCCCTAAACTGAGTCAGACAATTAAAGAATTGAAGAAACATCATGTAATAGCAGATAGGTACATTAAAAACAATATAGTGGATAATATACAAATGTTATTGGGAGCTGACTATATTCACCTTATTCAAAGAGGTATAGTTAAAATTGGAGATGGAATAGCCATCAACACACCACTGGGTATAGCACCCTTAGGAGATTTAACCAAATATAATTTGGATAATAAACAAGAACAGTCTTTATGACTAAGCTCACCAGATAGCATGTGTTTGAACACAGTTTTGCAAAACTCTTGTAAAAATGTTAATAATTTAAACACTGCTATAACAAATAATTTAAATTCTCCCATTTCTGATGAAACTTTAGATGAAGGGCTACAACAACTATGGTTGCTGGAATCTGTAGGCATTTATGACACTATTCATTCAGATGAAGATCAATTAATGGCAGAATATTTTGAAAACACAATTGAATACAAAAACAATCATTATTTAGTTGAACTACCCTGGAAAACAAACTGTCCTACCTTAACAGATAATCTTAAAGTTGCTAAAGGTCATTTATATAAAGTAATACAAAAACTTAGGGCAGACAACAAGATTCAAATGTATAATGATGTTTTTAAAGAACATTTACAAAAAGGGTTTATTGAACAAGTTACAACTAATCCTTTTAAAAAGGAAGGTTGTCATTACTTAACCCATAGAGGTGTTTACAGACAAAATGCACCGACGACAAAACTCAGGGTTGTTTACAACTGTAGCCTCAATGATTCCAACAAACATAGTTTAAATGATTGCCTTATAGAGGGTCCAAATTTAATTTCTGACCTTGTAAAAATCTTGCTGAGGTTCCGGTTAGATGAACATGCATTACAGAGTGACATCTCTAAAGCATTTTTAAGAATTCATCTAAAGAATGACAGTGATAAGGATCAACTCAGATTCTTATGGTTTAAAGACCCTCATGATTTAAACAAAGGATTTGTCACATACAGATTCAATGTTATTCTTTTTGGTGCTAATTGTTCACCTAGTCTATTAGCTTTAACTCTGAAACACCATTTAAATACATTTGAGAATTCTTTCACCATAGATTTCTTAAAACACTACTTCTATGTTGATAATCTAATAGGCTCCACTTCTACTCAGCCTGAATTATTTGAGATCTATGGCTCAGCTCAAGACATCATGAGTCAGGGTAATTTTGAATTAAGAGAGTGGATCTCAATGATGAGGGTTTGAACCAAAAAATCATGTGTGATGGTAAGGGTCTCACTGAACCTACAGACAAAGTTAAAACCTTGGGCATGACATGGTACTTGGATTCATCTTCTAATAAACATGATTCAATCTGTACTAAAGAGTTTCAACTCAATTTAGAAGCTGACACTAAAAGACAAATACTCTCAGAATCATCTAAAATATTTGATCCAATGGGTCTATTCCTTCCTGCCACAATTAGATCTAGAGTTTTTATTAAAAAACTTTGGAATCAAAGTCTAGGTTGGGATGATCCAATTCCAAATCAAGATAAAAAATACTGGAAAAGGTTAGCTTCTGATTTAAATAAAATACAGAACATAAAAGTTCCCAGAACTACTGGATTTAGGGAAAAGCTTCAATCTCTGCATGTATTTGCTGATGCAAGTACTCATGCTTATGGGTGTTGTGCTTACCTTGTAAGTCATGAGGAAAGTAATTTAGTTTATGCTAAGGGGAAGGTTGCACCCATTAAACCCAGTAAAACAATACCACAATTGGAACTTTTGTCAGCTTCACTGGCAGTTAAGATCATATCCTTCTTAAAAGATACCTATTATGATGTAAATATCACTGACACATATGTTTGGCTAGATAGTCAGATATGTTTGTCGTGGATACAACATGATAGCTTAAGCTGCAAAAATATCTTTGTCAGAAACAGAGTAAAAGAAATAGCTGATGCTAATAAAACTCTGAACATGTATTTCAAATATATTCCAACAAAACAAAATCCAGCAGATTTCATCACTAGAGGTTTATCCTATAAATTGTTGAAGACCAACAAAGCATGGTTCAGTGGACCAAAATGGATATCTCATCCAGAGCAGTGGCCTACTGAGCCAGCTAATCTAACATCAAACAATACAATGTCAGCTGACACCATAGAGCCATTTCTTAATTATGAGAAGTACTCAGACTTCAACAAACTCATTAGGGTTACCTCTTACTGCTTGAAGTTTATACACAACTGTTTGATAAAGATAAACAAATATTTAAAGAAAGATGAAACAACATTCACAGAAGTTGCTACCAATTACTGGATCACTCATGTTCAACATTTAGAATATAAGAGAGAGTTAGAATTTTTAACTTTTGGTAAACAATACAAAGAATCTTTACCTTCAGCAGTCATAGATCTGAACTTGTTCAGGGATGAAGATGGTCTTCTTAGGTGTAGGGGGAGACTAAATAAGTCAAAATTAGCTTATCCAGCTAAATGTCCAATTTTGCTTCCCAGATACAATCACCTTACCACCCAATATTAGACATGTACATAATGAAATCCATCACATGGGGGTACCTCAGACATTAGCAACCTTAAGGAAAACTTACTGGGTACCAAAAGGCAGAGTAACAGTAAAAACAGTTCTTAATAACTGTATAACATGTAAAAGGATTCACTCGAGACCCTACAAAAAACCAGATCCACCTGATTTGCCAAAAGAGCGAGTTACTCTTAACAGACCATTTGAAACTGTAGGCATAGATTATACAGGGGCTGTAACTGTGGGGGTTAACAACATCGAAATAAAAATTTACATCGTACTATTCACGTGTCCTGCATCACGAGCAGTTATCTGGATGTTGTTGGAGATCTTACAGCAGAATCATTTGTTGCCGTCTTTAAGAGATTTTGTGCACAACATTCAGTACCTAAAAACAATTTGGACAGATAATGCCACTTATTTCAAAGCTGGTGAACAAATAATTAGTGAACTTTTACAAACTGAAACTGCTCAACTCTCTTTGAATAGCTTAAACATTACATGGAAATATATTCCTGTTGCCTCCCCATGGTATGGCTCTATCTGGGAGAGGAACATTCAAACTGTCAAGAATTGCTTAAAGAAAGCAATTGGCAGGAAACAAATACAATTATTTACACTGCTCACTTTCTTAGCTGAGATTGAAAGTGTGTTAAACAATAGGCCACTCACTTATGTGAGTGACAACATAAATGATTTAGAAGCATTAACGCCCAATCATTTGATGAAAGGTGAACAAACTCGCTTGTTGCCTGACAAATCAATTTCATTGGATGATCCTGATTGGTCTCAAGAACACAGTGAACTTCAGACAAAATTCAGACATTTGACTGACATTAAGACTCATTTTGTTAAACGCTGGACTGATGAGTACCTTACAAGTCTTAGAGAAAGACACAAACACTTGACAAACAAAAACTGGACACTATTAAAGTAGGTGACATTGTGTTGATTCACGACAGTGTACCACGACAATACTGGTCTCTTGGTAGAGTTTTGGAACTCAAACCAGGAGAGGACAGGGTGACAAGGGTAGTTAGACTCAAGACTGCTACTGGGGAGACTACTAGGGACATTTCTCTATTATACCCACTGGAGTCTGGGCCTACTATCTGTTTAACAGAACCTAAGATAGAAACTAGTTATCCAGTTCTCAAACAAAAGCTTATGATTCCGTACGAACTTTCTCTCAACCTTTAACAACTGGTGTGGTAACGCGCACAACAACGAGTTTAACTTATACAAGGCCTCAGCGCCACACAGCCTTAAAAGCCAGGAGCTTTTTACAACAAAAAATTAATGCTGGGGAATTGTAAATGTTTCATTTTCAAAGGATAGCTACTTTTACACGATTGTACTTATAACTAATTTAGCTAGACCTATATTCTTTCTCTTTACTTAATCTTCATAGTGAGAACTATATTTATTTTCATTCTGTGGATGAAACCTCTTATTCTTATTCTTAATGAGGATTTATAAATGCTACATTTCTTTTATAAAGGAATGAGGATATAACACAGGCAATTGGTGGTTTCAATGCCACTAACATTACAACAATTATCTTTATGTAGGAGAAAAATTGATGCTTAGCATTCAAATTTTTCTTTCCGGGCCCCCCAGTATATGAAATTTAGGATATTGGGAGGGTGATTGAGAGAGAGCAGAAGTGGTCCTCAGAGGAAATAGATTTGGTAGTCTCTTTAATGTACAATAATTTATGGTTAACAAAGGTATGTGAATAATTGTTCATCATACTGGGTCATCCACATTAGTAATTTATTACTATGTGGTGAAGGGTGTGCTCGGTGAGATTATCTCCCACCGACAACAACAACCAGCCAACAAAACTGAAGTCAAACACCAGAACCTTGGCTTCAGTTCGTTCTTCCTTTTGATCGCATGAAGAGAGGAACAATTACGGAGTTGGCTTGCGAACTACTACAGAAATAGTGACAAACAAAAGTTGAAGTTAAAAACCAATACAGGCTAGTGTACCCAGAATAGGCCTACTTGAATTAGCTTAACTGAAGACTACGATTTTAAGATTAACTCTACAAGACGCTACATCATCCCATTGACCAACTGAGGTGAGTCAATTCTTTCACTTTACCTTTCGGTTAACAGTTAACAAATATCCCCAATTTATTACATGAACCGTAGTAAATTTTCTATGGTTTATTTGTGGGAATTGTATCTGTGACTTTAATCATCCTATTTGCTCCGGACCATTTCTGGATTCTCGAGTCCTAATTTAATAGGTTGGATTAATTTTAACCTGCGTTAGGGGTTGGGAAATTGAGGTAGGTCGAAGTCCTTTCATAGTCTGTCGAGGGGTGAGATACCAGCGTGGGAGTGGGCTTCGATCCATTTTTTCAACCATACTACGTATGGCTGTCTCCGTGCTGAAGAGGAGTGCCAGATACCACGGGAGGAAGGCGTTACAATCAGGTTTTAACACGGTAGAAGACATAATGGCGGGGGCTAGGCCTAAAAAAGCTCTAAAAATGCACTTAAAGCGTACACGGGATGAAATCATCAAAGATGCAAAGAGAAAAATGCGTGGTGGTGGGAAGAAGAAGAGGGCTGTCCGGAAGAAGAAAAATGGGTTACCAGTACGTGGTATTAAACGTAAAAGGACATGAAAAAAGAAGTGCTCTAAGCGAGTGAAACCTATGGTTGATAATTTTTTAATTGATATAAGCTAAGGACATTGTTCTCAGGAATCATAGACTGTTTACTGTCGAGAGAGGTGGCACTATTTCTGACTCGTCATGGCACGCTTCATCCATCCGTGTAGTTCACAATGTTGTAAATCGGAGCTGTCCATCTTTGACATGCCCCCAATAGGAATATGTGTAAGTTCCTATTGAGCACAGTGACTTTGTTACGATTAACCCGTTAAACACAATGAGCTCCCCGAGTGCTCCTATAGAATTCGTGATACCCAGCTCAGGCCCTTACTTTTTTGATCGAAGCTGCATCCACATGTACGCTAAACTACGTATAGCCCATACAGATGGAACGGACTGCGATGATAAATACGTTGTATACCCAAAAACAAACTTTCTACACTCCATATTCAGCCAGTGTGAGGTGTATTTAAATCAGTTCAACATCTCGGCAGGAACGGGTTATTATCACCTACGAACCTATCTGCAAAATGTCCTCAACTTTTCAAAAGAAGCGAAGGATACCTTTTTAACTGCCGAGGGCTATTATCAGACTAAAGACGAAAGTATTATAAAGGACAAATTTACAATATGATAATAAAAACCCACTCTAATAGACAGAATTTATTTCCACAAAAGTTTCGATGCCCACTGGCATCCTCTTCGGGTGGATACAGAAAAACGAATGAACCAAAAACAAGAGGGAAAACAGTCCAGGGACCATTAAGAAATTCGCACCCAGGTTAGATCCCTTTCTCCCGACACTGGAAGGGCATTTTTATTAAAGGGACCCGCTTATAAGTACATTCGCACAAATTTAAAACTATCTTCTTTTTCTATACATACAGATTCTATTATTTTTTACATAATTATTACATTTATTATTACATTGATTACATTCATTATTGCATTATTATTTATTACAGAAATTATAAAATTATTATTACACTGATTATTACATTGTTGTTTATTATACAGAAATTATAAACCGAAAAACGAATGAAAAAGGCGAGAAGGAAACAATCCAGAAACCATTAAGAAATTCGCTCCTAGGTTAGATCCCGTTCTCCCGGCACCGGAAGGGCATTTTATTAAAGGGTCTCGCTTATATGTACATTCGCACAAATTAAAACTATCTTCTTGTTCTATACATACAGATTCTATTATTTTGACATAATTACTGCATTTATTATTGCATTTATTATTACATTTAAGTTTTTTAACATTTATTATTATTACCTTTACACTTATTATTACATTTATTTTATTACCTTTATTATTACATTTATTATTATTATTGCATTTACATTTATTTCCACATTTATTACTTTTATTATTACATTTACATTTATTACTATTACGTTTGTTATTCCATTTACATTTTACCAAAATAACGAATGAACCAAAAGCGATTAAGGAAACAATCCAGAGACCTTTAAGAAATTCACACTTAGGTTAGAACCCGTTCACCTGACGCTGTAAGGGATTTTTTGACCAAGAATCTCATTAGAGGGTCTAGCTTATAAGTGCCTTCGCACAAATTAAAATTATCCACTTGTTCTATCCATACAGATTCTATTATTTTTCGTTTGACATAATTATTGCATTTATAAAGTAACTTGCTTGATTCCCAATCTATAGCATGATCATTTTGGCTGGCGTGATAAAAAATTGCATTATTAGTATTACAACTTCTGAAGGCATATTTATTTTCTTTAATACGGGTTTCAATATTTCTTCCAGTTTCTCCTACGTATACTAAATCACAATTTTTACAGGGAATGCTGTAGACACAGGCTTGTTCCTGTTTTGTAACGTTATTCATAACCAATTTACTTTTTGCAGTAGAAGAATATTTGAACGCCAAAGCAAACCTAAAATCTTTCGTCAACGGTTTTACTCTTTCTAAGCCATCAATGTAAGGCAAACTCACATATTGTTTCTGGTTAACTGAAGGTTAACGAGGGGCATAAAAAGATTTTCTGGTTTAAAATGCGCCGTTCTGATAAACCACTCAGGATATTTTAAATCCTTAAAAATGTTCCAAATCTTTGAATTTTCTAGGTCCAGCAAATGTGGGCTACAAATCCTGGGTGCTCTTAGAAACATGGAAGAAATAATTGAGCGTTTAACCCCTTCATCATGATATGAAAAATAATGAATGTACGAATTACAATGAGTAGGTTTTCTATAGACCAGGAAATTGGAAAAGATTTAAAAATGTTTTGGACGCCTCTATACAGACTTCACATTCCAAACGAAAATGCTTATGAATGGTATAGACATGAAAATAAGTCTCACCCGCACGAATCTTGAGATCTGCATAAATCTGGGAGCTGATCAAGAAGAAAGAGGGTGCAAAGCCCGTTGTGATTCATATTATGGAAACATACCTTCGCGTACGGCGATTCTAAATTCGCCAAAGCAAATACAAATTGAAAAAATTGAATACATGCCACAGTAAAATACCTAATTAACAGAGCATAGATCAAACTATACACGGTGCCAACAGGATTGGCATCGAAACAGATAGAAAACATCGCCCTGGGAGCTCTACCTAAAAGGTTATTAATTGGAATACAGGAACACACTTCGGTGAATGGAAAATATAAAAAGAACGCCTTTAAATTCGAGAATTTCGGCCTTAAAAATATAACTTTATACGTCAGTGGCGTTGCGCTGGGCGGGACAATGGATACGGATTATTCATCAGATGCTGTGTTCCCGCTTTGCTCGAGGGCATATAGTAATCTGGCCCATATTGCCGGTGCTTGTGATGAGCTTGGGATTGGGGTAACCCAGAAAGAATTCATCGATCAATTTAACGTTTATCCGTTTGACATCATTTCTGACTTATCTGCTAGTGTAAATTCACACTTAAGTCCACAGCAGAGTGGAAACATCTCAGTCAGATTGGAATTCGCCAGGCCGCTAGACGGGCCTATTAGTGTACTAGTATACCTCGAATCACAAGTTCTAATAGAAATTGACTGCCTCAGGAGCGTAGTCACTGACTTTTAAAATGAATGTCGAATACACTTCAATGAGTAATGAATAGTGAACGAATCACACGCTCCAAATTTATCGGTGTGTTGCGAAGAATGAAACATTGAAATTGCTAACTACGGGAGACTGCGGTGCAATTATTGTGAACACAGATGTTATTGCTGGTGAAGGGATTCATTGGATAGCCATCTATTTTAAAAATAGGAAAAAAATGTACTACTTTATCTCGATGGGGACTCATCGTTAGAACGACTCTATTATTGTAAAATTTCTCAAACAGATACATATCACCAAAATTGTCTGGAATCCTTACCGATTCCGGGATACTTTAGTAATACTTGCGGCATGTACTCTTTCATTTCTCTTACACATGTCACATGGAAAGGAATTTATAATTTTTTAAAAATTATTCGACCCGTGCTGCACTGAGCTGAATGATGAAATGGTATATATATATATATATATACAAATTGTAACTTGAATAATTGCAACAATATTGTGTAAAATATAAGCTGTCTTCAATAATGTTAGTCTTGTGTTCTGTAGCTTATTTAAAATTTAATGGATGCTAATTCTGTAACTAATTCAAGTTGAATATAAAAATTTTACTTTTTTATAAAACATTCTTCATGTTGCTATCATTTAATAAATTGATGAAAATACAATGCGTCTTGTTCTTAACCCAAACAAAAAGGTAAAAAGCTTACATTAGTTCCCCGACGACCTGGCATTCGTTGGACCGGATGTGATCCAATACTTCAACTGCCGTATTCAGGTCACTGGATCGAGTGTCCAGTGAAACTTCAACCTCCAAATCGCCGTCGGCTATTTGTTTCTTCAAATCTATCACCAAAAGTTTCTAAAACAAGAGTCAGTTCCTCATTGGACTTATAAGAAAAAAGACCACGGTTGTACACAGAAAATCATTTTTGTCTGTTCATACATTTTTCTAAATCTTTTTGATTAAAATCCATTTGTTTTTCATAAAAAAAACACACACACACACACATACACACACACACACACACACAACACACACACATATATATATTATATATATATATATATATATATGAAAGAGAGTTACAAGGAGTTACAATAAGATAAAATGATGAATATGGTACCCGGATCAAATAATAACAGCAAGCAGCTAACCTAACCGGGTCATTAACATATACTTCCATAAACATATATATATATATATACATACACATATATATATATATATATATATATATATATATATATATATACATACACACATATATATATATATATATATATATATATATATATATATATATAATATATTATACTCGGGGCGATCTTGTCTGATTTATCAAACCCTCGCGTACAATAAAATAATCCTTTGCGGCCCGTCTGAGCTCTCTCAATGTTGAGTCCAGATGTGACCTACAGAGTGCACCGACCTTTTGGTCACTTGCGGAATCTGGGAGCTTTCCTTAGCCCTCTTTTCATCCGTCGAGTGTGGATTAACTAAGAATTAATTAACTGAGAGTCAACTTTAAATTTTAGGCACTTTAATTAAATTCAAGTAAGCGGATTACAGGCGAAAGTTTATAATAATTTGCTTTGTTTTTAAGTTCACAAGGTTATATTTTAAGGTAAGTTCACTGGGCTATAAGTGAATTGTTCTTAAGTCTACGAGTGACAATTAAGTCACGATGCAATAAATGAATTATGTCTGCTGGCGTTTCCTTCAGCCAGATTCTCAATTCCGATATTCCGATATGAAGCTTAGATCCTATTTGGGGTGAAATGCACCCCTCACCCAGGGTTTAAATTACGTTAATTCAAAAAATACGACGGCCCTCTTCTTGGACTACCCCGAGTCCGTTCTAAGACCGCCTAAAAGCACACTAATGACATACGGGGCAACTCGCACCTCATTACCCGCGGTAATATGAATAACGATTTCCTTCTGAGACTTTTCCCTTAGTCCGTTCTAAAATCGCGTAAGCTTAGCTAATGCATACGGGGCGACTCGCACCCCGTCACCCGCGGAGACCTAGGTAAGTTGAGCTCTACCCAGAATCTCTTCCACCCAGAATCTCTCTTTTAATGGCTGGACCCCTCCTTATATATGAAGGAATCCATTCTGACATGCGTCAGAGAGGTGAGTCACCATGAGACCAAGAAAATTTGTAATTCTCAGAATCAAGGTTGCCATCCTGAAACTCGAGACGGATGCGAGGTGTTTGCTTGGAAGGCAAACATGCGACCAGCGAGCGTATGATGTCGCGAAATTGCGTCTGGGTGCTTTTGATTAAAATGAATGGCTGTTTTAGTATCATATTTCATATTTCGGGCGTGTGCTTGAGGGCTCAGAATAGATTAAGCAGATTCGAGCGTCAGTTACCGAGATAAAGACGGGCGCCTGCTCTTGTAGGATATTTAAGAAGGTGGGCGTGCTAGTGTTATATTATATATATATATATATATATATATATATATATATTAGGGTGGTCCTAAAATATGAAACAGAGATTTTCTTTGTTCCTCAAGTCTGCCCTCATTTCTAATGACTAAAGAGTAATATATACAAAATTTCAGCAAAATTGGAGTGTATTTAGAAGTCGCATGAAAATTAACAATAATGTAACACTCTGAACAAAATCATATTTTTTTATAAATTTGGTGTACATTGGAACACTAGCAATATTGTTGACAATTTGGCGAAAAGAGAAACAGCTTATGATAAACTAATAACTGTGAAAGACGTTAGTACATAAGGCTTGCTTTGAATGATGAAGGAAACGATTTTCGGTGAGATTCGACGAGGCGTTGGAGATACTGTTTTTGAGTTTCATCTTTTGTGAGTGTTGAGTTGAACTGTTTCATCAGTGCTATACCCCTCTCTGCACAATCGTTGACAACTTTCATCTGCATCGCTTTTTCTTGCAGGTATTTGAATGCACTGCTTCCTTCCCAGTTGTCTGGATGTTGCTCAAGAAATTCTTGTGACAGGTGTTTTCCATTCTTCGCCAAAAGATCAAAAATGTTTGAGGGTTTCCCTGTCACATAGAGAAGCGTAATACTTCGCGTTGTGATGGAAGCCGCGATGTTAGTATGTCCTTTGTGGGTTTACCAAGTAGCCAATTCGCTGCAGCATCACGAAGTTCTCTGGCCATGATGGGAATCTGCAAAAGACGAAACGCATATGTTAATTTTGCAATGATAGCTTTCATGAATGATCAAATCTTTTATTTTCAATTGTATGTAAATTCTAGTATCAAGAATAATGATATGAAAACCAGGTTGCTACAATGTATGTACAGTACAACTAACTGGATTGCATTTACTAGTAACTCACCAGCTAATGATAGCGCAACACTCCCACACGGTGTCTGAATTGTAACTGATTGTGTCTCACTGAGACGCTCTAACTGACTCTGAGATGGCAAATGTCGCCAAGTATGTATTTTTTATACTTATTTAATACATCATAATACTAAATAATGTCTGCAATAGTGATTTGACGTCAGATAAATTCATTGTAAGTGAATAAATCAGTGACTGAAGCTGGTGATGCCATAAAATACAGAAGGGGATAAATGTTGGACAAAAGGATAAATTTCTTTGCGACCTCTAAATATGCTTCGAATGGCTCCAAATTTCACTTGTGAAATCCTCTGACATAGTGTAACAAGGGCAGCCTTGAGGAAGAACATATTCTAACAGTTTATATTTTTCTATATAAAAGTGGACCACCCTATTATATATATATATAGATATAGGAAGAGAGAGTTACAAGGAGTTCGAAAATATCGAATAGGTTACCCGGATCAAATAATAAACAGCAAGCAACTAGCCTAACATGGTTCAAAAGGAAGATTGGCTGGGTATGCTATGCATCGTCTGCCGACACCGGGTTTCGAACCCGATCGATTAGTTTTACACTTCAAAATCCGTTTATTATGGCTTTTTATAAATTATCACTTGTAATGATTAAGCACTGAATGATGCGATGGTATATATATATATATAATATATATATAATATATATATACACACCGAGAACGGCAGTCAGTTTAAATCATATTTCACAAATTAGTAAAGATTATGAAATAAATCACGATGCTTACACTAAACACTGCCTAATTTATGCCAATTTGGTGGAAGGGCGACTAGCTGGGGATGCTACGCATCGCCTACCATCACCGAGTCTTGAACCCATGACCATTGGAAATCCCTACCTTTAAATTTTACAGTAATTCATTGTTGGTACGAGCCACATGTGGAAGAGCGATGCAATTACTAATTCTGAAGTCTACTTGTAGAACTTTCTATAAATTTTTAAAATTAATACATAATTATTTGATAAACAAAATAATTTGAAAATTCGTTCTCTAAATACTTAATAGAGCACAATAATTTACATAGTCGGAAAAACTTTTATCCTAGCTGGGGATACTACGCATCGCCTGTCGGGTATCGAACCCGGGACGTTTGAAAAAATTTTACTACATGCTACAGAAGGTAGTTTGCAATTATATAAATTCTTCCACTGCCTGTCTCGAAAGAAGATTTCCTCCATCGACAGCTGCGAAAAGTTCGAGCGTGGCCGCTGCAAAGGGGTCACCGACTTCAAACACCAGTAGGCAACAGTAGAGGTCTGTCTGACTGGAGGCGTCCATGACGAGAGAATGTGTGGTTACTCGTTGATAAAATAACTGCTGTGGGTTGCAGCTGAAAATGCCCCATTTTATTTATTTACGATGCATGATCCAGATTGTAACCACCCCTTAGAAGGTCAATATTCGATTCGCAAGTTTTCTGTTGGCTGACAGTAAATTTGGGTATGGCTGTAACGTGTGACCGAGGTTTTCCACCAACCAGAGACCATGGATTCGTTCTCATACTCCGCCAGTTGGGTTGTAATTGGACGAGCCGCGAATTCTGGGGGCGTGTCTTTACCAAATTTGACTTATTCGTTCCTCAGATTTTTTCAGAAATGCAACAGAGCAGTAAGAGAGAGAGAGAGAGAGAGAGAGAGAGAGAGAGAGAGAGAGGAGAGAAAAGTTTTGTTTGGAAAATAAAAATTTGGAGTAACAGTTCGGTTAAGGAGCAGGATTATAAGGGGATTTACTTCAGTTTAGGCCAAAACATTTGCGAAGGCAATTTTTTTTCTGAGGTGGCGAACTACCTGTTCAGAATTAGGAAGTCAAAATCCCCAACCAGGTGTTCACCCCGTTTAGCTTAATGACGCGGCAAATCTCTAATTTGCGTTTTTTACTTTTGAAGTTGTAAGCTTTAGCTACCATTAAAATGAAATTTTTAATAAGTGGAAGGCAAATACCAGGTGGCCGGCGAAATGCTTGACCGTAAGACTGGTATGGGCATCAAGTTTAATTATTACCGAATAGAAATTATCTGTCCCATCCATCAACCTGGCGCCGATCCACTCTAAAACTCCGTTGGTAAAACAGGTGTTTCAAATATGTTATCCTGAATTTTTTTTTGAAAAAACTGAATAGCAATCCTTTGGCAATTTATTCAAAGTATATATATATATATATATATATATATGCGTAATAGAAACATATTAACAACTGCTATGTTTCTTTGACCACTGATTTGTGGTATAAATTAAATCGGTAAGACTATAAATTTTAACATTATTTTAACGATACATTTAAGTTTATGTAGAAAATTGGGTTTGAAAAAGAGAAAAGTAGTAATTCTGAATGTTAACCTCTTAACGACCGAAGTTTTTGTAGGGTTAAATTATGAGTGCGTGTATTGGAAACGGTACATATTCGACCCAGTGGTCCAAAAGAGGTTAAATGCAAAATTATACTTTATTGAGATTGCATTTTTAGTTGTTATTTGATTTCTACTCCGAGTTAGAGAGAGAGAGAGAAAGAGAGTGTGAGAGAGAATGTGAGAGAGAATGCGAGAGAGATAGAGAGAGGGAGAATGCTGCTTGGGGATTAAAATTTACGCTTCGCTGTACGCACTCTTTGAGAGCCATTAGTATGAGATTTCTTATCGATACGTTTCCCATATACATGTGTTCGACGCGTCGATCTTGAGCCAAGGCGGGTCTGAAAACTCCATCGTTCTTAGTTAATTCAGTTGTGATTGCATGTTGCGATTATATTATTAGGCTTTATTGTGTTTTAAATTATTGCTATATACTGTGTAATTAATAGCTGAATTTCATGAAATTAAATGAAAAAATATACACACACACACACAATATATATATATATATATATATATATATATATATATATATATATACACAGCCAAATATCAGCTCTTTCGCAAAATACTGTAGCCTGTATATATCTTGTGATTTTGTAGATTTTTAAGCATATCTTGAAGGCATAGGCAAAAAGATAGTTATGGTTATGATGTATTAAATTAAAGAACCCTGCCCGATACCAAACTGTATTAACCCGATAACACAATTTAACACATGTCTAGTATTTCAGTTGAAGACTTTAGTCAGGAGTGATTTAGGGTTATTAAATAACGTCTAACGCTGTTTTTCGTGGTGGAAAAAGGAGAGAAACAGACAAACACGCCTATATACATATATACAGTGGACCCCCGCTTACCGATTGGTTCGTGTTACGATTAAATCGTGTTACGATCAAGCCTCATTGAGAATATATTGCCGTGTAACGATTAATTTCCGTGTAACGATTTTTGAACGATCGCGCCAAATTCACGATGTAAGGAGATTCTCCTTCCAAACAACAATTTTCTCCTCCAACCCCACGACTACCACCATCGATTTTCATCCATGTTACATCCACCAACCTAAGGTAAATAATTTTTTTATTTACTTCCTTATTTAATTATGTTTATTTAATTGTTTTTATTATTTATTTACAGCAAAATAAGTTATAATACATTTTTGGTGTTAAAATATCATGTATTGTTAAAATATCCTTTTAAACATGGAAAATTAGTGTTTTAAGTCCTGCAAGTAGTGTATTTTTGAAAAATTTGCACCAATTAGGCCATTTACATGTTATAATGGGTTCGTGTAACGATTTTTTCGTGTAACGATGGTTTATTTTGCACCAATTACGATCGTTTGACGGAGGTTCACTGTACAAAGAAACTTTGTCGAGGAATAAGTGGATGTCTTGTGTACAATAATAATAATAATAATAATAACATTGGTGGCTTTTAGTACGAGTATAAACAACACTGGTCGAGTTTAACTTCGATTTACTTCACAGAAGATCTATGAACGTATATATATAGATATATATATATATACACACCGGGTGATTGAAAAGTAAGGACCCAATTTCAAATGGCTGTATTTACTAAACGAAAAGTGGTATTACAGAAATTCTTTCAACATTTTAAAACAGAAACATTGCCATTTATTTGCTATCTCAACATAAGCCCCAGCATTCTGAACACATTTCTGTAGCCGCGAGACACAGCCGCAACACTTTTCTGTAAGAAGTCTTCAGGCAGAGCGGCAAAAACATCTCGGATTCGCTGTTGCAATTCGTCAAGTGTCCGGGGTTTTGCTCGGTACACTTCCTCTTTAGCCGAGCTGCCTGTAGTATGGATTTTTGTGGGCTCCTCTGAAAGATTTCTCTAACAACATTCACATTTTCCTCTGATCGGGATGGCGATGGTCTCCCGGACCGCGCTTCATCCTTCACAAAACCCGTTGTTATGAGCTTTTTGTGAAAGTTTTTGATGGCCTTTGCACTGAGGGTAGCATGTCTTCCATGAATTGACCTCCACCATCTCTGCACTTGAATCACAGACTGCCACACCTCGTGCCTGGCAGCTATTTGAGCGCCTTCCCGTACTGTCAATTTTTGTGGCATTGTTCACCTGCAAAACAAAAGGAAAATTGTATTAGCTTCAAATAGGAATGTTTGTGCTTTAAAATTGTGCAAGAATAGTAGCAACAGTGTTCCGTTTAGGAGATACAGCCATTTGAAATTGGGTCCTTACTTTTCAATCACCCTGTATATATATATATTATATATATATATATATACAGTATATATAGTCGGTGTGGTGTGTGTGTGTGTATGTCGGCTCAAATGGACAAGTCATGTTTTAAAAGAATAAATTAAAGTAAAATGGTTTATTAAATTATTATCTTACCGGTGATAATAGATATATCAGTTTCAGAAATGGTGAAGAGAGAGCGAAGGATGTATTATTATTATTATTATTATTTTAAATAGCTGTGGAGAAATTCTGTTTGGAAAATGAAATTTGTAGTTTCAGATTACCCCTTTACGGTTGTATAGATTCTGCGAAGGTTTATCGGCTGGGCACGTCAGCTGCGAGTTGGTCTAACACTGGTTAGTGGAGAAAAACGCCAACCTGCGTGGTAGGGTGACAGGTAAAACAGAAGTTTCAAATAGTTTATCCCGAAAAAATTGAGAAATATATATTTTAAAAATCTGAATAGCAACTAATTTGTAGATATGTGCCTTAAGGGAATATATATATATATATTATATATATATATATATATAGTTGTATGAGCATTTACTATTTGAATTTACAGGTTGACGATTGAAGAAAATTTTCCGAATAATTATTATTAATAATGAGTAATAATATATACACACATTTTAATAATAGGAGATCTATGAACGTATATATATATATATATATATATATATATATATATATATATGGTCGAGGAGTGTGTGTGTGTGTGTGTGTGTGTAATAATAGGGAATCTATGAGCGTATATATATATATATATATAGAGTCGGGTAGTGTATGTGCGTGTACCTTTAGAGCAAATGGCTGCTAAAAGTTAATATATATATATATATATATATATATACACACACTGTGCCAACTGGCTGATATGCCTGGCGGGCACTGGCTTCTACGCCAACTGGCTGAAAGACACTTCTAAGCCAGCTGATGCTCGGGTGAAATCTTATTATGCACCTGGGTCTTCCAGGTGAAGGATGCTCTGTCTTCCTCTCTCCTCCTCTGTCCTCTCTCTCTCTCTCACTCTCTCTCTCTCTCTCTCTCTCTTAGGTTAGGTATACCCCTTTGGGGGTGAGGACATCCCATCTTCTCCCCAAAGTCTCTTCTCTCCTCCTGCTTTCTCTCCTCTCTCTCTTAGGTTAGGTGGATTCCCCCAGCTTGTGGCAGCTGGGGAGGGGGCAGCTGTGGTGTATAAATATAAAGACGCACGGGGTAAGGTGCTGGTCCTTTATATAGAGTCGAAAGTTACAAATAAGAGTAGGCGCTACAGCAGGATTATTGCACCAATTCACATCAGGGGATTGGAATCCCATTCCGACTGCCGGTGCTGGGACAATGTAATGTAATAAATGAATTGAAGGTCGGGAAAAGACCCGTAAAGTTCGAGGTTTCCTACACTGAAAACATAAACCTGTCAAATGGACACATTTTGTTTCGCTGCTGCCTTGCTGAACAAATTATTTTTATAGTATTATCTTCCAGCTGGACCTTACACGCGTGTTTATAATACAACTCATCCGAGAATGTTAACTCATCTGAGAATATTTTTGAACGAAAATTATACAAATTATTATACAAAATTATTATACAAAACTTAAAAAATTCAAAATGACATCACATTAGCATATTAAATTTTTATTTGGTCATATTTTTACTATATATTTTTTATAATACAAGGGTACCAAATTTAATCTTACGTTACCATATAGCTAGTTTATGTTCAAATAATTACTGTTTATACAATTAAACAGCTGAGTTTTAGTGTTAATAGAATTATGTTAAATGCTTTTAATTATAAACTAGCGGAGCGACCCGGCGTTGCCCGGGTGGAAGTTGGACGCTATATATATGACAAAAAGGAAAAACGGAAAAAAGGAAGTCGAAAAATCATACGACTATCGGACCTTTGGTAAACGAAGACAGTGCTTTATCTGATGATCTAACAGAAGTATCTGAAATATTAAGAGCTCAGTACGAATCATCTTTCAATATCCCAAAAACTGACAAACTGATATGCGATAGAAACGCGTTCTTTGAAGAAGAACTACAAGGGAAAGTATAACGAACTTCGACTTTACGACAAATGATATTACACAAGCTATAGGGAAACTAAAAGCACGCACGGCGGCAGGACCGGGCAAATGGAATGCCACACTGATCAAAAACTGCATGAATGAAATCGCTAAGCTCTATATTGGATATGGAGACGATCACTAGACACGGGAGAAATACCAGGCATCCTGAAGAGCGCGAACGTAGTCCCAATATATAAAGGAGATCCAAAAACTTTAGGCCAGTGTCGTTTACATCTCATCTCACTAAAATATTTGAAAGAATAGTTAGACAGAAGATCTATGACTTTTTGGAAACTCAAAAAAAAAATGAAATGATAACAAACATGGGTTTCAGTCAGGCAGATCATGCCTATCACAACTAATGGAACACTACAACAACATTATTGATGCACTTGAAAGTAATGAAAACTATGATGTAATATACACAGACTTTGCAAAAGCGTTCGACAAGTGTGACCACGGAATCATAATACATAAACTGAAATATATGGGAATAACAGGAAAAGTAGGGAAATGGATATATAATTTCCTTAGTGAGCGGAGGCAAGTCGTTATAGTACAAGGAATATCTTCATTAGAATCAGAGTTCCTCAGCTCAGTACCACAAGAAACAGTATTAGCTCCACTATTCTTCATAATCATGCTAACTGACATAGATGAGGACGTTACCAGAGACAGCACAGTAGCCCTGTTCAAAAATCAACTTTTTTTTATTTTCATAGGTTTCTGTACTTTTTCCCATGCTTTGTGACCTGAAAAGGTCGAAAATCACAACCATTTTGAACTAGGTTGTTGGGAAGCATTGCCGCATAGAGCTTTAAGTTTTCTGCCTTGAAATCGGCCAAAAGCACCAGTTCCGGGGTCCCTTGAATCATGTTTTGCACTATAACTTTTTATCTAAACAAGATAGAGCAACAAAATAGGCACCAAATTAAAGTGTTTTTAATCCTCTTTCTAACTTATACAATTATGATAGTCTTGGAACAAGAAATGGCACATTGGTACATACAAAGATTTCAGAAATATCACAAAATTCGTTTTCTCACACTCAAGGCAGACAAGGCGCCTTATTCATGACACAAATTTGAGATTAACATTTTGTCACAAGTCTAATCGATCAAGAAGTGAAAGCATTACATGATGATTAATTTCATAATGACATTTACACAGTCAGTTGTTGAGAGTTTGTTTCTTGAAGCTGTCAAAGCGGCGTCTGTTGAACTCCACAGCTTGAAGGAGATAGTCCCTTTGCTTGGCATCTGTTGTTATGACATTTGCAAAGTCGCTCATCATCTTGACACCACGTTCAGCAATGTCATTCACCGCTTTCAGATTCTTAACATAGTCCAACGCTTTTCTGTAGTCCTCATTCTGTGGCCAAGACGTGACAGGTTCCAGAAGCCACTCGGATCCAATGTTCAGTGTGTCCAGCAGGAAATGTGATTCTGGGCCAATGAGATCAACCAGGGTGGTCTTAGCTGTGACTCTCTGAAATAGAGGCTTTCCTGTTCTGAAGCTGTCTGGCTTCTCAGTGGCATGTAACTGGGCAGCAATGTCGTGCTTCAATGTGTCACTCAATCTACGGCTGAACAGGGCAAATGGCACGACTTCCTGCGTCAGGTACCATTTGTGGTTTTCCATCTTATTAAGTACTGCATCAGCAAGCTCTGGGTCAGTTTTCTTGTACTTCAACATGTCCTGGATTAGACTTAGATCATTCACGGGAGCATCTGCAGCAGACATTGACATCATCCATACAGGAGTGTAGAACAGCGCAAGGAAGGTGTTGAGTCTTTCCAGCTTTGATACAGTGTCTTCGTCGTACTCAAGTTGATCTGCAAACATCAGCATTTTCATGGAGTACAGGTTTCTGGCCATCCATCTGGCATGATGAATGGCGCCTAGTCGACTCCAGTGAATACCTCGAGGAGGCGTTCCTCCAAGAACAATGACTGTCAGTTCAGCCATTTCCCTGTAGTCGGCTCTTGGAAGCTTTTCTGCTGTTAGAATGTCTTGGAGTATTTCTTCACTGTTCTTCTTCTTTTCCTTCAGCCATTTGCTGTTTATAGCCAGCATCTTTGGGTTTTCCTTAGACAAGTCCGTCCAAACATCCTTCAGATGCTCAAACCAGGGATTATCTGGCCCCTTCACCTTCCCAAACAGCTTCTCCCAAACTGCTCCTACTAGGATTTCCAGGATGTGATGTCGACAGGCCAGATAAAACACCTTTTTGTTCAGCATTTTCTCTAGCAGTTTGGCAGCTCCTCTGTGAACTCCACTGTTACTGGATGTAGTGTCAAAAACAAGGGCAGTAACATTATCCGTAAGTTCCCATGTCTCCAGTAAATCCATTGAAGCCTCAGCCTGAGCTGTGCCAGAAGAATTGTCGATGACAGGTACTCCCAATAACTTTCCTTCAGTGTATGAAGGTGGACCAGATACTAGCACAGCTAAAGTCTCTGAGGTACTTCCAGGTTCACTGCCCAAGACATCTTTGAGCAACTTTCCATCCCAGTGTAAGGCAGCGTACTGTGGGGGTTTTCACAAAACTTGGACATGTGACTCTGGCTGATATTATACCTGGACAGCATTCTGTTGCGACGTGTTGTTGAGGTTGAGATGACGAAGTTATCCAGATCAGCCCCTCCAGCTTTCAAGGTGGCAGAAACCATGGCAGTAACTTGATTGTCTGATAAACCAAGACGATCAGCTGTATTGCAGATGACATCACATTCCATGACCTTCCTTGGAAACGTCAAAGTCACACTAGTCACAGTGTCTTGATGGTGAGAACATCCAGGACGAGGCTGATGGTAATCCATGTCCTCTGTGTTAGCGTCGTTGTCAGTTGAGTCACCCCAGGTAATGTCATCCACATGAACAACTGCCTCTTGTTCTGCTGCAGCTGTAAAATAGTACAACATGTTAAGACAGTAATTGTTAAGTACATGCTAAATATCGCAATGGACTAAAACTTAAAACTTTTTGTAACGTTCAAAGTAATTAGTTTTACCTTGTTCTTGTCTATGCTGCAGTCTTTCATTCTCGCTGCTTGCTGCAGGGATCTTGTCTCAAAAATCTTGTCATGACCAGACATATGACCTTTCCTCTCAGTCTTTTGGTCTTCGTAGAACCTGATATCCTCATCTTTCTTCTCTCTGGATAACAGTCTGTTGTTCTGTATTTCCTGGATTGCATCTGGAGCTCCTATATCGAAAGGCTGTCTAATTCCAGCACAAATGCTCCTCTTTTTCCTCCAGGGTTACTTGCTCTTCCTTTGCTTTTCACCAGAGCACGATGTTTCTCATGTAGTTTCATGAAGAGCTTCATTGCGTTGTACTTGGTCATTGTCTTGATCCTAGCCATCTGCCAGAATGGGATGATAGATTCAACTGTTTCATATGCAAGGTCTTGAACCATGGGCCTCCCTGCATTTTCCGGTAAATTCTGAAGATTAAGGAAATACTGGAACGCCTGTCTGTTGGTGGGAAGCTGGGAACCACTGATAAAAGCTGAAGGGTATCCAACCAGGAAAGTTTCAGTGAGGGATCTGGTAGATGGCCCAGTTGACACCTGCCTGTGGACAGTACGTGGAGGTTCTGAGATATCAACTGTGCGCCCACGGAGCTCCCTCAGCTCCTTGCTTAATGCCATTGTGAAGTTGTAACTTGTAGATGGTTTTCTAGATTCTGATTGAGTTTCTGTTGTTTCCTGAAAAATGATAGATATTATTATTATTATTATTATTATTATTATTATTAATTATTATTTATTTATTATTATATTATTATTATTATTATATTATTAATTATTATTTATTATTATTATTATGTTATTATTATTATTATTATTATTTATTAATTTTATGCTCTTTCATTTGATACCTAATTTGTTGCTCTATCTTGTTTAGATCAAAAGTTAAAGTGCAAAACATAATTCAAGGAACCCCGGAATTGGCGCTTTGGCCGATTTCAAGGCAGAAAATTTAAAGCTCCATGCGGCAATGCTTCCCAACATCCTATGTCAAAATAGTTGTGATTTTCGGCTTTTTCAGGTAAAAAAGCATGGGAAAATGTACAGAAACCTATGAAAATAAGAAAAAGTTGATTTTTGAACAGGCCTACAACACAGTAACATCCTTTGCCGATGACACAAAAATCAGTAGAAAAATAAGAAACCCAGAAGATATTGGATCTCTGCAAACCGACATGAACAGAATCTACAAGTGGATGGAAGACAATATGAAGTCTAACACTGAGAAATTTCAATTGTTATGGTACGGAAAAAGAGAGGACCTAAAATCCATGGACTAATTATTAGTCCTGCAGCGGTGCACCTGAGGTGTGTTTTAGAGTACATACAATATTTTATTATTGATACTGGTAGGGTATGCCCTCCAGATCATGAAACCAATTGATGCCTCTTTGTAACCCTTGGGGAAATTTTTTTAGGAGCATAAATCAAAATGGCCGTTGCCGAAATAGCGTTTTTTTGTAAACAAGGCCAAATAGTAACTTATGAATGTTCAGTCGGGGGATAAATGAGCGTATAGCATGGAAATATCTATCCATGGTCTACCAGTGATGATTCAGACTAATTTATGTTATATGGGGTTAAAAAAATAATAAACCAAAATACCACTTATATTTAGATGAGCACATAACTCAGTAATCACACACACACACACACACACACACACAGTTGAGGTACATGAACAGTTCTACAATGACTAGCCACATGGAGTTAATATGCCTGTTTTGGTTTACTCATTTGTTTCATCAACTCTGTTGTATCTTGTTTGTTCGTTGCAACATTCTTGCAAGCCATGACATCCACAGAACATAGAACAGGACAATTTTGCAGCAGAGCAGCTGCACCTGGTGGTAGCGCATGGACGTGTAGAAGAACAGTCGCATCGTGTCATCTTTAGAACTTCCACGGGAGCTGATGACACAGCTGGTGATAAGGGTACAGGAGATAACACACCAGATGCTGTGTCTTGAGGCCATCCATAATGAATGGGTTCTAATGAGGGCGGGTCTGGAAGTAACGCGGATCTCCAGGTGGCTGTCTGGTAATGAGCACGATAGACATGTTCCTCGAAGGCCTCGGATGTTGGTGGGAGTGACTTCAACTCAGGAGCTGATGTGAGTTTTGGGTTTGACATCTTCGAAGACCATACCTTGTACCTAACATCAGATAGTTCATTGCATTCTTTGAAACCATAGCAGGCAGCAATAAAGGTGGTGCCTCAGCGATCACGTCTGGCATCTGTGAACCAATAACCCCTAACTTAGACAGAGAGTAGTGATTCCTCAACATTTTGACAATTTTTCCTTTGCCTATACCCCATAGAGATGAAACAGAATCGCAGGTAGATAAGACATGTGCAGGAAGAACCTGAGAGATGTATTCAGCATGTTCACGGACTGTGGATTGGATGCCAACAGAGGATCGGCCTTGACTAATGCCAACCATGATTAATGCACAATCAAGATCTTGTGAATGATGGAAATGAAGTAAGAGTATGAAAACATCAGTGTCATCAGAAACTACTCTGATGCTTCGTTTCCATGAGTGGCTGCAAAGACCATCTGCTGTGCAATTATCACATCAGCTTCTTCGTGGGTGGTTCTCATATCCATTCGTTTCACAAAGCGAGATTCATGTAATTCCACTGGTTCAGCATCAGGCCCAGTTATGATCAGCTGTGATGAAGCAAGAGGCAGGAAGTCTAAGTGCTCTCTGAGGTAGGCACATATCAGCTGGATAAGTTGTACCTTATTCTCTGTTACACTTAGGGTCACTTTCTGGTGGGAAGAAGTGTGCTCAAACTCAGCTTATGTTGTCTGCTGGCTTCCTTTCCTGTTCTGGCACAACGTGTCGCGAATTTGATACTGTCAGTGTTGTATCAATCAAAGATCAGGTAAATGTCACACACCTTCATTTTCTGAATGATGTAGGTCATGAAGGACTTGATGAAATCTTCAACAGTACCACTAGCTGGCCAAGAACCACTCATAAAATGGCGCAACCATCAAAAATGATAGCATCGGGAGTAGGACACCGTCGATCAGAAAGCTCAATTTGCAGGTTCTTCTTCAAGACGGACTTAGATTTGGAAAATAATGGAGAAACTAGTCCCTAATCTTACTCTGAATCCTGTAACTCCCCAAACAACAGTGGAAAGTAGAAAAGGAAGACTGTTTCGTGTTCCCAATTAAAGGCTAGACAGGGAACATGCTTAACCCTGAAAGAAAATAGTTTTGCTGTGAGACGACCAAAACTGTCTAATCAGCTTCCCAAAGACCTAAAGAACACGAATGGTGTTGCGGTGGATATCTTCAAAAGAAGATTAGACGCCTGGCTCAGAACAATCCCCGATGAGCCGGGCGTACATGGCTATGTGAGGTGAAGAGTACAAGAAAACTACTCACTACTTCATCAGGCCAACTCGAGAGGGGGGGCGACAGGCTTGACCTTCTTGAAATGAAGAATCATCGCACAGAACATTTGAAAGGTTGAAAGGTGTATATATACACACACCCGGTTAGGTTAAATGAATGGCCGGTTAGGTTAATTGCACGCCCTTGACGATTGGATAGGTTAAGTCGTGATATTTTCGTTAGTTTTAACGAAAATATCACAACTTAACCTAACCAATCGTCAAGGGCGTATAGTTTACCTAACCGGCCATTCAATAATTTTGCCGTAGGTTTCGGTATATATATATATATATATATATATATATACATATTGGTGAAGGCCGCTTCTGGCAAGCTTCAATTTCAATTTAAGCAGAAAGCAACAGACAAGAAGGAAAGAAACATCCATCAAGTTGCTTTCTGCTTAAATTATATATATATATATATATATATTTTAACTGCAAACAACACACAGTATAATTAATGTAAAGAACGACGCTTGTATAGAAGAACGTTCCGCACAAGATGAGGAGAAAGAACAAACAAATGAAAATGAGGTAACCACCCGGGAATCGAACCCGGGATCTTCCGATTGCCGGTCAGATATGCTAATCACTACACCATGGGCCTCGATTAATCAGAAGTCGTAATTCTCCTACATACGAGCAGAAACCAATGCCCTGAGGGGGCACCTCCCGCATGTCGCACATATATACATTTTAACTGCAAACAACACACAGTATAATTAATGTAAAGAACGACGCTTGTATAGAAGAACGTTCCGCACAAGATGAGGAGAAAGAACAAACAAATGAAAAATGAGGTAACCACCGGGAATCGAACCCTGGATCTTCCGATTGCCGGTCAGATATGCTAATCACTACACCATGGGCCTCGATTAATCAGAAGTCGTATATATATATATATATATATATATATACACACACACACACCACACATATATATATATATATATATATATATATATATATATATGTATATATATATATATTATATTATATATGATATATTATATTATATTATGATCATATATGATCCGTCTTTCCTTGTGAACAGACGTGTTTTATCGAGTGTCAAGTGTTATCAATTGAATAAGTGGTTTTCGTTGAAGTGCTTTAAAAAAAAAGTGTTCCGTGCATTCTTAACTAAATTACTTCGTGCTACTAATCATTCATTAACGAATATATTTTATTTATTGACGCTATTCAGTACTATATTATTTGATCAAACCAAGGCTACTGCACGTGGCTTGCCTGTTTGTTTTTCAAATCAATCAGAAAACGTGCAGTCATAAGGTTCATTTTTCCGTGCTTCGAGAGGTCAGGTAGTGTGTCGTCAGAAACCGTGTGAAAAAAAGGAAAAAATCGGGTCGAATCGCGGACAGATAAGTGTTATAAATACTCTTCTTTTACATATCTTTTGTCGGTAGCTTAATTCTATATTAATTTAGTATAAATTTGTGTTACAAGAACCTGTTTCTGCGTTTCAAGAACGCGAAAGAGCTACGTTGTAATTTATTAATTTCCAAACGCTCGTTTTTTGTTTTTGTTTTTTTGTTGTTCAACTAATTAAAAGCATGGCACCCCGGTCAAGTACTTGCAGTCGCTGTGAAGGGAAATTTGCTGCTGACGCGTTTACAATGGCTAATAATAATGAACAGTTAGTTTGCAGGTGGTGCTCAAGCACGGAAGTGCTGAGGAACGAGTTAGAACGTGAGAGGGAGGCCAGGGTGAGACTTGAAGAAAGCGTGATGCTCCTGACGGCAAAATTAGAATCCCTTGAGACTCCAGTTACGACCCCTCCTGCCTCAGTTTCTACTAATAATATAAATAGTACCTAAGCCCTCTCTCTTCCCCTAGTTCCCAACCCTTCGTTCGAGTGCGAAATGGAGCCCCATTGAGAAAAGCAAAGACCTGTCTACCAGTAATAACAAGCAATAAGTTTTCTGTTTTCGGTTTCGAAGATGCTGATGAACCGGAAATACGACTCGTTGGCGATTCCATTGTTCGAGGGCAGCTCGAGGAATTCTGTGGGAGAAACCCTCGTCGTAGGCGCCGTTACTGTTACCCTGGTGCAAGGGTGGAGGATATAACTAATAGTGTTGACCATTTTACAGACGGTACCACCCGAGGACACAACGTATGTTATTCATGTCGGTACTAATAACGTTTAAATTCTAGATCGGAAGAACTGCTGTCTAGGTATAGGGACTTATTAGAGCGACTAAAGGAGAAAACTAATAAGATTGTTTTAACAGGTATACTTCCTCGAATTATCCAACGAAGCGATTTCTACAGCAAGGCAACCTATATTAACAATAACCTAAAGTCTCTTTGCCAACAAGGAGGAGTGCATTTTGCAAATTTTTGGAATAGTTTCTACGGCAGGAGGGACTTGTTCCTCGAAGATGGACTTCATTTTAATGACGTTGGAGCTGCGCGTTTAGGAAGACTATTTCTACTCTCTCTTCTTTTCAGGCTGCCGCAACACGAACGGTCCCAGTGTAAATTCCACAAATTTCCCCTGCGCTCGCGAAGGTGTCGCAATTACAAACAATTTGAAGGTTCTATCCTTAAATGCTCGTAGCCTACGAAATAAAATAAACGAATTTTTTTCTTTAATTGCTTGTAAAGACTATGATTTAATTGCGATAAATGAATCGTGGCTTAGCACTGAAACACGTGACTTTGTAGGGGAGTATCAAATTAAAGGTTATAGACTTTTTGTTAAAAACAGAATAGGTAGGCGAGGAGGCGGTGTTATGTTGTATATCAAAGATAATATTGCGAACGTTATAGAAGTAAAGCACTCAATTCCAGAACCGATAGATTCGACTATAGCAGAACTTAAATTGAACGATTTCAAACTTCTTGTTGCGGTTATATATAGGCCCCTAATCAAGCAGCTGATACGGACGAAGCGTTATATCGTGAACTAAAGAGAATAATCGGTAGTGAGCAGGCTTTAGTTATGGGTGACTTTAATTGCGCCAACGTGAATTACGATACAATGCAGGGAGACGCTGAAGGTAATCGTTTAGTTAATTTTCTCGAGGATAGCTTTCTTATTCAAAAGGTTGGGGAACCTACGAGGTTGGACAGTATTTTAGATTTAGTAATAACTACGGATGATAGGCTAATTACTGATCTTCAAGTAATAGAACCGTTAAGCAATAGCGATCACAATATGGTAGAGTTTGTCCTCTCAGTAAGTCACTCGAAACCAACTAACTCGACTAAAATTCCTAACTTCCAGCGCAGACTTTTGTAAATTTCGAAGTAAATTTTCACACGTCAATTGGGAAAACGTAATGGGGAACTCCAACGCAAAACTAATGTGGGAATCGTTCGAAACGGTATTTAGGACTATAAATGAGGAATGTGTACCGTACAAAATTAAGCGTTCGAAAGTAAACAACAAGCCCTTGTGGTTTACTTCTAGAGTAGGAGACATTATAAAGAGTAGAGATAGGGATTAGAAGCTATATAAGGGCGATAAAGATAATCTGTTGTTACGAAACAACTACATATCTCTAAGGCGTGAAGCGAAAAGTGTAATAAAAAAGTCCAAGCGCGAATTTGAAATCTCCATAGCTCGTGACGGTAAAGAAAACCCCAAGCGATTCTTTCAATACGTCAATAATAGAAATCCAGTAAAAAGTGTCTTGGGGCCTTTGAAAAATGTAAACGGAGATCTAGTTTCTGAAAACAAGGAAATGGCTAACTTGCTAAACGAATTTTTTACGTCAGTTTTTACTATAGAATATCTAACGAATATCCCTACGGTCATAGACATAATACCTTTTGATAATGGTAATATTTTGGATAATATCGTGGTTACTGAAGCGAAGGTAATGCGCTATATTGATAAAATGAAAACGCGTAAATCACCGGGGCCGGATTCCATATATCCCATACAACTAAAATAATTAAAAGATAGCATTGTTATGCCGCTAACAAAGATTTTTAATGCGTCTATTTCTGAGGGGTGCGTACCAGATAATTTCAAATTAGCAAACGTAACACCTCTCTTTAAGAAAGGCGATAAAGGTGCGGCGGGAAATTATAGGCCAATCAGTTTAACGTCTGTTGTAGGTAAGCTACTGGAATCAATAATTAGGGATCGTATAGTCGAACACCTAGAAGTGCATAAACTAATTAGAGATACGCAGCACGGTTTTAGGCGAAACAAATCTTGCTTAACTAATCTTTTAGAATTTTTCCAAAGCGTGGTTGACGTTTATGATAGACATATGGCGGTTGATGTAGTGTATTTAGATTTTCAAAAAACGTTTGACACCGTGCCGCACAAAAGACTCATTGAAAAAACTAAGGCTCATGGAATCAGGGGTGTAGTAATAAATTGGATAGAAGAGTGGTTGCGAGGTAGGAAACAGAGGGTGGTCGTTGATGGAGCGGAGTCGTGTTGGGCTAATGTAGCGAGTGGCGTTCCTCAGGGTTCTGTATTGGGCCCCTTGCTTTTTCTTATATATATTAACGATTTAGATGTCGGCCTAGTCAGCACAGTTTCAAAGTTTGCGGATGAGACGAAGCTGGGTGGTAGGGCGATTAATGACGAAGATAGAGGTAAAATCCAGGAAGATCTGAATAAAATCGTTGATTGGTCAGTCACATGGCAAATGAGATTTAACGTTGATAAGTGCAAAATTTTGCATATAGGTTCGCGTAACAGTAATTTTGCGTATAGTATGTCAGGGAAAGATTCAACAAGCGTAGAGCAGGAAAAAGATTTAGGAGTTATAGTCACTGGTGATTTAAAAGTAGCGAAACAAAGTACAGCAGCGGTCAATAAGGCGAACAAAGTGTTAGGTTTTATAGCTCGAAATTTTGAGTACAAATCGCGCGATATTATAGTTCCTCTTTATAAATCATTAGTTAGACCCCATTTGGAGTACGCGATCCAATTTTGGAATCCGTATTTGCGCAAAGATATAGACAAAATCGAAAGAGTTCAAAGACGAGCAACTAAGATGATTCCGTCGCTTAGGTCAAAGTCGTACGAGGATAGGCTTAAAGAGTTAAAATTGACAACACTCGAGACTAGGAGGCTAAGGGGTGATCTAATCCAGGTTTTCAAAATTATGAATGGGTTCGATAACGTAGATAGAGATAGCTTTTTCGAAATATCTCAATATAATAGGAATAGAAATAGCGGGTGTAAGTTGACAAGTAGAAGGTTCGAGACAGCAGTTGCCAAAACTTTTTTACGCATAGAATAGTAAATAGCTGGAATACTTTGCCGGTAGAAGTAATTAGTAGCACTTCTATAAACATGTTTAAAAATCGATTGGACAAATATGTTAATAGATTGGGTATAGTTTAAGGTGGTAAAAGTAAGGCTTTGTGGTGATCGATCCCACAGCTCAACACAAGTGTTGTGGGATATAGGGAGGCAGCATCTTGGGTTAGGGGATACTCTCTGTCCTTACAAACCCCATTTAAAGAGATTCCTCTGCCGAGCGGTGCCCCCCATAGTACTGTGAGGTATCAAAAAACTCATGATCTTCACTTGCCCCACAAACACCTTGAAATGGGAGACCCAAAATGGGTGCACACACATTCTAGATTACTGTACAGTCTTTACAGCCACACCTACAATTTTCCTCCTAAGTATATATATTGTAATGTATATGTAAATTTTGACTTGGTCCGCAATCGATATGGATCGTGACTTATTTTTCGTTGGCAAGGTACTTGTGTTGATGGATACCGTAATGAAATTGACTGGATTCTTTGGATCTGATATATTTGCATGTTGGTTATAAATAGATATAGAGTGTAACATATTTGTGGAAAGTAGTCTATTATGACTTGATCCTCTGGATCCAGAGATTCTATCTTTAGTTTTAAATCGATAATGAATTAGTTTTAAATCGATAATTAATTAGTTTTAAATTGATAATTAATTAGTTATGCAAAAATTGGTCGTTGCCAATGTACAGGCAGTTTTTGCATAAATTTCTTATGTTCTTGTGGTTCGGAACCCACGTAAAATTGTAGGTCCCCTCCGCCACCACGGAGGACATACACAATTACGAACACAGTTAGGTGGACCAACCTTGAGTGGATCCTAGGGTCTTTGTTGGTCTGTAACATTATAACATTATTATAACATTATATATATATATATATATATATTAATATATATATAATATATATATATATATATATATATATAATATATACATTTCAACTGCAGAGAACACGCAGTATAAATAACGTAAAGAACGACGCTTGTATAGGAGAACATGCCGCGCAAGATGAGAAGAGAGAACGAACAAATGAAAAATGAGTAACCACCCGGGATTTGTTCGTTCTCTCTTCGCATCTTGCGCGGAATGTTCTCCTATACAAGCGTCGTTCTTTACGATATATATATATATATATGTATTAGAATTGTATAAACTAGTTAGAAATACGCAGCACGGTTTTAGGCGAAACAAATCTTGCTTAACTAATCTTTTAGAATTTTTTCAAAGCGTGGGTGACGTTTACGATAGACATCGGGCGGTTGATGTAGTGTATTTAGATTTTCAAAAAGCATTTGACACCGTGCCGCACAAGAGACTCATTGAAAAAACTAGGCTCATGGATTCAGGGGTGTAGTAATAAATTGGTTAGAAGAGTGGTTGCGAGGTAGGAAACAGAGGGTGGTCGTTGATGGAGCGAAATCGTGTTGGGCAAATGTAGCGAGTGGCGTTCCTCAGGGTTCTGTATTGGGCCCCTTGCTTTTTTTATATATTAACGATTTGGATGTCGGCCTAGTCATTACAGTTTCAAAGGTTGCGGATGACACGAAGCTGGGTGGTAGGGCGATTAATGACGAAGATAGAGGTAAAATCCAGGAAGATCTGAGTAAAATCATTGATTGGTCAGTCACATAGCAAATGAGATTTAACGTTGATTAGTGCAAAATTTTGCATATACGTTCGCGTAACGGTAATTTTGCATATAGTATGTCAGGGAAAGAGTTAACAAGCGTAGAGCAGGAAAAAGATTTAGGAGTTATAGTCACTGGTGATTTAAAAGTAGCGAAACAAAGTACAGCAGCGGTCAATAAAGCGAACAAAGTGTTTGGTTTTATAGCTCGGAATTTTGAGTACAAATCGCGTGATATTATAGTTCCTCTTGATAGATCATTAGTTAGACCCTACTTGGAGTACGCGATCCAATTTTGGAATCCGCATATGCGCAAAGATATAGACAAAATCGAAAAAGTTCAAAGACGAGCAACTAAGATGATTCTGTCGCTTAGGTCAAAGTCGTACGAGGATAGGTTTAAGGAGTTAAAATTGACTACAATCGAGACTCGGAGGCTAAGGGGTAATCTAATCCAGGTTTTCAAAATTGTGAATGGGTTCGATAATGTAGATAGAGAGAGCTTTTTCGAAATATCTCAATATAATAGGACTAGAAATACGGGTGTAGATATATATATAATATATATATATATATTATATATATATATATATATATATACTGCTTAACACTATATATATATGTATAGAAACGACGTAAGCATAGAGAGTGTTCTGCACACGAGGAGAGAAATAACGAACAAATGAAAAAGAGGTGACGCCGGGAATCGAACCCAGGATCTTCCGATTGCCGGTCAGATATGCTACCACTACACCACGGGCTCGATCAGTCAGAAGTCGTAATTCTCCTACATAGGGCAGAAACCAATGCCTTGAGAGGCACCCTCGCAAATCGTGAATATGTACATTTAACTGCAATGACCACGCAGTATATTAATGTATAATGTATAAACAACGTAAGCATAGAGGAGTGTTTCTGCACACGAGGAAGAGAAATAAACGAACAAATGAAAAATGAGGTGACCGCCCGGGAATCGAACCCAGGATCTTCCGATTGCGGTTCAGATATGTACAACTACACCACGGGCCTCGATCAGTCAGAAGTCGTAATTCTCCTAGGGCAGAAACCAATGCCTTGAGAGGGCACCCTCGCAAATCGTGAATATGTACATTTAACTGCAATGGACCACGCAGTATATTAATGTATAGAAACGACGTAAGCATAGAGGAG